>OY744482.1:37667938-38267938 GCA_963556165.1 Tipula helvola | reverse complement strand
AGTATGTCTGAATGAAGAATTATTACCTGGCGTATTAATAGCCAATTCATTAATTTCTCCTTTAAATAATTCAGCGCTAGTTTGTTTGATTAACACGAATGAGAATTCGGTGAATCTATCAAATTTCATACCCAAAATTAACGCAATTAAGAATTTTGATATCTTAAACTTTAATTTAAAAATTAATTCAACTGACACGAATCGAAAATCAATTCTCGAAAAGGAGCTTAATCTTGAAACGTTTAATAATGAAGAGACAAATTCAATTGTTTCTATATGTCGCCAGTACAACGACATATTCTATTTACCCGCGGTGACACTTTATCATCCACCAATTCTACAAGTCACAAAATACCCACTTTACCAGGGACAAATCCAATTTATATTAAGTCTTACCGGCTTCCAGAATCAATGAAAGCGGAAATTAACAATCAGGTTTCCGATATGTTAAAAAATAACATTATTGAAAATTCCAAGAGTCCTTGGAACTGATTAATCGTTCCTAAATAGTCACAAGATCTTGAGAAAAAATGGCGTGTCGTGGTAGATTTCAGGAGACTGAATAAGGTCACTGTTGGAGACGTGTTTCCTTTGCCCAATATCACGAAAATCCTGGACCATCTGGGCAGATCAATGTATTTTACTACAATCGATCTGGCCACCGGTTGTCACCAGGTTCTTGGCCACTACCAATTCACTAGGATGCCATTTGGCCTCAAAGGCGCACCGGCGGCTTTCCAACGGCTGAACGGCATAAAGTGTTTCGTCTATCTTGATGACGTAATAATCTATGCACATAATTTAAGAGAACACAGCGAACGCCTCCAAAATGATTTTGATTGTTTTCGTCAGCATAATTTGAAATTAAATGCAAAAAATGTCAGTTTCTTCGAAAGGAGGTTATCTATTTAGGTCATGTCATTACGCAACACGAAATTAAACCAGATTTAAATAAAGTAAACGCTGATAATAATTACATTAGGCCAAACAATACAATTGAAATTAAATCACTCTTGAGCCTATGTGGTTATTATCGATCATTTATTCCCAATTTTGCAGAAATTGCTAAGCCGTTGACCATGCTTTTGAAGAAAAATTCAAAATATATCTGTGCGACGAAGCTTTGTGTAAACTTAAAACCAGTTTAGTAAATGAACCAATATTTAAATACCCTGACTTCGAAAAATCATTTAAATTAACGTGTGATGCAAACGATGTTGCAATTGGATCAGTATTGTCCCAAAATTTTGATGGATATAATTTGCCAGTAGTATATGCGAACGCTAAGGAAACCAGAATTAAATTATTCCACTATACAAAAGAAACTTCTTTCCGTAGTTTGGTCGATTCAAAATTTTCGCCCTTCGAGAATTCGTTATGGTTACTGATCATGAGCCATTGAAATTCTTAAGAAGTATATCCAATCCGTCATCAAAATTAATTCGGTGGCGACTGGAACTCGAAGAGTATAATTTTATAGTAAAGCCTAAACCTGGCAAAGCGAACAAAAATGCTGATTCATTACGAATATGTCTAGAATATTCAGAAAGCCAAACTAGTGAACCGGAAGTCTGTGATATTTTTGTAACTACTAGATCACAAAGTAAAGTTAACCCAGAAAATCAGAAAATTACCAATTACACTGGTAAAAGTTCAACTTTAACTGATCCTCACAATCAACTATACTGAATTATAATCAAATTATAACAACTCCTAATCTTGTTAATCCGCAGTTACAGTTTAAGATAACGAAACTGATATCAATAGAGCACTGAAAAAAATAATTCAATGAATCCATTTCATTAAATTTTTCGGAAGAAAAATTCTTTGAACCAATGAATTTATTAACTGGTCATATTAATTCTGAAATAAACACGATTATAAATTAATAATCGCGTCGTCAATTCAATTAATAGCCATTTATTGACCGATTTCTCGTCATATTCTGAAATCTAGGGAAATTAATAAAAGTTTTAACAACTTTATAAACTAATTTAATAAAAAAAAACTAATAAAAACCAGCTTATTCCACCTGAGAAATGATTAATGGATTAAATATACTTACTTAAATGATTTTCTGAAAGAATAATTCGTTGAATCGATAAACTATTTAATTGTTTAAAGATTGCTGTTATTCAGTCGTGATTCGACATAAACACTCTATATGATGGTAATAAATTATATAAAAACATTCTGATATTTATATAAAATTTCCAAATAAATTGTCTGGTGGTAATGGTGTTCTTGACCGCAATTCAGAGTCAGAATTGAAATTAGGTTTTAGCCTGGTTTAGAACTTGTACTTAATAATCCCTAAAAAATCTTTCATTATCGTAGGCAGCCACAAGAATAAACGTGAAAAACGATGCAAATCGAGAAGCTATGCGACTATAAGCAAATTACCACAATACTCTAGAATATGCATATAACATATTGCTTGAGTATTTTCTTGTTTGCATCCCATGAATTCGTCTTAGCGTTCTACTTGTCTCTCCTTTCTGATCGCGTTAACTCTTGTTGCAGTATTTTAGAGTCGCAATTCAACGAATGGGCGGCCATTTATTCTAGAATAAATATTTCATTCTCCAGTAAAATTGTGCTAAAAATGTTATATGCTAAAATACTCTTGTTAAATTTTATAAAAAAAATGCACCTGCTTAACTTGATACACATAATAAACAAAATTATAAACTAATAAATTTTTTAATGGCATTAAAGGAAAAATTAATCAAATAATAACACTTTAATTAATTTTTAAACTATTTGTTGAATTTTATAAATTATTCAATGAATTCAATGAAGCTTATTAAAAGTCAATAAATATGTTCGTTAACAACATTAAAATTTTAATTGAACTAATGAATTGTAGTGTTAAAATTGTAACGATTTTCTACTTTTTCGCGTCTTGTTTGTCTAATCGTGCCGGTCGCTGTCTTGTTGGTCTAATAACCGCGTTCGGCGTTCCTCTTTATTTCGATTTTGAGTGTTTACTTGAAAAGGTGTTTTTGTGAATAAGTTAATATAAAAAAGTTAATATCTAAAATTCAATTTTCCAGATAAATAATGTAATATACATATTCAATTATTAAGGTAAGCGTAAAATTGTTACAGTGGGGTATATCCTCCAACAGGTCGCAAATAAACTATTTGCGCCTCAAAATCTGACTACTCGATTGATTTTAACATGAGTTTCTCAATTGAAATTTCTTTTTTTTTGTGTTTCATTTGCTTTTGCCACTGAGTAGTATTAATTGTCTTGACTTACGTGATTTTATTTGCATCGTCAAAAAGTCGGTGGTAGTTTTCTATGTTTTTACTACTCAGTCGCAAATAAAATACAAAAAAAAAAGAAATTTCAATTGAAAAACTCATGTTAAAATCAATCGAGTAGTCAGATTTTGAGGCGCAAACAGTTTATGTGCGACCTGTTGGAGGATATACCCCAGTATGTATTATAATATTAAACGTGCTTGAATATAAAATATAATGCATGTTTTCTGATCTTTGAAAGGAAAAATCGATGTGTATTATGATGCCGTATTAAATATGTTTTAAATAACTACAGAAAATGTGTTTTGAATCGATGATAAAGTTTTAATAGTGTATTTTGAAGCAAAAATGAAAACTATTTTTCATATTACGCGTTTCTCGCTTTTTTATTATTTTTTTAAAATTCTAATGATAAAGTTTATTATTAGCTATCGATTGGCATCAATAACGCAATTTGGCCACAAATGTAGTTAGGTAAAATATGGTTAGCACGGCAGTATGGCGTTTTCCCTTTTAAGTCTTAGTAAAAATAGTATCTATAGTATGTTCACTTATTTATATTTTAGATGAAAGTTGGAAAAAAACCAATTTTTATTCGAATAAATACCCTATATTATCTCTGGGATGTGGGCTGATTAAACAAAAATGAGTCTAGGGCTATTAAATTAGAATAAGAAATAGTTTTCTTCCAACTTTCATTTAATATCACTAAACAGAATTATTTTAAGAACATCTTTTAACTTAAAACTCGCAAAATAAATCTTACCCAAACAGTATAAAAATAGGCCATAATATATTCTAAAAATCAAATGAATATTTAGATACAGTTAGTTGTTACTGCCCTTCAAATTTTTTTTTGTGATATCTTTCAAACTTTTCGTATAAGCTAAATATTTTATTTCTTTTATTACCTTACCTGAAACAGACGCAGAGTGCTATGAAAAATCATTAAAATATGATAAATTGTCCGCCGAAGAATTTAACCGTATTTGGCAAGCTTGCTGCCATTATAGGTTCATTGATATTGAAAAGTTAGGCAGCACCGCTGCGGTATTTGGAAAATGGCCATCCTACAAACAGCCTTCGGGATATCCTTTAGTAAGTTTTTAAAATTGCAGAAGAATTAAAATAATAATAAACAATATTTTTTCATTTCCAGATTGACATGGATTTCAAGGTTCTATTGGCAGAGGCGAATGATATTTTAATAAAATGGCAGGAATATTAAATGTCAGTTAAACAATTTCTTACAGAATCAGGAAATGTAAAAGACAGGGGTATTATTTCGTTTTTACACAAATTAGGGGAAAATGATATTTCGGAAAGTAAGTAAACATTACATTAAAATTTAAATGTATTTCTGTCGAGTTTTTTAGGACCAAAAAAACCTATGTAAATAAAAAACCTTAGTAAAAATTGATTTAGAGCAGTTGTTTTTGGCCTCAAAGTACTCGACATAGGTACATAAATACATTAATAACAATAACCATAATGTGATGTTTGATATTGGTTATATATTTACAGATAATTTGGACTCGTTCTTGCTATGGGCATTACATGGCTATTTAGTGCCAATACAGAAAATGGTAACAAAACCAACACGGGCTAAAAGACTGTTACCAAATTCATTATCAAAAACTCACGAGAGTGTTTTATACATGTAGGGAAAACAATCCAGGAGATTGAAGATCATCTCCGGTTTTTGTGTGCTAAAAAAGCGCCTATTCAGCCTTTAATTTTGGCTGTGGGAAATTCTGCTGAAGAAATTACTAAGACTTTTGTATATTTCGATGGTATTCGATTCGAATTTAATAGAATTTGCGGGCAACAGACATGTATTTTAAAATATTCCATATTTTTAATTTGGAGTATCCTATCGCTTGTAGGAATTTCTATCGTTTCGTGCAGGATCTATTTTATGGGATAAAAACAGCTAAACTTAAAAATACCAAAGTAAATGTTTGTTTGAACGAAATACTTCGTAAATAAATTTGAATTAGTTACTTAATTTATTAAATATGTATTAAATTTTAGAAAATGGAGTACTTTTAATATTATTATCAAATTTTGCTTTATTATTATTTATTATTTAAATATTAAAGTTTAATTAGTTTTTTTTTTATTATTATATTATTAATTATTTTATGAATTGAAAAATATTGAATATTTTCATTGAAAATTTGTAACTATGTATTATAATAAGTGGAAATATCGTTAAAATACAAAAATTTATGTTGAACATTACATTAAACCAAGCGTTTTAAACTATATCCTTCAAACCATATATTCCCGAATATATATATATGTATATATATATATATATATATATATATATATATATATATATATATATATATATATATATATATATATATATATATGTATGTATATATATATATACCCCCTCCCCCCCCCCCATTCATTGTTGCTACAATTTTAATTAATTTATTCGTTGATTTAAACACAAAGTTTACATTGTGCCAATGAATTAGTTATTAAAATTAATAAATATAGGTGTTGTATCAATTAATTTGTTTCATAAATATTAGAAAAATTAATTAATTAATTCATCAATAATATAAACCACAGCATAAACTTCTATTAAATTTGTACATTGATTCAATAAAAAATTGTAACATCAACCAAATTAGTTACAAAATGATAATTTTGTGTTGCGTTGAATTAATTAAAAAATTTATTAATTTTTTTGACAACAAAATATGAATAGTTACATTGTATATATTAATTTGTTAGCGTTTAGTAAATGCTATTCTAATCTAATAACATTGAGTTTGTTCAATCAATCAACAAGGTTTAAGGATCCAAGTTATTAAAAAAATCATTGCCACAATAATTTTTTTTATTGTATATGCGTATGTTTTTTTTTCAGTGAGCGATCTCAGAATATCATTCGAGCCCTCTTGGTGGGCACCAAGGAATACAGAGCACCTACAAAAGATTAAAGCAATTCATTTATTTCCCAAATATGCTAGCTAACATAGAAAAATACATCTTGCCAAAAAACAAATCATCTAAATCCTTGAAAATGCCTATGGTCATCACTACAACTTCGGAAGCTGCATTTGATAAAATATTTTTAGATATAGCTAGTAGGGCCTTTTCTTT
Organism: Tipula helvola; assembly: GCA_963556165.1. Classification (NCBI taxonomy): domain Eukaryota; kingdom Metazoa; phylum Arthropoda; class Insecta; order Diptera; family Tipulidae; genus Tipula; species Tipula helvola. The sequence continues at coordinate 38,261,542 of OY744482.1, read as the reverse complement.
CTACACATTTAGGTAACGAATACCTTCTGACAATGCAGGATGATTTATCTAAATATTGTTTAGCAGTTCGTATCGTAGACCAAAAAGCCGACACTGTAGCAGAAGCTTTTGTCAAAAATTTAATTTGTGTTTTCGGTTGCCCAAAATCCATACTTACCGACCAAGGTGCAAACTTCATGGATGAAGTATTTACTAAAATTTGTGAAATGTTAAAAATACAACAAATCAACACATCCGCGTACCATCCACAATCTAATGGAAGCCTAGAAAGGTCCCATAGAACACTTATTGAGTATATTCGGTCATTCATAGATCAGGATCCGATGTCGTGGGATCAATGTATAGCATATTCAATGTTTGTTTACAACACAACTCCTCATACAGCTACTAAATTTATGCCATTTTATATGGTGTTCCAACCCCAAATGCCAAATAATCTTAAAAATGAGGTTAATATAGTGTACAATTAAAACAATATTGCCACTGATTTAAAATTCCGCCTACAAACCGCATACAAATTACTTCGGTCTAAAAAGACCAAAGTATTGAAATCCTGTCAAAAATGACGAAAAATTTGGTTGGTCCAAAACCACTTTTCTCGACGTTTTGAAAGTCCCTGAGTCTGAAAATGCAACAAAAAAAAAAAAATGTCCGTCCGTCTGTCTGGATGTCTGTGTCTGGATGTCTGTGTGTCTGGATGTCTGTGTGTCTGGATGTCTGGACCCATGGTATCTCGAGAACGGCTTGTCCGATTTGGATTTTTTTTTCGCCAATCTGTTTCTATGGTCAAGGCGGAGATTTGAAAAGCTTTTAGAGACTGTACATCAAGGAGGTGGGGTACCTGCCATACGAATTGACCCAAAATACCTGCTTTAATAAATATTTACGATTTTTTTATATATGCTGGTTTGATCATTGAATTGGGCATTGAATTTGGAATTGATTTGAAGGTTAAGTTAGGGGTCAATTTGCGGGTTGAGTTGAAGTTGAGTTGGAGTTGAGTTGGGGTTGCATTAGGATGTAGTGAGTAGATAATAAATTGTTTATATGATGGAACTTGCCTATTTATCAACCGATTATTATGAAATTTGACATGTGTGTTGGAAATAGGATTCTAAAATGTTTTTTGGATGAAGTTCTGGGATTTTAAAATGATCTCTGGATGAATTTCTGGAATATGGCCAAGTATGAAATTATTATGAAATTTAGTATGTGTGTTAGAAATGGGATTCTAAAATGAGTTTTGTATGAAGTTCTGGAATATGGCCAATGTAGGATCGAACTTGCCCATTTCACAACCGATTACGTTGAAATTCGACATTTTTATTGGAAATGGATTTTAAAATGTTTTTTGGATGAAGTTCTCGGATTTTGAAACGATTTCTGGATGAAGTTCTAGAATATGGCCAAGAATGATGGAACTTGACTATTTCTCATCACATGTGTGTTGAAAATGGGATTCTAAAACTGTTTTGGATGAAGTTCTGCAATATGGCCAAGTATGATGGAACTTGTTTACGTCTCAACCGATTATTATGAAATTTCATATGCGTGTTAGAAATCTTATTATAAAATATAAAGGGCTGAAACCTCCCGAGGTGATCAGAACTTCGGTCTTTGGTATCTTCAATCATAAAGTTGGTGTGACATCATTGATTTCTATTTTAACCAACATATATTTACTTATACAACAACAGCCAAACAGGTCAAAAGCTTCAAAAACATGGGTACAGGCATCCAATTTAAAACGAAAAATCGTATTCTAAAACTTTATACCGAAAGTAGTATAACAAATTATACTGATACTTCTAACGTTTAACTGACCATATTTCAGAAATTTATCCAAAAACTCATTTAAGAATCCCATTTACAACGCACATGCCAAATTTCATAACAAACGGGTAAGGAATAACTAAGTTCTATCCTGCTTAGCCATATTCCAGAGCTTTATCCAAAAATCATTTTGGAATTCGATTTCCAATACACATCAAATTTCATCATAATCGGTTAAGAAATAGCCAAGTTCCATCATACTTGGTCATATTCCAGAACTTCATCCAAAACTCATTTTAGATTCCCAATCCCAATACACATGTCGAATTTCATCATAAATGGTTGAGAAATGGACAAGTTTCATCATACTTGGCCATATTCCCGAACCTGATCCAAAACTCATTTTAGAATCCCATTTCTAACACACAAATCAAATTTCATAATAATCGGTGGAGAAATAGACAGGTTCCATCATATTTGACCACATTTCAGAACTTCAACCAGAAATCGTTTTAAAATCCCAGAACTTCATCCAAAAAACATTTTAGAATCCCATTTCCAATACAAATGGTGAATTTCATCGTAATCGGTTGAGAAATAGACAAGTTCCATCATACTTGGCCATATTCCAGCACTTCATCCAGAAATCGTTTTAAAATACCAGAACTTCATCCAAAAAACATTTTAGATTCCTATTTCCAACACACATGTCAAATTTCATAATAATCGGTTGATAAATAGGCAAGTTCCATCATATAAACAATTTATTATCTACTCACTACATCCTAATGCAACCCCAACTCAACTCCAACTCAACTTCAACTCAACCCGCAAATTGACCCCTAACTTAACCTTCAAATCAATTCCAAATTCAATGCCCAATTCAATAATCAAACCAGTATATATAAAAAAATCGTAAATATTTATAAAAGCAGGTATTTTGGGTCAATTCGTATGGCAGGTACCCCACCCCCTTGATGTACAGTCTCTAAAAGCTTTTCAAATCTCCGCCTTGACCATAGAAACAGATTGGCGAAAAAAAAATCCAAATCGGACAAGCCGTTCTCGAGATACCATAGGTCCAGACACACAGACACACAGACAGACGGACGGACATTTTTTTTTTTTTGCATTTTCAGACTCAGGGATTTTCAAAACGTCGAGAAAAGTGGTTTTGGACCAACCAAATTTTTCGTCATTTTTGACAGGATTTCAATACTTTGGTCTTTTTAGACCGAAGTAAATGAGTTTTGGATGAAATTCTGGAATATGGCCAAGCAGGATGGAACTTGCCAATTTCTCAACCGATTATGATGAAATTCGACATTTGTATTGGAAATTGGATTCTAAAATGTTTTTTGGATGAAGTTCTTGGATTTTAAAATGATCTCTGGATGAAGTTCTGGAATATGGCCAAGTATGATGGATTTTGTCTATTTCTCAACCGATTATTATAAAATTTAGTATGTGTGTTAGAAATGGGATTCTAAAATGAGTTTTGGATGAAGTTTTGGAATATGGCCAAGTAGGATGGAACTTGCCCATTTCTTAACCGATTACGTTGAAATTCGACATTTGTATTGGAAATTGGATCCTAAAATGTTTTTTGGATGAAGTTCTGGGATTTTGAAACGATTTCTGGATGAAGTTCTGGAATATGGCCAAGTATGATGGAACTTGTCTATTTCTCAACCGATTATTATGAAATTTGATTTGTGTGTTAGAAATGGGAATCTAAAATGAGTTTTGGATGAGGTTCTGGAATATGGCCAAGTATGATGGAACTTGCCCATTTCTCAACCAATTATGGTGAAATTCGACATGTGTATTGGAAATGGGAATCTAAAATGAGTTTTGGATGAAGTTCTGGAATATGGCCAAGTATGATGGAACTCGCCTATTTCTCATCGGATTATTATGAAATTTGACATGTGTGCTAGAAATGACGATTCTAAAATGAGTTGTGGATGAAGTTCTGATGATGGAACTTGCCTATTTCTCAACCGATTACGTTGAAATTCGACAAGAGTGTTGGAAATGGGATTCTAAAATGAGTTTTGTAACAGGTTCTAGAATATGGCCAAGTATGATAGAACTTGCTCATTTCTCAACCGATTATAATGAAATTCGACATGTGTATTGGAAATGAGATTCTAAAATGATTTTTGGACGAAGTTCAGGAATATGGCCAATTATGATGGAACTTGGCTATTTCTTAACCGATTATAATGAAATTTGATATGTGTGGAATATTGCCAAGTAGGATGGAATTTGGCTATGCCTTAACCGCGAGTATCATTAAATTAGCCATGTGTGTTGGGAATGGAATTCTAAAATAATTTTTTATAAAGCTCTGGAATATGGCTAAGTACGATGGAACTTGGCTATTTCTTAACCGATTATGATGAAATTTGATATGTGTGTTGGAAATGGGATTATAAAATGAGTTTTTGGATAAATTTCTGGAATATGGTTAGTTAAACGGTTAGAAGTATCAGTATAATTTGTTATACTACTTTCGGTATAAAGTTCTAGAATACGATTTTTCGTTTTAAATTGGATGCCTGTACCCATGTTACTGAAGCTTTTGACCTGTTTGGCTGTTGTTGTATGAGTAAATATATGTTGGTTAAAATAGAAATCAATAATGTCAAAACTGTCGCACCAACTTTATGACATTATTGAAGACACCAAAGACCGAAGTTTTGATCCCCTCGTGAGATTTCAGCCCTTTATATTCTTATCATTGCGAAAGAAAAGTCAAAACGTTATTATGACCAAAACGCGATTCCTTGCACATTTATCATTGGTGACTATGTCCTAATAAAGAACGAAAATAAAAAAGGCAAAGAAGACGAAATCTGGAAAGGGCCATATGAAGTAGTTGATGTACCATCAGTATTGTTAATTTGGGGCCTATGTGGTTTATGTTAATGATGCTGGCTTTATGATCGATTTCGTTTTATGAACTTCAAATACGAGCGAAATATTTTCTTCGAAACAGTTAGGAACTCGATACAAAGGGAAAACAACGATAAAAGTAATATCTTCATTGTCTATAAATTGTCTACGAATTTTCTACATTGTCTACATATTGTCTACTAGTTTACGTAGAAAATTATTGTTACCGCTTTTGTCAATGTTTGCGTGTAGGCAATCTTAAAATAGGCGTAGACTCACAACACTGCCCAGCTTGGAACGTGGGTATGGACTGTCAACTGTGGACGAGTTACAGTATTTGTTGCCTTGTTAGCCCTACATATCTGGCAATTGTTTTCAAAATTATGAACAGCAATATTCGTTTTTGGCCAATGATAGTATCAGCGCAAAATTTCCAATGTCTTACGTATTCCTAAATGCGCCAAACTAGGTGGTGAAGAAAAATTTGTCTCTATGTATGTATAGTAAAAGCTTAATGAGGGGGGCGGCATTATTATTATCAATCGGAAATCAATCAATCAAGGAATTGGGATTTTTGCAAAGAGGAAGAAATCGGGAATTTAAAAAACTTGTAAAATTGGTAAGATTTGTAATGCTAAACATTCTTAAATTATTTTACGATGTAAATAGTATTTATTTGAAAATTTTCCATTGTGTTTACTGTAAATATTAAAAAAAATTAAGAATTTTATTGAAACAAAAGGGTTAACTAACCGGTTGATAATAAGGTTATGTATATGTTTTTGGAATAATAATGTGATATCATCTAAAGAATTATACACCCATTTTCGAATATTGAAAACAGACGAAAACGTATTCGAGCTAAATATCCCATTGTTATCAAAATGACAATAAAATATTTTTTTGCCATTTTTCCAATTAAGTTCTAAATTCTTTACTGTTTACACTTCATTGAATTTTCTTCTTACGTTCTAGTATACTATATGTATATAAAAAAAATTTCGACGTTTTACTTTTTTAATTTCAAAAATATATTTATTGTTATACGGATTCTTCGACGAATAAGGTTTAGTGAATATACACACATATACACACATAAACAGGTAAAAATTTCCAATTTTTTGGAAAATCTATAAAATAAAATTTATTGTGCGGCACTATTTCTTTTGGGCTGAATGTTGTTCTTTTATTATTTTTATTTTTTGTATGTTGCTTTATGTTGTGTTAAAAATTGAATACAATGAATTGATTTTGTAATAAATTGTTAAAAAAAATGTATACAAATAAATTTTAGTTTTTAGTAATTTATTTTATCGGTTGACAATTTTTTTTTTTTTTTTGTAGTTGCTTCATTTTTTCGAACGATTCAAGATTTATTTTTTTTTTGCGCTCTTACACTCGATTGGATTATTTATTTATTTATTTCTGAAAAATTAATTAAATTTCGTAATATTGCGAAATGTTTCTAACTATATAGCAGCAGGGAATGAACTTTGTATAGTAAAGCGCGAATGACAAAGTAAATACACTTTTCATGTTGTACATACATACATATATATGTATGTAGAGGGATCAAACATCAGCTGCAACAAAAGTATCACAGCATACGTATCTAGGAAAAAGAAAAAACAAAATTAATTTTTCATTTCAAATGTGTAATCCAACTTCTTAGTATTGTATTGCATTTATGTACGAGTACTACAAAAAAAAAATTCATTGAAGTTTTCTGTGCAAGCTTAAAAGCTCTAAAACACATTCGTGTATACATAAATACACGTACAGTACATACAGTTGGAATAATCTACAAAAAAGCATTCATAAATAGTTTTGTTGTCAATGTTTTTCATTTTATTTTTTATAAACCATATTTTGCTGTATACATTTATATGTAAACATAAAAGCACATCGAGATATAGAATTGTTTCTTATCATATTTTGTTTATTTTTATTTCTTATCAAAAGTATTGACAATTTTTATTTTGTTGTTCAGATAAATATTACATGTAATATAAAATAGGGAAAAGCACTTTAGAAAATGAGATTTTTGCTTGTGCTCATTTCGATAAAATATTGATTTTTATTTATGCAAAAAATAAAAGTTACAATTTACAACAATATGGCAAAAAAAAATTTTTTTTTTTTTTTTAAACTTGCAATCTACAAGATAATAGTTGTATCTAAATGATTCAGAGTAACTTATAAGTCATGTATATTGATCAAAATATATAATTTATAACAAACCGATATATATATAAATACGCGCGCACTAAATTCATTTTTGGATTTTGATTAAAATTCAATCAACAGTTTAAAAGCTCGTTTCATATATTTAAAAATTGATTTTAGAGTACCCTACGTACATATATTGGTATAGAATTTTCCAATCAAGATTAAAATCTATATTCAAATAAACCAACTAAATAGTTTTTTATTTCATTGTTGTTGCAAACCTAAAATCAACCAAGATTGTGGATTTCGATATTTTTTTTTTTGTATAAACAGAATAGATAAATAAATTCCAAAAAAAAGCTTTAGCTATCTATATACGTTCGGTACATATTTACTTCCTGCTAAACAAAACTCTTTTTTTATATTCTCTTAGTTTTGTTTGTTTGTTTGTTTGTTTGTTTGTTGCATTAAGCTATGGTAGGGTAGCAAAAAAAATTCGAGAGATAAAAATCTAGACGCTAAATACACCAAAATCGAAAACACACCGATAGTTGGCTGAAAAAAAAAACGTATACTATACACAAAAGTTTTGGGAAGATGGAAGTATCTTCATACGATACATGAAACACAAGAATAAACAATATCAAGGTGAATAGAATTGATGGAATTGATTTTCAATAATCAAATAAAAATCTACACAAATACCCGATCGAATGTGTGTTTGAATAGAATTAAAACTACTCTTCTGTTTTGATTAACTAGATAACATAAGTAGAAATTGATATTTCCAGGATATCACAATTTTTTCATATTTTAATCCGCATTCTAAATCAAATTAGTTAACTACATGGAATATAAAATTTTGGACAGTTGGAAAAGAAATTTGGGATTGGATATGACGCGTTTTCAAGTGTAATTTAATAAATATGCAAAATCCTATTTTAGACACTATAAATACCGTCGCTTGGATTTTGTGCCCTATCTCTCTTTACCATCTCTTTCTCTATCTATGTCATGTGATGTACGAGAATCTTGGGCAAAATAACGGGATGTTTGACGTCGTATTTGCATGACCAATTTTCCAATCTGCCGCATACACGTAAAATTCCTTCTTTGTCTCAATAAGGCTAAGGGTGCAAGAAAATTCGTTTTGTCATGTGTTCGGGATTTTTTCAGACAGAATATTATGAAGAGAATATAACGAAGAGTGCAATTAAATACCATATCCACAGGTAAATGAGTTCGTCCACAATAAAGCTGTATAGTTTGACTTGATACAATTTTCATAGACAGAATTTTATACATCGTTACGTATCGATAGAACAACCTATTATTTACAACACTAAATCACTTAAATTCCCTTTCATATTTCTCACTATTAAATTTAATAGTAACTCGAACTATTAATTTTCACTACATCACGTTCAACATACCAAATAAAACCCAACTCTATCGCATTCCAAATACGAATTAACATCATATGCCCCTATTGCAACTATACAAGCACATAAACAATTCGCCTAAATGTTGATAATTATAAATTTAACTATGACACATTTTTTATTACAAATTAGGTGATCATCGTAAGTAGAATGTTATACTGCTAAACTGGTATAGTGAACCAAGATATATTAATTAAGTACTCGAATATTCTTGTTGGACAATCGTAACTATTCTGGAACGGTGTTTTGGTGCATAAAAAAGCGAAAGAGCGAAGGTTTAATAGTGCGATATCTAATTGATAATTCATAATTGCGATTAATAAGTGTAAATAGTGCGAAGGTGTTTTCAGTGAATTTTGCTGATTTTGAAATATTTGTAGAATAATTGCATATAAATTAGGTTAACTCAAACCTTGACTGACAACGCAAAACCGTAATATTATTGTTACGGTGACACCTAGTTTAGCATAAAATAGTTATTATGAAAGCGCCGTTATACATTTAACCAACGATTAACATTTTCTATCGATGCTACAATTTCTTCGACAAAAAATGGAAGAATTGATCGTGAAATGTTTCGATCACAGGAATGTATGCGGTGGTTCGTTTTTGCTTGAATCGAGGCATCTTTGATCATTAAACAGGATTCAATTCACATAACATCAGTTACCGGAATCGCCTCTGGCCAGTGAGTAAATCGGTCAATCAACGTTAAGCAGTACCGATTTGCTTATGAGGTAGGTAAAAGTTCAACGTCCAATAATAACTAAGTGAATTTGATCAATACAGCTACTAGTTGGCTGAAAAAATTCAATTTAGCTTTTTACATGTCGGGTGATTTTTGAAGCTCAGGCCACGTTGAGCCCGTTTCCGACAATCTGCTTTAACTCTAGGCCAAAAATGATTTTGTGTGACCATGGTTTCTGAAGCCTTGACACCAGAATGTGATAGGTTGTGCACACAGTCGAACACACTACGCAACGAAATCCTTTCGGAATAACAATCTTGCCAAATATTGGAAATTTTTCAAATTCAACGGAACTCTCAGATTATTGATTCTCTTCTTTGATGAACGAATTAGTTGATGGTTGAAAATTGTCTGTTTTTCAGTTGCATGTCTACTAGTCACTAGAAATAATTCAGTGACTCAAATGCTTTTTACTTTAGTTGTGATGAAGATCAAAGACGACGATGAGCAAATTTATGACTACAAGGGTTTGGATACAGTAAAATTATTCAATTGCAAAATTTTCGTTGAGTATCTTCGATTTGACTCAAGGAAGCTTGCAATTGGATTTATCACCATGGTTGTAATCAACATTATTTAAAGAGGTTTTTTTATATCTAAACATGTCAGAAATCTCGTTCAATGTACCAGACTTACAAAATAATTCCCTTTTCAACCGACTTAGTACAATTATGTGTAATAAGTTTAAAGGAGTCGATGGCATTGTACAAAAGCTACAAAGAAAACATAAAAAAAATTGAGCTTTGTTAAAAAAACTGTTTTCTAATACATATTTGATTTCCAAATTATTTACTTAGTGCATTTCAATATGTACTAAAGTACAGTGATATAATCTACCTTACAGTAGTGAATAAATACATTTACTTACGTATGTAGCACCGTGTATACGAGGAGAAATAAGAAAATCAGTTTTTCTTCTTTGAAGCTTTACGGAGTTCTGTTTTTTTAGTTTTTCCATTTTGTTATTTTGGTAGCTCTATGTACTTACATAAAAAGCTTGTTCAATTCACCAAACTCACACACACAAATTATTCAACCAAAGAATAAAAGAATCAAATTTTCTTTTTATTTTTATGTTCTGTTACACAAGAATTAGGTTTTGGTTGGTTGATTTGAATACGACATTATACATACAGGAAAATCTAAAATAAAAAACAGAAACGAGTTGAATAGAAAATTGAATAAAAATAAAATTTCGATGGTGTATAATCAAATTCAAAACACAAGACAAAAAAAAAAACACCAAGTTATTTGATTTATGGTACTGGATCTAAATTTTATTCGAAAACAACAGGTACAAATTAAATATTTCAAAAAAATGTTCAAGTAACAATATGACGGATAACAAGGAAAATTATTTTTACATAATTTCTCATCGTGTTAGATGACGGCGAATGTCTCAACAGTTTTTTTTGCGTTTTTTTTTTTGTTATTTTTGTGTATTTAAAACACAAAAAGTAGATTAGCATAAAAAATTGGGTTTTTGTTCTGTTTTCGTACAATTATTATTTTTAAGATGGCTGATGGCAGATGGCATTACAAATTTAATTTTAATAAAATAATTTTAATTTTAGTTTTCATATAACACGACCGCAAACAATCGTAGTTTTGCAAGTGTTGCATTTATTAAAATATAAGTTTTATTTCGTCGAGTTTTAGAGGATGTATTTATTTCATGAACCACAGTGTTATTATTTTTAAATGAATATTACTGGTTAGCCCAGTTTTAGATTACAATATATAATTTAAAAGTTTTGTACATTGTTGAAACGAATTCCAGTCAAATTTATCGACATCGCATCACTATCACTATTTATACCAATACCAACTGTATAATGAAAATGTTTCATTTTCATATTTTTTGACGAATTAGATCAACAGAACCATAAAATATTACTCTGAGAATTATTATGGTATGTTTTGTCATTTTGTTTTAACTTTTGAGTCAATTCACAGTTCAATTTCAAAAAGCAGCATTTTTATATTCATTATAAATAGACAATCCAGTATGTACCTGTTTACGAAATTTGGAGTCAATTAAAATGACCTATGGAGGTTAATACTAATATTAATAAACCACTGAAACCTCAAAAATCACAAGTATAGAAATTTTATTGAATTTGACAACAACAACGTCTCATTTGGGATTTTGACAACAACAACATATTTGAATAGAAAACAAATTCAACAGATTTGAATAGAAATTTCATGTGCGTATTTTAAAATTGACAGAATTTTAAACTGATTTACTTAAAATGTTACTAATTTATTCGCTGTTCAGTTAAAAGCTTTTTTTTTAAATTAAAAATAAAATTTAAACTTAAACTTAGACTTAAACTTAAACTAATACTAAAACTTAAACTTAAACTTAAACTTAAACTTAAACTTAAACTTAAACTTAAACTTAAACTTAAACTTAAACTTAAACTTAAACTTAAACTTAAACTTAAACTTAAACTTAAACTTAAACTTAAACTTAAACTTAAACTTAAACTTAAACTTAAACTTAAACTTAAACTTAAACTTAAACTTAAACTTAAACTTAAACTTAAACTTAAACTTAAACTTAAACTTAAACTTAAACTTAAACTTAAACTTAAACTTAAACTTAAACTTAAACTTAAACTTAAACTTAAACTTAAACTTAAACTTAAACTTAAACTTAAACTTAAACTTAAACTTAAACTTAAATGTAAACTTAAACTATTCAACTTCAACTTAAACTTTGAACTTAAATTTAAACTTAATTTAAACCTGAACTTAAACTTAAAATGAAACTTAAAATGAAACTTAAACTTAAACTTAATTAAACTTAATCTTAAACTTAAACTTAATCTTAAACTTAAACTCAAACTTAAACTTAAACTTAAACTTAAACTTAAACTTAAACTTAAACTTAAACTTAAACTTAAACTTAAACTTAAACTTAAACTTAAACTTAAACTTAAACTTAAACTTAAACTTAAACTAATTAAACTTAAACTTAAACTTAAACTTAAACTTAAACTTAAACTTAAACTTAAACTTAAACTTAAACTTAAACTTAAACTTAAACTTAAACTTAAACTTAAACTTAAACTTAAACTTAAACTTAAACTTAAACTTAAACTTAAACTTAAACTTAAACTTAAACTTAAACTTAAACTTAAACTTAAACTTAAACTTAAACTTAAACTTAAACTTAAACTTAAACTTAAACTTAAACTTAAACTTAAACTTAAACTTAAACTTAAACTTAATTTAAACTTAAAATGAAACTTAAAATGAAACTTAAACTTAAACTTAATTAAACTTAATCTTAAACTTAAACTTAAACTTAAACTTACACTTAAACTTAAACTTAAACTTAAACTTAAACTTAAACTTAAACTTAAACTTAAACTTAAACTTAAACTTAAACTTAAACTTAAACTTAAACTTAAACTTAAACTTAAACTTAAACTTAAACTTAAACTTAAACTTAAACTTAAACTTAAACTTAAACTTAAACTTAAACTTAAACTTAAACTTAAATGTAAACTTAAACTTAAACTTAAACTTAAACTTAAACTTAAACTTAAACTTAAACTTAAACTTAAACTTAAACTTAAACTTAAACTTAAACTTAAACTTAAACTTAAACTTAAACTATTCAACTTCAACTTAAACTTTAAACTTAAATGTAAACTTAAACTTAAACTTAAATGTAAACTTAAATGTAAACTTAAACTATTCAACTTCAACTTAAACTTTAAACTTAAATTTAAACTTAATTTAAACCTGAACTTAAACTTAAAATGAAACTTAAAATGAAACTTAAACTTAATTAAACTTAAACTTAAACTTAAACTTAAACTTAAACTTAAACTTAAACTTAAACTTAAACTTAAACTTAAACTTAAACTTAAACTTAAGCTTAAGCTTAAGTTTAAACTTAAACTTAAACTTAAACTTAAACTTAAACTTAACCTACACCTTAACTAAAACTTTTATAAAGCTTTTTATAAAAATTAAAAATAATACTTAAACTTAAACTTAAATTAAAACTTAAACTTAAAATTAAACTTAAACTTAAACTATTAAACTTAAACTTCTAAACTTAAACTATTAAACTTAAACTTAAACTTTAAACTTAAATTTAAACTTAACTTAAACTTAAACTTAAACTTAAACTTAAACTTAAACTTAAACTTAAACTTAAACTTAAACTTAGACTTAAACTTAGACTTAGACTTAGACTTAAACTTAAACTTACACTTAAACTTAAACTTAAACTTAAACTTAAACTTAAACTTAATCTTAAACTTAAACTTAAACTATTAAACTTAAATTTAAACTATTAAACTTAAACTTAAACTTTAAACTTAAATTTAAACTTAACTTAAGCCTGAACTTAAACTTAAAATAAAACTTAAACTTAAACTTAATCTTAAACTTAAACTTAATCGTAGATTTAAACTTAAAATTAAACTGTAACTAAAACTTTAACTTAACTTTAACATTAACTTAAACTTGAACTCAAAACTTAAAACTTAAAACTTAAAACTTAAAACTTAAAACTTAAAACTTAAAACTTAAAATTTAAAATTTAAAACTTAAAACTTAAAACTTAAAACTTAAAACTTAAAACTTAAAACTTAAAACTTAAAACTTAAAACTTAAAACTTAAAACTTAAAACTTAAAACTTAAAACTTAAAACTTAAAACTTAAAACTTAAAACTTAAAACTTAAAACTTAAAACTTAAAACTTAAAACTTAAAACTTAAAACTTAAAACTTAAAACTTAAAACTTAAAACTTAAAACTTAAAACTTAAAACTTAAAACTTAAAACTTAAAACTTAAAACTTAAAACTTAAAACTTAAAACTTAAAACTTAAAACTTAAAACTTAAAACTTAAAACTTAAAACTTCAAATTTAAAACTTAAAACTTAAAACTTAAAACTTAAAACTTAAAACTTAAAACTTAAAACTTAAAACTTAAAACTTAAAACTTAAAACTTAAAACTTAAAACTTAAAACTTAAAACTTAAAACTTAAAACTTAAAACTTAAAACTTAAAACTTAAAACTTAAAACTTAAAACTTAAAACTTAAAACTTAAAACTTCAAATTTAAAACTTAAAACTTAAAACTTAAAACTTCAAATTTAAAACTTAAAACTTAAAACTTAAAACTTAAAACTTAAAACTTAAAACTTAAAACTTAAAACTTAAAACTTAAAACTTAAAACTTAAAACTTAAAACTTAAAACTTAAAACTTAAAACTTAAAACTTAAAACTTAAAACTTAAAACTTAAAACTTAAAACTTAAAACTTAAAACTTAAAACTTAAAACTTAAAACTTAAAACTTAAAACTTAAAACTTAAAACTTAAAACTTAAAACTTAAAACTTAAAACTTAAAACTTAAAACTTAAAACTTAAAACTTAAAACTTAAAACTTAAAACTTAAAACTTAAAACTTAAAACTTAAAACTTAAAACTTAAAACTTAAAACTTAAAACTTAAAACTTAAAACTTAAAACTTAAAACTTAAAACTTAAAACTTAAAACTTAAAACTTAAAACTTAAAACTTAAAACTTAAAACTTAAAACTTAAAACTTAAAACTTAAAACTTAAAACTTAAAACTTAAAACTTAAAACTTAAAACTTAAAACTTAAAACTTAAAACTTAAAACTTAAAACTTAAAACTTAAAACTTAAAACTTAAAACTTAAAACTTAAAACTTAAAACTTAAAACTTAAAACTTAAAACTTAAAACTTAAAACTTAAAACTTAAAACTTAAAACTTAAAACTTAAAACTTAAAACTTAAAACTTAAAACTTAAAACTTAAAACTTAAAACTTAAAACTTAAAACTTAAAACTTAAAACTTAAAACTTAAAACTTAAAACTTAAAACTTAAAACTTAAAACTTAAAACTTAAAACTTAAAACTTAAAACTTAAAACTTAAAACTTAAAACTTAAAACTTAAAACTTAAAACTTAAAACTTAAAACTTAAAACTTAAAACTTAAAACTTAAAACTTAAAACTTAAAACTTAAAACTTAAAACTTAAAACTTAAAACTTAAAACTTAAAACTTAAAACTTAAAACTTAAAACTTAAAACTTAAAACTTAAAACTTAAAACTTAAAACTTAAAACTTAAAACCTAAAACTTAAAACTTAAAACTTAAAACTTAAAACTTAAAACATAAAACTTAAAACTTAAAACTTAAAACTTAAAACTTAAAACTTAAAACTTAAAACTTAAAACTTAAAACTTAAAACTTAAAACTTAAAACTTAAAACTTAAAACTTAAAACTTAAAACTTAAAACTTAAAACTTAAAACTTAAAACTTAAAACTTAAAACTTAAAACTTAAAACTTAAAACTTAAAACTTAAAACTTAAAACTTAAAACTTAAAACTTAAAACTTAAAACTTAAAACTTAAAACTTAAAACTTAAAACTTAAAACTTAAAACTTAAAACTTAAAACTTAAAACTTAAAACTTAAAACTTAAAACTTAAAACTTAAAACTTAAAACTTAAAACTTAAAACTTAAAACTTAAAACTTAAAACTTAAAACTTAAAACTTAAAACTTTAAACTTTAAACTTTAAACTTTAAACTTAAAACTTAAAACTTAAAACTTAAAACTTAAAACTTAAAACTTTAAACTTTAAACTTTAAACTTTAAACTTTAAACTTTAAACTTTAAACTTTAAACTTTAAACTTTAAACTTTAAACTTTAAACTTTAAACTTTAAACTTTAAACTTTAAACTTTAAACTTTAAACTTTAAACTTTAAACTTTAAACTTTAAACTTTAAACTTTAAACTTTAAACTTTAAACTTTAAACTTTAAACTTTAAACTTTAAACTTTAAACTTTAAACTTTAAACTTTAAACTTTAAACTTTAAACTTTAAACTTTAAATTTTAAATTTTAAACTTTAAACTTTAAACTTTAAACTTTAAACTTTAAACTTTAAACTTTAAACTTTAAACTTTAAACTTTAAACTTTAAACTTTAAACTTTAAACTTTAAACTTTAAACTTTAAACTTTAAACTTTAAACTTTAAACTTTAAGCTTTAAACTTTAAACTTTAAACTTTAAACTTTAAACTTTAAACTTTAAACTTTAAACTTTAAACTTTAAACTTTAAACTTTAAACTTTAAACTTTAAACTTTAAACTTTAAACTTTAAACTTTAAACTTTAAACTTTAAACTTTAAACTTTAAACTTTAAACTTTAAACTTTAAACTTTAAACTTTAAACTTTAAACTTTAAACTTTAAACTTTAAACTTTAAACTTTAAACTTTAAACTTTAAACTTTAAACTTTAAACTTTAAACTTTAAACTTTAAACTTTAAACTTTAAACTTTAAACTTTAAACTTTAAACTTTAAACTTTAAACTTTAAACTTTAAACTTTAAACTTTAAACTTTAAACTTTAAACTTTAAACTTTAAACTTTAAACTTTAAACTTTAAACTTTAAACTTTAAACTTTAAACTTTAAACTTTAAACTTTAAACTTTAAACTTTAAACTTTAAACTTTAAACTTTAAACTTTAAACTTTAAACTTTAAACTTTAAACTTTAAACTTTAAACTTTAAACTTTAAACTTTAAACTTTAAACTTTAAACTTTAAACTTTAAACTTTAAACTTAAAATTTAAAATCAAACGAATTACGCGTGCTCGTGTGTGCAATTTTGTGTGTGAGTATTTTTCTGTTTGACATTTTCCTATTTCATCAATTTTCCATGTGCGCTTTTTTCTTGTAAGTTTTTGTCAGGTTACTGCAGCTGATATAAGACGCGCAACTATATATGTATCTCTTTTACGTACAAAAATCACTGAATCCACGATTTTTGAGGCCAAAATTTGTAATCCCTAATTGTGCTCCAAATCCGATAGTTAAACGAACACGGCACAATATAATACTTAAATTATAAAGAAAATCAAAATAATTCAATTCCTAACTCCAAGTTACTTAGGCAAATTATCTACCAAAAGATAAAATTTAAAGTGTCAAGTAATATCGGTAATAATTTATAAACCACTATTATTTACATAATGCTCATCATGAGATGTGTCAAATTCAGTATATTTATTTTCAGGATTACTTTTTGTGCAGAATTTTATAAATGGTTTAAAATCTAAAATTTTAAATTTTTTGTCTGTCCTCTCCAACGATTGAAATAATCCAAGAGATATAGCATCTTTTTGTTGAATTAATTTTTTAGTTAATCGAAATAAAATAGTTCTACATTTTGTCGTCTGTATACCTCAGCCGACCAGTAATATTGAGACTTTTTAGGGTTTGTGCTGTTTGGTATAGTTATCTTGATCACTATACATTAAACTTTTATAGTTTCAAGTGGTCAGTTATTACCAAAGTTTTTTTTTCATTCCAAACTAAAGTAATTGCTTAGATTAAGCTTTCGAGTTAAACCTAAATTTATCCACCCTAACAAAATTATATTTTACAAAAAAGGCGAGAAAAATATATTACAAGCCTATTATAATGAAATTGCACAACTATATACCTACAATTTAAACCACCAAGGTATATAATCAAATAAACATTAAAATAAAAAATTCACCTCAAAATTATCATAATTTAAAGTTGAATGAAAAATTTCACTATACACAATTTCCCATTTATTTGTTTCAACTGGCAAAAAAAAACTAAAAAAATTGTTACAAAGCGCATTTACTCGTACATCTACAAGAAAAAAAATGCATGCATGTTCATAATAGCTTTTAATATTATTTAGAATAAAAAAAAAAATTTGTTATCAAAATTTATATGAAAATAAAAATAAATTTTGTACTATCCTGGAAAATCATACTCTCGCATATAATTCAAACTATAAGTTGGGTAATTCTCTCGTTTTATTATATCGAACAAACAACATTTCAAACCATTAAATTTGCAATGATATTTTTTTTGTGCTGTTTACCATAAATGTATGTATATACATATATGTACGTATATGGTGTTTTTGTGAAGTTGGAAAATAATGTTTTTTCTTATTAAATATAATTGGATGAAAAATGTTTTTTAAGTCATCAAAATAGGATAGCTTTGTAATATGTATACTTTATGATGGATGAAACTCATCAAGAGTGAATTAATTATCTATAAAACAATTAAAATACAAAACAACCCTTTTATGTTTAATAATTTATTGAATTACAAATTAATTATGAATATTAGCGGTGTTAATTTACATCAAACACAAACACACAAACACACATTTCCAATTCGGGAAAAACTAATTTTTTCGCGCTGATAGGGATTTCAAAATATTTTTAATTTTTTTTTTATTTATAAAACATAAATTGGAATAGTTTTTAAAGTTGAATACAAATCCACTTAAAAAAAACTAAATATTTTTAGTACGAGTAAATACATACGTTTATGTACACGGCATGGTTGTAATTTAAAATATGTTGCCAAAATTTTGTAAAACTATAAAATACATATTTTGTTGTAACACGTACAGAAATTATTTATATAATGGAATGAGATAGGATTGAATATATTCAAGTATAATTTATCTCTAAATTTGTACTCCCGCACAATGTTTGAGACAGACTACAGTACCTATAATTAAAAAATGCGTCGTGTGGTGGTCGTTAATATTTCACAACTCAACAAATAAAAAATTAAAACTATCATAAACTTTAAGCACAAAAAGATGGATGTGCAACAAAAAATCAAATGAAAATTTGTAAAGCTGCAGATTTATTCGACCGGGAAATCATTTTGTTTTCGTTTACTGAAGCTATACGTTGTGAGCAAATAAAATTTTTTTATTATGCCATTATAAAATTGAAATTTAACAATTATACTGGGCAAACTTGTAACTGGTATGAAACTACAAAATAATATTTTAATCAGCATCTGTCCAACCGTCCGAAAATTTGTCTCTCATTTTTAAGGACAAATGTTGGTCTTCAGATGTGAATAATAATGGTTTTGCGTTCTCATGTGAAAAATGCAAACATTTTTTTTTTGTAATTATAGGTACCCACCTTGGAAAATGTAACAATAATGTCCCATTAAAAATAAATAACAGTCGCGAAACAAAAATTGTTTAAGGTAATCAAATGTTAAGGACATTCGTCATCATTTCACTTTTGGCTACCTGTTGCTTCAATGCTCTCTCGAAAAATTGAGGTACGTCAATTCTCTAGCTATTCAATTTATTTCTATAGATTTGCCGATTGGACACCAAATTTTTAATCCAAATTTACTGCCATGGTAATTGGTTTATTAATGAGGGGGAATGGTATAGCCTTAACGAAGATCGGTTTGGTTTTTTCGCGGAGAAAATATTTTCTCTATATAAAATTTTAAAAATTTAAATTGTAAATTTTATTCATTATAATTCATTTATTAATAATCAAGGTACAAAGAATTTGTTAAAAATGATGAAAGTGAAGAGAGAATTTTGAAGTGAAGTGCCGTGAGGCATGTGGCTCCTTCGATTCATTCATTTTTTAAGTTTGGCCTCAAATTAATTTTCCGCGCCTGAACCCGTAGAAAAAAAAATTAAAAATTTCATTGTGGGACCAATCAGTTCACAGTGTATGCTATTAAAAGCAAAACATTTCCTAAGTGTCAGAGGTGGGAAAGAAGGAGCTCGTTGGGTGCGTCTAAGGTGGCGCTGGGGTGTTAAGGGAATGCTGGGAGCTTGGGCGTAGTCCTAAGAAACCTGTTGTCATCTGTGTGAGCTGCACCTCAACAACACTGCGCCGACAATACTGTGAAGGGAGACCGCGGAACGGGATAATTTAAATTATCCATTTAAATGGATAAATAAATTTGCCTTGTTTCTCATGTAATTTTGTATCGGATTTATTAACACATTTAATAATTTCATGTAGTTTAGAGGGCACTTGCTTCATTATGGGACCCGTAATTTTGTGAAAACAATCTTTTTTTTTTATGACGTACCGATCGTCCTTTATGTCAGGTTTGTTCGTGTCTTCTTTGCCGCTCGTAAGCATAGATGTATTTTATATTGTTTTCTGTTTTTTAGAATAAAGGTTTCTTTTATTTACTTCCGCTCCTCGCTTTTGTCTCCGACCCAATCTTTCTTTTACAACTCGGTCTTTTTCATGTGTGAAATGTAAGCATCAGGTGAAATTTTTACTGATGGCACAGTTTTTCGTGTCCGCTTTATAGGTCTGGCTTCGTCTTTCGTTTTTGGCCAAAATATAGTTTTCTTAAATGGAGCTCCTACTTGATCCATAAAATCATCTGTAGATGATATGACTCCATGCTAATCGCTAATATCTGCCCAACTCCCTCCAATTTCAGTTAAAGTAGTGCCATCATGATGTGCGAATGCACCATACAGGTTATTGCACAGAGGGGTATCGCCAGATTCCAAATGTAAACATTTTCTCTGATTAACATTGGGATTTTCATTACCGACTAAAGAGTTTGATAGATTGAAATTGTATTATTTGGTGAATTCGATAAAATTTGTTCGTTGTAAATAGATATAGATTTTCATTCGACAGATTGGTGAATTCGGTAGATTCAAATTTTTTTTTGTTTATGTTTTTGAAGAATCATCACCAATTTTATTAAAACATAGTCAAAAAAATTTTACAAACTAACAAGTTATTGGTAAGATAATTGCACCGTTAGTTTCAAAGAAACTTGTGTCAAAGTAGTAAAAAGTTAACACAATAATAATTTACAATTTTTTTTTTAACATTTTACAAGTAAAAGTAATAAAAATAAAATAAAAGACAAAACTATAATAGTACAAAAAATAGATGCTCAATTGCTTTATTTATTTTCAACCATATTTTGAGAGCTTTGGAAAAATCGGAGAATCTGCTGCACCCTCGTATTTCCAACGGTAAGTTGTTGAACATAATAGGTGAAGCTACACTGAAGAAACGTTTACGAAACTCTAAACTAACGTTGGGGAGATACTTTATAAATTTAAAATTTAAACGAAGATTATAAGCCGAATAATTGACAAAGTTTTTTCCGGCATTATATCCAGCTCTTGAAATATAGGCCATGATGGTGTTTGCATTGATTTAAATGTCATTAGCCGCAAAACATGCTTCTGCCGCACGTACAGAGGATGTAAGAGAATTTTACAAGCACCGCCCCAACATGCTGAACCATACAATAGGATAGAATCACTAGAGCAAAGTAAACCAATTTCAGTAACGGACAGAATAATCGTAAAACGTACATTTTCCTGGAAACCAAAAAAATTCTTGACTTAAGGCCTTCAATGTGCGCCTCCAGCTAAGGTTCTCATCGATCGTAACTCCCAAATATCTAATTTCATTAACCGAACTTATAGTGAAGCAACCATTAGCGTTACAATTTGGGGATTCCTTGAAGAATTCCAACCCTATTAACGCTCCTTGCTCAATAGATTATTGACTCGTACTACTTGAGTTCGATCACATAGATAATCACACAGCCACTTGTGTATCGGAGATAGAAATTGATGAGAAATCAAAAATCCAGTTCTTCATAGCCTTTTCAAATATTTTGGAGACGATAAAAAGAAGAGATATTGGTTAATAGTTGTTGACACAAGCTTTATCATTTTTCTTAAATATTGGGACAACAACAGCTCATCTCAACGCTCCAGGAAAAACTCTTGTTTCTACACTTAAGTTAAAGATAAAAGGCAAGACATTCACAAGGTAGCAAGCCATTTTTTTAACAACACTTTTTGAAATTCCATCTATCCCAAAAGGCGATTTATTTTTTAGGAAGTTAATAATATTATACAGTTTCCCTGGAGAAACAGGTGCGAAATAGCAACTATTCGTAACATCATAATGCCCGGTAACTATTCGATTTCTTTCAAACACATCCATTACAGTCGGACCATTGGAGTTCCCTATAGGCACAAAGAAATCATTAAATTCATTTGCAATAGCTACAGAATCCGAAATAGTAAAATCATTAAGGCCATTAATTACTTTGATTTCCGGATTACCAGGATGCTCACCAATTATATTATTAACAGACTGCCAGTTTTTGTGAGCATCATGATCATTTTTTTTCAAACTGTTTAGAATACGATCTTAATCTATTCGAGACATCTGCCTCACATTTGTTTTAGTATGTTCTTTACTCGAGCTCTGTATAATATGTCCGATGAATTTGGCATCAATTAGGCAGGGGTCTGAGATATTTAAGTTATGCGCCTTGTATGAAATATTTTGAAAATATCTGTGGTCAAATTTAAAAAATATATTGTCAATACAGGTAGCCGAGGTGTTAAAAATTCTGGTATGAATTAAAATCTCAAGACCAAAACTAAACGAAATTACTAAAAGGTTATCTACATGCGTAGTTTTCCTTAAATCAATACTAAAATCCCCCATAATTAAAACATTTCGGTAAGGCAAGTTTTGTAGAAGCCTAGTAAAATCTTTAATTAAGTCTGAAATATCAGCGTCATGCAGTCCGTAAATACACACAGCACATACAATTTTCGAACACCAAAGAAAAGTTATACCAACACCATCAAAAGACCTTGAGTCAAGATTGAACTGCTTACAGTTTAACATTTTACTAGCATAAATTACAACACCATACTGAACCTATAATCCTCATTACATTTAGCAATCTGGCTATAATCATGCAGACCGAAGTTGTTAATTTCATCATTAAATATCCATGTTTCCGACAAACCAATCAGACTCAATTTAAGCCAGCAGCCTATCTGATTTCCTCCTCATAAGCTTCTTATATTCTGATGGATTATTCTCTCTTAAGTTGGATTATTTAGTGAATTCATTTCATGAATTTGATAGACTGTGAACTCGATAAATTAAATTTCGATAAATTGGATTTCGATACATTTAAGTTCGTCGGAGATGAACTGAAGTTCATTTGAATGAATTTTGAAGATAATATGGATAATTTGGTCATTTTCCAAAACTTTCCCATTCAATCCCATTTCCATCGTGCATCCCGAATTTCGCTTAGATAAAAAAATCACCTAGCTCCTTCCTAATTGGCCATTTTCCAGAACTTTATGTAAAAATCACTTTAGAATAACATTTCCATGGTGCATGCTCAATTTCGAAAAAATAGCAGAGTTTCTACCTAATTTACCTGAATTTGACTAGAAATGCTTTGATATGGATAAACTTCTACCCGCAATATTCAAATTATCTGCATTTGGTTCTATGGAATAGTCGGAATTAAGAGACAGGCCAACCCACAATTAGTCTATTAAACCAATGTTTTACAGGATATATTACAAAATAAATACATCGGAAACCAATTTCGGGAATTCCCGGTCACAATATTGATACAGGGACCGAGATCCCAGGATTCCGTTTGAGAATCCCTAAATTTCCTTTGCGGATTTGAGCTAAAAGACTATAACACTAAATAAATTAAAAAGTGGGAAATTCTGAGAAATACCGGGATCCCAGTATCCCGTTTAAGAAACCCTACCACCATATTCTTTTATCGACTATTATCACTATCTTAAAAGTACGAGCTAGTTTGGTACCATGGCGCAGTATTCCAGTTCGGCCACCGAAAAGTTTCATTGAACGCATTAAGTTTATGACAAATAAACTAAATGGGATCTAGAATAGAAAACTACCTAAATCGTCAATACTGGCATCTCACTGTATATTAGAAGGTTTGCTGTACTCAGAGTTAGCCAGCACGGAAGCAAAAACAAAGTACATTTTAGTATATTTGGCGGCTTCACTCCATATAAATTTTGCAGACTTCTCTGTAAGGTCATTATAAGGGGAGGAAGCGAGATAGTTGATGAAACGCTGTTTGGACATGGAAATCGACTTCATTAAGCACAAATTAAATTTTAACAAAGTTGACGGTGAAACGAGCATTTTAAAGCAATCGATTAACTTTTCTCTTCAAATCAAAATGTGAATTTCAGCTGGTAAGTGTGACTAAAAATTTATCACGGTTCACTAAGACCAGATCACATTAACTTTTAAATGGTAATGCAACAACCAGTTAAATCATTGCTTCATAGGCTTAACTATCCCTACAACAATAGAGTTGCGTTGCTTTATACTCAATTTTTGGGTCAAAAGAAATAATTCTTTGATATCAAACAAAACCTATTCAAGCTTCAACGACTAAAATCTGATTCCAAAAATCAGTCCCGATGTAAACAGGCCATGCTAAAGACGGCACTTTATAATATATAAATCTAAATTATGAGATTCATATCGCTAAGCTTAACCAGAGCATTAACTTATTCGAATACTCATTGACGTTGGCGCAGTTTCAATTTGGTGGAGAATCAGGCTAACATTTCGCAAACCCGCAGTAGTAAAAACAAACAGCCTTCACTCTCCAAAAAAGCTTTATAATATACGATGTTTGCAGAAATAACAGCTGGTAAGGCATTGAATTTCACGTAGTGAGTAATCCTATAGACTTCATTTTATTTTCGTTGAATAATATATTCAATCTATAAATAATCATTAGAACCCCAAACAGTTGACAGTAGTCACTGTCCAAAAGAGATCCCCATTTTCGTCGGGCTTGCAAAATTTCATCGTATAGTTCCTTTCTAATTGGCCATATTTGAAAATTGTATCTAAAACTCATCTTAGAATCCCATTTCCATCGTGTCAATCGAATTTCATCATAATAGGTGCATAAATATTACGCACCTCCCGTAATACGCGTAATCCCGTATGGTACCCGTACGGATTTCCGTATGGAATCCCATATGGTACCTGCCACTTTGTAAAGAGCCTTCTGCGAAAAAACACCCTATTCACGCTAATGTCCGTTCTGAAAAGAATTTAAGTTTTTGTTATTTGAAATCTTTTTTCGGCAAATAACATGTTTAAGGAGATTTTATCATCATTCCCTCTAGAAATAATCACAATCTACCGGATTCTATCAAAAAAATCGTTCATACATAATTTAAACCAAAATTCCATATTCAACAGATTATAGGTTTTATGAAAAAAGAAAACTATGACAGCCACCCCAACAATCTCGACAACGCATGTTAGCCATTCCTTTAAGCAAACTTATTTTAGACAGTTATATTGTTAAGTAACACCAACTTTGCAAACTCATCGAACCAAAAATGCCAACACAAACGAACTTTTTCCCAAGAATCGCTATAATTTAATCAAAAAAGAAAAAAACTTTTCTTTATAAATTTTTATTGGTCCGGATCTATTAAGTGAAAATTTAATCAATATATTATTATAGTAAATAAATAATAACATCAATTTAGCTTTTCATCTTTCAAAATCATTTTTTTATGTTCGTCTTTAAAAAAAAAAAAAAAAAAAAAATTAAATAAAAGTATCGAGTAGAACTAAGATTGATCTAATCATATTGGGTGTGGGTGGATTGCCTTACATACATTTATAAACTTTTTTTTAAATGGAATTCTGTCCCAAACAAAACAAAAAATAATAATAAATTCGTTAACATAATTTATAGCATACCGTCCAACATACGTCTATATAATACATATGTTGACCTCTAATTCTAAACGGGAGCAAAATCAAATCATACATACGTATGTATATAGCAAAATTTAATCAAAACGCTCTCCTTGTTAAATTACGTTACGTATACACATTGTAAAACTGGATGGTTGATTGGAAAATAAATTATGGGTTACATGATCTTGATGGATCGATTGACATTAAGGACATATCTATATGTATGTATTAAGATGTTCTATATGTGGGCGTCAAACTAAAATAATTATATTGTGATTTAGGTTAATTTGATCGATTTATGTATAAGTTATGTAACTTTTCAGATTTTGACCGCACAAAATAAAAAAGATTTTTTTTTTTTCATGCGGTTGCCTCCACACATCCATACAATTGTACAGACGTATACATTTTCAATTAAATTATATACAACAAGCATAAAAATTATAAAATTTTATATTCCAAATTAAGGAATTTTTATTCTACAATATTTCTAAAGTTTTTTTAAGATTCAAAAATATCTTCTGTAAATTTTGGTTTACAGATCTAGTACATAACAAAAAATCTTAATGTGGTTTACATTTTCTATAAAATTTTCCATACAAGGAAGTTATTGTGGTTTTGTACTATACAAATACTAATGTGAGAGAAGGTTTGTGCAAGTATAAAAGCGATTTAAAACTGTTTCCTTTTTTCGAGATTGGCAAAATAATTAGAATTCTATAAAAGCACAAACTATCATTTGGAGACCTAGAAACAATTATTACATTATACTGAGTAACGAACGACATATTTTGTATGAACTGTTTAAAAATCCTACCGAACAACACATTCCTTCGTGAAAACATTGTATGAGGAGCTTTTAATATACTGTGCTTTAAAATTAATTAATTTTTTAAAAAACACAAATTCCGTGTATAATTAACATATATAGTTTTAAAATATCAATTTCAAAACACAATATTGAAAAATTTAAATAATTCCCCTAAATGACGACAAGTAAATTTAAAATACACCTTAATTTTGTTGTTGTCAATCGATTTGTTGTTGTTGTCAATTAAATTGCATTTCTTCAATATAAATATGAGCTGTTTTGGATTAATATTAAATATAACTGGCCTGTGGCCCTTATGGGTGGAACCCTATAGTAACTTAAAATTCATACAGGGTGAGGAAAATGTATGGAAACCCCTAGAAATCTCGCGGAGTACAATAAAAAAAAATTACCAAGGTTAAATCTTAGGTAATTTTCAACAAGGAATTCAATGGTGACCTTGGATGTGACTTTGAACCTCATATTCAAGGACATTTTGGGGTCACATTCAGGGTCATGGAAAATTTTCGAATCTCTCACAAACGGTAGAAAGAACGTTAACGAATCCAACGTTATGCGAGACAAGGGCTTGCGAAAGCCTTCCAAATAATAATATTTACATTTTTTTTCATATCACCATTATCGACCAAGGCATTTTTGCCTCATTTAACCAGTCATAATTTTTGAATGGTTGAACATTTTGACATTCTGTTAACAGTTTATTGTCGATAAGTTCATGACGAACAAAAATTGTTTATATTATGAACCTCGGCGCTTTTCCACTTAGTTAAAATATCAATTTTATTTAAGTTGACCTTGAAAAATTTCAACTTTTTCAAGTTTTTCGCCCAAATTTAAAGAACAGAATGTTCCACTAACTAAATTTTTAAAGAAATTTGAGCATAAAGTTTGATTTTAGTATACAAATATTGAAAAAACTTCAAAAAAATCAGTTTGGTCTAACTCGGGGTCTACACTATGAAAAATTGCTGAGATTTTCTCTCATGAAATTTTATGTATGTGTGTGTTTTTTCAATGGATTGATAAATATTTGTTAAAAAATTATTTTAACTCGGCATTTTACTCTCATGATAATTTTTTGTTTTTACCAGTTCAACATCTATGTTTAATTCTTTTGCAATTTTTTAGAACGCATAATTTTTTAAATCAGTTCTTTTAAATTTTTTACTGGTTATTATTCTCCATAAACATTCGTTAATTATAAACATATGAATTAATTTTAAAAGTGTATTTTAATTTGACATTTCGTACAAATTTCATGGTAATTTTTTCGTGAAATAGCCTCCTGATAATTTGCTGAGAATGTAAAAATTTGTATAATATACTTACACATACATTGATAAATTTAATATCATGAGAGAAAATCTCAGCAATTTTGCAAAATGTAGACCCAGTGTAAAGGAGCTACCCCAAAGATACAATTGCAAAAACTTCCACTACTATTTTTCGTATGTAGAATTATATTATCTATAACATATGTAAGTTTCAAATCATTTGGTAGCGATCTTCCTGATGAAAATTGGGAATAACCTCAAAAAAAGCTATTTTGTCCACAGCAGCTAACTCAAAAAAGCCATTCCAAAAGTTCCATCACAATTTCCACCAAACGTCAGCTAAATTGTGATATAATGGCGAGAAGCGTAGGTCGATAGCTTATCGTCTTCATGCTAAAATCGTGGGTAGGGTCGTCCCAACATATTTTTTTTTTACAGCTCTTGGGCCCTGGTGGCCAAGCAGTTGCTCCAATACCCTGATAATTTTTCGATTGGATGCTTCTGTGAGGCACCAGAGGGGAAAATAGCATTTTTTTGTGTTGTATTAAAAGTAATAACTTCCTAACGCTGAAGATTGTAAGTTTAAAAAATTACGCAATGCATTTTTCAGGAATCGCATAAGCAACAATCCAAAAATCTTTAAATTTCTTTTTCAGCTTGCTCCATTCCAAATTATACATTTTTAAATTGTTAGTTTGTCAGTTAACAATGGGGGATGAAGGGCTGGCAGAAAAGAAGCGTCGATTAAACCGAGAGGACAAAATGATGGAAAATTTAAAAGAATATGTGCTAAAAACGCTGATCGAGATAAAATGCGACGTACTAATGAAACACCTTTTCAGACTCAACAACGTCTTGCGTCCGTTGCAATAAATTCTGATGATCGACGTGCTAATGAAACACCACAGCAATGTCAAAGTAGAATTTACGTTACTGCACAAAATCGCCAGCAATGTTTAAAGCTACAATATCAAGCATTACGCAACGATACAATAAATTTTAACGAGGCAACTGATATACAATATACCTGTGGAGATTTGAATGTAAAATGTCAATATTGGGAAGCCAAAAATTTCATTGCTGAGCGCCCGTCAGATGGCAAATTTATCATGTGTTGTAAGAAAGGAATAATAAAATTGGGCAAATTTGAGGACGAACATGGAAACGAATTGCAATATCCAGAGTTTTTGCAAGAATTAATTTCAAATCCGCATCATCCAAACTATAAAGAATTTCGCGAAAACATAACAAATTATAACAGCGCAGTATTATTCGCTTCGGTTGCTGCAAAAATTGTCGACATGCCTGGCAGAGGTCCTTACTGGTTTAAAATACATGGGCAAATTTACCATCGCACAAGTCATTTGCTTCCAATAAATGGCACTACATAAATACACAAGCTACTGAAATACGAATGAATCATCCAGCAAATGCACAATGTATTCAAATAATCATTCAGAACATTGATCATTTCTTGAGAGAACACAATCGTTATGCTGACTCTTATCGAATGCTCAAAGAAATTGAATTAAGAGCACGAAATGAAGCAATTCAAGCAGGTGAAGATTGTCCAACAATAAATATGGTGTTTCGGAGGGATAGGCAATCTGATCAACGATGCTACAATGCACCAACATCTAACGAAATAGCAATGGTTCTTGTTAACGATGACGGTGAACCTCCTTTTGAACGCGATATTCGTATTTATCCAAAAAATCCAAACAATAGTCAACAATAATATATCAATTTGAACATTTTGAGTCCAAACCTAGCTCCAATGACATATCCCCTTCTGTTCCCATACGGTCAATTTGGATGGCAACCGAATTGGCAGTGCACAACATACGAGGGAGTTCAACGGAACCAAAAAAGAATAAACATCACCAAATTAGAATATATTGGTACATTGACTTCAATTAGGGATGAATTTAATCCTATTTTAAGTGCTGGAAAATTAACTCAGCAATTTATTGTTGATCAATGACATTAGACAGAATCAAAAGAAATTATGAACTGAACTCTATCAAGGACTTATTTATAAATAACATTCACTGCAAATCCTCAATGGAAAGAAATTGTTGAAAATCTCAATTTAGGAGAGCAAACATCTGAGATTTAGTGGCACGTGTATTTAAATTAAAGTTGAAAGCACTCATTAAGGATCTAACAGTACATGGAGTTTTGGGAAAATGTAAAGCATTAGCATTGAATTTCAAAAGCATGGACTTCCACATGCACACACTATACTCACTTCACATGCACCAGATAAATTTACAACCATAGAGAAAATAGATCGAGTTATTTCAGCAGAAATTCCTGATGTTGCTACAAATCAAAGATTGCATGAAATTGTTACTCGGTGTATGATGCATGGACACTGTGGATGTCAGAATCCTCATGCTGTATGTATGGAAACCATTGTACCGTCGTCGTCAAGGGTTTATAGTACAAGTGAGAGGATCAGTGATGGATAATAGATATGTTGTTCCATACAATCCATTTTTATTGTTGAAATTCAACGCACACATCAACGTTGAATGTTCTACATCACTTCGCGCTGTGAAATACATAATTTACAAAGGTTTTGATTGTGCAAATTTATATATAACTCCAGGAGGGAATCCACAATTTAAACATGATGAACTTGCAAATTATATCAACACCTGGTACGTGAGCACTCCAGAAGCAATGTGGCGAATAATACAAGGAAAAATGAATGATAGATCGCATGTTATCATAAGATTACCAGTTCACTTGCAAAATCAACATCAAATAAGATTTCAAGAGGGAAATGAGCAAGAAGCATTAGATGCAGCGCGAATTGGCCGAACAAAGCTTGAGTCATGGTTCTTATTGAATTAAACAAATAATGATGCACATCAACTTCTATACACTGACATATACCAATGCAATATGTTTATGTAAATAACAAGGGCCAAAAGAGACAACATGGAGAAAGCAAAACTTTGGCTAGAATGTGTACTGTTGGCATAAAAGACGAAGAACGTTTTTAGTTTAGAATGTTACTGCTTCACGTTTCTGGTGCAACAAGCTTTGAATTTTTGCGAACTATTGACGGAGTATTATGTGCAACATATAAGCAAGCTGCTTATCTTAAAGGATTATTAGATTCAGACGACGAATGGGATAAATGCTTGGAAGATCGGCAACATTTCAAATGCCTCATCAAATGCGGCAAACTTTTGCCTACATTATCTGCTTCTGCATGCCTTCCAAAGCTCTCAATTTATGGGAAAAGCATCAAGATGAAATGTCTTTAGATGTTCAAAGACATCATGAAGAAACAATTGCAAAGAATTTAGCACTCCACGATATTGGTGCAACTTTAAAACAACATGGACTTTCATGTGGATCAATTGGACTGCCAATACCAATAGAAAATCCAATTGCAGTTGAAATGTACAATCATCTGGAAGAAAAGCGAGAAGCAGATGACAGAATTAATTTATTGCGGCCAGAGCAATTAGCAACTTTTGAGAAAATTATCAATGCAATTGAAAATGATAATGAAGCAAACAAATGTTTTTATTTAGATGGTCCAGGAGGTTCTGGAAAAACTTTCATTTACTCAACTTTGCTGTCTCATGTGCGTGGTAAATGTCAAATTGCACTTCCATATGCAACAACTGGAATTGCTGGAACATTATTAACAGGAGGACGAACTGTTCCCAGTGACATCGTTGTTGAAGTTGTTGGGTCTCTTCTCTCTTGTCTATTCGCCCCACGTAAAAAATCACGGAATCACTTGTTATAATTTTATTAACAGAATTCCCAACACTATAATACCTTAAATTTGATTAACAACCGACCAAGTATTCTTACTATCTTTATGAAAGTGTAAGAATAAATTGTGGTAGTATGTGTATTTGTCAGAGAGTATTTTATGAAGCTCTTTATTTGTAGGATGCTTCTTACACTTTATACTAATTTTCTTTTTAGCTATTAAATTTATCAAATGGAACGAGATACAGGGTTTCAATTTAATCCTAGAACTTCGTTTAATGACATTCAAAGTACATGAATCAGCTATGGAGTTCAACATAAAGAGCAATCGTGACAAAATGAATACCTGATCACTATCATCGAGTAAACTAGAAAGATCAAACGACAACATCTTAGTACAAAAGATCACAGTATTTTTCCTTAAAACTTTAGCAGTACCAATTATTTCTAAAAACCGACTAAATTATGATCTGCTAACAGCAAATTATGTAAAGATGCAGAAACCCTTCAAGAAAATCAGTACAGACAAAACAATGATCAATACAATGTATTAATTCGACATGTCATGTCAGATAATGGTTTAATGAAGTTCTGAAATACAGTCTGTTATAGGATAGAACTTGGCTATTTCTTAACCGATTTTGATGAAATTTGAGATTTGTGATGGAATCAGGATCCAAAAATTAATTTTAGAAAAAAATCAGGAATTTGGCTGTTTAGGAATAGGATAGAACTTAGCTATTCCCTAACTAATTATGATGAAATTCTATATAAGATTCAAAAATAATTTTTCTAATTCCGGGACCCTACACTACCGTCAGAAGTTTTACTAAAACAACTTCCTTTGGTTGTGATTAAACTTCCTGCCAAATGAATAATTAATATGTATATGGTTTCTCTGTAATTAGAACTAAAATTATTTAATGAGTCATTAAGAACTATACTACAGCCATAAATCCCTGTTAACAAATAAATTTTCAAAAATGTATCTGGGGCCGCCCTCATTTTTTACGATTCGAAAAATTTTAATTATCCCACTTTATGATAGGATAGTTTTGTGATTATTCGTTTCCTTTTAGAGGTAATAATATTTATTTACTTTAGAAAGTGGTCTATCCTTGTTTCGTATGACACATGTTTTATGATAAGAATTTGTTTATGGTTATATTTCATTGGATAGAATAGGTTAGGTAATATCAAGGGAAAAATGTAGATATAGGAACACATTGTTGCCAACGAAAGCAGAATTCATTTTCAAGCCGCAATAAGTATCAATCTGTTATCAATAATTCTTATTAACAAATAAGGTGAAGCAACCAACAAAGTTTTCATTTAGTTTGTGTATATAATAAAGTACGTTTACTTGGCGGTGTTACGAATAAAGTGTGTTTATTTCAAAATGTATATAAAGAAAGCAATTATCGGAGTTAAACAAACAGTACCATGAAGATCGTTGTAGTGTTCGCTTTATTATTTACATCAGGAATCGCGTTTGTAGTTTCAGGTAAGACATATAAAGGTATATATTCAAACATAACCACTTGCTTCTATATTTCACAAATTTCAGACTCCATAAATAGTTTACCAAACAACCGCATATTGAATGGCCAAGACGCTAAACCTCATGTTGCTCCATTTATGATTCAGTTACCTCTTTTTTTGCCAATATTTGGTGAAAGGCATACTTGTGGAGCTGTATTACTGAACAGTCGCTGGGTATTAACCGCTGGCCATTGCCTTATGTTTTCAAGACACATCATTGTAATCGCCGGGCAATATGATTTAAGAAGAATTGAATCATGGGAACAAAGAAGATCTGTGGAGCGATTCTATATTCATGAGGATTACTGTGGAAGTAGATGTCCTAATGATATCGGGCTAATCTATGTCAATCAATCATTTGAGTTGAATCGGTATGTCCAACCAATACAATTACCAGCTTCTGGAGAAATACCAACGGGGATTGGTCGACTCTTTGGATGGGGCCTAACACCAACGTATTTACCACAAGTATTGCAGGTTGTCGATGAACCGATTTTAGATTTTGCAGTATGTCAACAAATGCGGTTTAATATGGTTGACGAAACAAATTTTTGCACTGGACCATTAGATGGTAGCGTAGCTGCTTGTCCGGGCGATTCGGGTGGCCCACTTGTTCAATACGATGCCAATGGTGAACCAATTGTAATCGGACTCGTATCATGGGGTGCCCCTTGTAGAGGACAGCCTTCTGCTCCCGGGGTAAATGTTCGTGTTTCAGCTTTTATTGATTGGATTTCTCGATTTGTTAACAATCGCGCGTTTTAAAGATTATTTTGCAAAATGTTTTACGGTTTATTAAAATTCATTTGTTTGGAAAATCAATAAAAATTATATTTCGAAGAAGCCACTTTCACATTGCTTATGTAAGCTTTGTAAGGCTCAATAAAGTATCGTTTCTTGAATTTATTTTTTGTCTTGCGAAAACATTGCTTTTAGAAGATGTCTGCGAACAGGACATGTAGAATCACAATGCTTTCCGCATATGTGCTGACCAACAATGCATAAACCTATATACTCGACGAATTTAGATTCAATTAGCAAATAGTTATCCTCGCATTGCGTATGAAGAGCTAGAAATATGTGATGTGCCTGGAATTGATCGACTTGGAACCATGCGGTTTTGTTCCAAAATTTAAGTCTCAATTGAATTAAGTCAGAATTTCATGTCATTTTAAATCATTCATTTTCTTCAAAAGGTGTGGGTCAAAATGACTTTCCTCGACGTTTTGTAAGTCCCTGAGACTGAAAAAGCAAACAAAAAAAAATGTCTGTCCATCTGTTTGGACTTCTGGATGCCTGTACCCATGGTATCTCGAGAACAGCTTGTCTGATTTGGAATTTTTTTTGCCAAGCCTTTTCTATGAACAAGGCAGAGATTTGAAAATCATTTAGAACCTGTACGTCAAGAGGGTGGGGTACCTGCCATACGTATTGACCCAAAACACATGGTTGTATAAATATTTACGAATTATTTACCATATATATGCTGATTTGAGTATTGATTTGAGCATTGAGCTTGGGGTTAATTTGAAGATTAAGTGAGAGGTCAATTTGCGGGTTGGCTTGAAGTTGAGTTGGAGTTCAGTTGGGTTGGATTAGGGTGTAGTGCTCAGTTAACCAATTTTTATATATGCTGGCTTGAGGATTGAGTTTGGCGTATAGTCTGCGGTTGAGTTGGGTTCCGTTTGAGGGTTAAATTACGGCTGAGTTGAGGTTGCATTAGAGATTAGTGAGCAGTAGTTAAACTGAAGATTTGTGATATTTTTTATAAAAAGTTTATTGGGATTTTATATCTTATCCGGTTTTTAATGAAGTTCAACACTTCCAATGGAAATAGGATTCTCCCATTTTTAGATGAAGTTCTGGAATATGGACAATTAGGACAGAATTTGACTATTTCTTAACGGATTTTAGTGAAATTTAACAACTTCGATGGACATGGAATTCTAAAATGATTTTTGGATAAAGGTCTGGAATATTGCAAAGTATGATGGAACTTGACTATTCTTTAACCGAGTATGATGAAATTTGACATGTGTTAAGGGTTGAGTTGGGGTTGGATTAGGGTTTTGTGAGCAGTTGAGCAATCTATATACAGGGGAACCTCACTTTAACGGAAATCGAGTTGTCTGTTGTGTGTTAATCTGATGATTTGTGATTTTTTATAAAAATTGTATTGGGATTCTACAAAATATCTTATCCGATTTTGATGAAATTCAGCATTCCAATGGAAATGTGATTCTCAATTGATTTTTGGAGATTTTAATTGGAGATTGTCCGGGCCATTCAAGCGAGTTTAAAAATTCGGTAGGATAATTCATATTGGCTAGTAAAGGAATCCACCGATTTGTACGTCATAAATTCGCCAGCAATTTCACTTTGAATCTTGAAATTCAATCAATGTTTTCGCAGCCAATATAGCACGTTCGCTTGACCAAACATGATTTTTGGAATTTTGAAAAATATTTGAGAATACCTTTCGGATGAGTTCGGTCTTTGATGCGGATAACTGGCAAAAATCGACGAGGAAGCAGCAATTGTTTTGAAAATATTTCTCTAGATTCGTCATTCTGCAACTCGACACCAATGTTTAAACTTAATTTGAGTGTCAAAACTGACGACTTCAAACATGCATTAAGTTTATCACCTGTCAACAGAATCATCGCACCACCAAACCGAATTTGATTGTTTCGTAGATCTTGCATCGTTATTCGTTCGGTTTAATGTCATCGCACAGTTCTTCGAAAGGTTGCACATTGGAGTTTCATTGATTTGCATATTCAATGGCCACTTGAATGCTGAATGAGCTGTTCGACCGCCTTCCAACAACGTATAGCTGCAATTCCTAATCGCAGGAATCGTACGCATATTTTTGTTGCCGATTCAACAGCGGAACGTTCGTTCGAACTGATTCTTTCAATGGATCGCAATAATATTGTTTTCGCGTTTCAATTCTTGATTAAATGCCCCGTGCTTTGGACGATTGGATCAAACGACGTGCATTGTTCGATATCATCAAGCACAAGTCCTCAATTAATATCAATGCCTCGTTGTGAATTTCTTCAGTTGCAAATTTGGATTTATTATTCTAGTACGCATCTGATGCAAAATATCATCAGATACCATCTTTGTATTTGATCCAAAAATCAATCGGTTTCGATAGGAAGCTTATTAAGAAAATTATTGAAAGCAATGTTTGTATTTCATGAGCATTTGACGAAATCACAGCATGTCTGAGGGAGTAATCCCAATGAGTGTCATTCTCTAGCAATCGCAAATGTGGACAGGCTTCTCTATATATGTCATACAATTCACCAGAGCGTAATGGTCTGGTGGCGGGAATTTGAATTTGTTACTTGCGCAATATAACCCAGGGGTTTCATTTATGTATTTCAATGCCGTACAAGTACAATGTGAGCACACAACGCTCATCGATCCAATAGATGGGTATTCAAGGAAACATTTGTTTGTCTTCTTGCACTATTCAAATTTATTGTCGCGCGATTGGTTTCTACTGTTCGATGATGTCTCATTCGATGCATATTATCTTTGTTTGTATTTTCCCTTTCCTCTTATATTTATAAATGCTGAACGTGCTTGTGATAATCGATTCCGTTTAATTTCATTTCGCTCTCCGCGTTGCTCTGCATATTGCAATTCATTGCATTGCAATGTGATTAAATTGTATCAATTCAGAAGAATCCCAATTCAGCTGAAACCAAACAACTCACTCATTTTTTCGTCACTAATAGCTTGATTCACAAGTTGACAATCAGCTGTTAAACGGCATTTGCGCATGTAGTAGCAAAAATCCCATATAAAAAAGGCACTTTCAGTTTTTCCAGAATTTTCCAATTTTCCGACTCAAACGTTCTCAAGTGATGCGCTTACCAACGAACAGCATTTAGTTTTTATTTATATAGATAGATAGATGTAGATATTGCTCTATAACAATAGGTCTCTATCTTTATTAAATTTGCTTAATACTGCACTCTTGTTAATGTTGATGAAAATTTCATGGAAAAATCTCATGGTTTAAAGGAATCAATGATTCATTACTATTATGAAAAAAACCATAAAAATTTAACTTTCCCGCTTATATGTATACTAGCCTTTCAGCAAAACCATTCCTATAAATTCATTGGTGTAATGAAACTGTTCTAACCGTTTGGATTTTATGAGTGTTAAAATAATCAGGGACCCCATTTTAATTACAAAACATAAACAAAACTCTAATTACACCTTATACATTAAAAGCAACATAATTAATTATAGCAATCAAACAGCAAAAACTCATAAACAAACAACAACAACAAGAATAACGAAACAAAAAAATAATTACAGTTCCAAAAAAAAAGCTTCTGAAATTTTCAAGAAAAGCAACACCGAAAAAATCCAAAACTATAGATAAATCAGGAAATAAAGTCATTCACATTATTTTTATTTTCCACAAAATGGATATTTATCACGAACCAAACACCAGAAGAACAATATACACATACATATATACATACAAACATACCAACAAGCACCAAAGTCAAAAGCTATAACCGAAACGAAAGTTTTTCATTTTTCAACCATAAAACACTAAAAAAAAATTTTTTTTGAAATTTTCTATCATCAAAATATAAAAACAAAAACCAAGAAGTATCCAAAACATTTAAAACAATTGTTCCAAATTTAATTTTTTTTTTCGACTATGTGGAGCTTTTTTTTTTTTTTACTATGTGCAATTTAAACTTTTTGGCTGTGGAAATTGTATAATCAAGTCATTTAAAATTATGATAATAGTTTTTCTTCAAACATTTTCTTTTCGATTATTTTGTGCTTTCTGGTCTTAATGTTCTTGGTCAATTTATTTATGTTTTTGACGATGGTGGTGGTTGGCAATTTAACCATGCGGTATGGTATATATATGTACACTAGTAAAAAAAAAAACGTTTAAACGCGATAATAGCTGAATAATACAAATTGTTACAAGATGATAAAAGTGTTGCTATATTATTATGTATGTATATGTACCTTTCTGGACGTGGCTATACATAATATAAATGATATAATGGAGGGGGGATAATCACCATAATTTTTATTATCGCCAAGATAATTTTCTTCCAATCTGGATTTAATAAAATTTCAATTTATTTATATTTTTTTCTATTCTGTCTGCAACCAATTTTATCCAAAATATATATTAGACATTACTCATTAGTTATTCAATGTAAGTATACAAGTCGTTGCTATTCTGTACATATAAACGAGTAGTAACAAAAAAACATAAGAATTGGGCAATATACGGACGAGGTACATCATAATCTAAAATTATCCGTTTATAACCATCTAATACAAAGAATATTTGATATACATACATATGTATGTGTGTGTGTACATAACCCCTGCATATGCATTAGCTTGTATTGTTCGAAATCGGCTCCAAGCAACAACAATGGTGTATTAACCACAGGAAATTTACTTTTCTATTTTTCTTGCATTTCAAATCCATGAATATAAAGAAAAGAAAATTTTTCTTAAACTTTTATGTTGTTTCGTTTATGTTGCAGGATTAAGCTTGTTTCACACCCAACCCAACCAAAAAAAAAAAAAAAAAAAAATTCTTCAAGCTATTCTTATGTATATTTAATAATAATTGCCGTGTGTGTGCGCTCTCTATTATTGTTGGTTTGTTATATTTCATTTACATTTTACATATAAACATAATTTCCACTATAAACTATTGTTAATTTTTTTTTTTTTTTCAGCATAAGACGTCGGTGATTACTTTATTGTGTCACATACAAACGAAATAAACGAACCGACATAAAATATGGTCTAGAGTTAAAAATTGAGTTCTTTTATTTCGTTTATTTAAAATAAAATAACGAATATGTTTGTAACATCATATGTGTTTGCAAAATGGATGTCACCATACCACTTTCATTTACGAATCTTGCTGGAATGTACAATAAAAAATGTCGAGTTCAAATTTAAAATTATGTTGCCTATTATTTCATCGGTTGCCTTAAAATTTTCAGTTTCAGTTTTGGAAAACTTGGGCCATCCATTAGCAAGAGCCTGGGGCCATTGCCTTGAGACTAGGCCATTTAGTTGAACATATTCTAGCCTCTTCTCCTCCCCTGGATATTTATTATTTAAAAATATAAAAAATTCTTTATAAAACCGATACCATAAAAAGATCACAAAGTGAATTTAAATGTATCAAAAATAAAATTGGTCTCAGCATTGATTGCTTCATACATTGTCAATCCAAACGCACTGATTTCGCTTTGAGAAATAAGATTCTAATAAAGTGTATGAAAAACCTTTAAAATCACAGTTGGGCGAGTAAATTACACTGTGTTATTTACATTGTGTAATTTAGTTTGAAAAACAAAATTTAATATTTGGCAACGCCATTTCTGATCAAATTTATTGACTATACTTAGCGTATTTTGTTGACCAAAATTGAATCCAAACTATTTTGGGTTTATTTGTTTCCCAAGAAAATAGCCAATTTGATTTAATTAGCAAAAGCCAACTTTTCGAAATAAAATATAAATTTAATATGTAATATGACCTGGTGGCAGGTATCATAACCAAAAATTAGAATTGGGTTTAATTTAACCCAATATTTTTTTGGGTTAATGTTATTCTTGCGAGGGTTTATCCTATGCAATTGTTGTTGTAAATTTTTCAAGGAAATACGCTTAATATTGATTGTGTGAGCGATTAAAATTATGCAAGGGTACAAGAAATAAAATATCGAAAAAAAATCTCACACATGCTAAAACGTAAAATTTGGAGAGGATTTTTGGCGTAGAAGTCCTAAGCTTAATTATCATGTTTATACCGGTTATTCGTACAATTTTTTTTACAGGTAAGGTAAACAGGCTGAATTACTTTGTTTACACGAGAATTCTTCTATCAGTTCTTTTCTGTTTTCATAAGTGAAATTAAAGTCAGAAAATATTCATAAAACGGTGGAATTAAACTACTCGTAAAAATATTAGTATCTGAGTTTAGTTCCAAATTTCTCCAAGTTTAGTTCCATTTTTATTGCGTAATAAACTCGAATACATACATATAATGTTCTGCTGACTTAAATTTTCACGCTCGTGTGACATTCTGGAAAATCAGCAATTTATTATTGAATAAAAACAATAAACAATAAGCCGCATAACCTCAGAATCCGACCACGGAATAAACCGCAGAACCTCAGATTCAGAATTTTCACTTTTTCTTGGAATTAAACTACATAGTAAATTGTCCGGTTTTAATTTAAATTTTTTCCAAGTCTAATACCATTTGTTTACGATATTAATTTCTTACTTCGTTGCTCCGTCCAAAACTTTGTTTTAATTCACTTTCTGTTCTTTGAAATGAATTTTTTCTACGATAGTGTAGTGACCTATGTATACTTTCGATGATGATTTTTGAATTTAAATTATATAAGAAAAGGAGCCTTTGCATCATATACTAAAATCGTGTGGAAATATTCTCATTACACAACGATTTCTAATTATTGCTACACGATTTGTGAAAACCCAAATGTTTTAATGGTTTAATAAATTTGTGTTGATCCGTACAAGTTTGTAATTTTTTATGTTTCTACTTATTTATAAATGTGACAGGGCTATTGTATCGTAGAAAAAATAGCGTGTATAACTCGTGTGAAAATGAGTCATTGCTATACTCAAGTGATTGCAGCCCTCGCTGTCGCTCAGGCTGCAAATTTCACTTTCGTATTGCAATGACTCGTTTTTTTTCACTTGTTATACAATATACTATTTCAATTCTGTTTTCTCCTTTTATCGATCATAAATAGTAAACCAAAAATGCATTCAATTTTACTAACAAATATAAATAAAAGAATCGATCCAGTCCATTCCACAAACGCCTACTCGGAAGGAAAAAAGAATTTTGGAACTTATTGGTTTTTGTAAATTATTTCAAGGTTGCAACCGTGAACTATACGTCTTAAAATATGTATTGGTTCGGCACAAGTTAAAAAAGCTCCGCCGAACACTTGCCATAAAAATATTTATAGAACACACATATAAGGCTCCCATATTCCGTCTGTGGCAAAGATAAAGCAAATGATAGAATCTGAAGTCACTCGACATGCAAAGTCTCGGTCTGATATATGTTTTATAAATTTGTAAAATTTCCTATGCATTAAAATAAAATTTGAATCGCCGTTAATAACCAAAGTAACTAGTTGCACCGATCGCTGACTTA
Source organism: Tipula helvola (assembly GCA_963556165.1). Lineage (NCBI taxonomy): Eukaryota > Metazoa > Arthropoda > Insecta > Diptera > Tipulidae > Tipula > Tipula helvola. Next base: position 38,220,432 of record OY744482.1, on the reverse strand, counting down.
TTTATTTGTTCGGCCCAAGAGATCTTATTGTTTATTTTGTTAAAACGAGTATGTCAACACATTAAGACGTATGCCACCAATCTCGACAGATGGTTCATATTTGTCATTCCTGCCGGTGCCTGTTTGCCTCACCCCACTCGACCACCGCAATGTGATTCAGCTCAAGTCGAGCTTTCATAGCAAAACTCCCGGCGAGAACGTTGCCTCGCAATGAATGAAAAGTAGTAAAAGAAAAAGACGGTGAGAGTGTGCTCTTATCAGCATCAGAGATCAATAATTAAAATAAGAAAAAGTGTATGGGGATAAGACGGATTCCTAAGGGACACCGGTATTTAACGTATGAGGAGCGGAAGTCGCGCCATCGACCATCACTTGGATTGAGAAACCGGCGTACTGTACGAAGCCCAATTGCTCCCAACTGGTATGAGAGTCAACACCGAGCAGAATTTGCTAATAAGTTGGGAATCGACCACTAACCGGTAAATATTGCAATCACTGCAATACAAAAGTCAAAATCAATCAACAATCATAGCATTACAACACATATAAAATTTAGAATATTTAATTTTCATCCAAAATTAGATTTTCTGGTAACCAAAACCGGTTCCATTCCAGCCGCAGTTACTAACATTTCACAAAGGACAATACCTACTCACATTCAACTAGCAGATTCATAATTCCAGATACCAAAGAAAGTCGATTTACTACTAGCTGCGGGTATATTCCTTGATAGTCTTAAACCAGATAAAATAAGTTCAACTAAATTGATGCCAGACCTTAAAAAATCAGTTTTTGTATAAGAATCCAATTATGTCGCAATATCATAACAAGCATAATATATGATTGGCTAAACAATTGCAAAATTTTGCGAAATTGACACGGTACCAACGGCCACATTGGAGAAAAAAATGAAGAAATATGTGAAAATCATTTTATGTCAACCCATCGTCGTAATGAACGTGGCCGATACATCGTTTCTTTACCTTATAAAGCGTCTCCATCTATAATGGGAGAGTCAAAGCAACAAGTACTTAAACGATTCCAATTTCTTGAAAATAAATTATCTCGTAACTTGGAATTAAAAACACAGTACACTGAATTTGTCGAAGAGTACGTCTCCTTAAACCATATGCGCTTATGTCCAAATCAAAATGATAGCCCAGGATAATTCTCTTTCACATCATACGCGGAACCTAAATCTAGTAGTTCTACAACAAAGCTGCGTGTTGTATTTGACACGTTAGCAAAAACGTTTACAAAGGTATCGTTGAATGACATTCTTAATGTCGGAAAAAGCTTCCAGACATACATATTTAAAACGTATACCATCAGGTACAACTGCGCTATTGAAATGTTCGGTTTCGATTATTTGAAATAATAAATGCAGTTCTCTCATATATTTTACCTCATTCACTATTTTTTTTTCTTTTGTTTTTTACTTTTTCTGCATTATTTAAGTCTTATGACGTATTTAAAACCAAAATAAGGATAACTTATTCGTTTGGTTTCAATTAAGTAATCAAAGAGGTAATTGTAAAATGGGCCGCTCTGAATTAAATGCTGACGAAAAAGCCAAAATTTTCCAACTAAAAAGAAGAAAGTTTTAAGGCACTATTCCGAAAATCAACGGTTGCGAGATAAGTCGGCTCTGATGCAAATAAGAAAACCAACAGATCGAATTTCAGACATTTGGCGCTTAAGCAAAGGTGTGCTACGGCTTTGGAGCTGAGAAGTTAGCTTCTAATAGCAACAACCGACACTATTTCAGTTCCTACTATTAAAAGAAGACTAAAGGAATTTGGCCTCCGTGCTTGTCGACCTGCGAGAAAATCATTACTGACAGCAAAAATGGGAGCTGCAAGCCTCAAATTCGCAATAGTATGAGAAAACTGAATGCCCGGGGACTGGCATTGGTTCATATTATCGGATGAATCCCAGCTCAATATATTTGGACCCTATGTAAGGATAAGTGTTCGGCGACGAAAAGGCAAAAGGTATTTAACAGAATGTATTTCGCCAGATAGTAAAACATTTACCATATGTTATAGCCTGAGGAGCCATAACAGCCTTTGTTTGATCACACCCGGCTCAATACATCAGTATTCCACTGTTCCACGACGATTCAGCTCCGTATGTTACAGAGCGCACATTATTTGTGAGTTTGTGACGTAAGAATGCTTAATTTTAACGTCTAATTTTTGTAGGGAGCCGAATTTAAAAATAGCTTGAGGATTGAGTCATTACCCTGGACAGGAAATAGTCCTGACCTTAATATTGTTGAAAATATTTGGCCTTTCATGGGAAAGAAGATAAAAAAATACAAGCTGAAAAGTGTCAAAGAGCCGAAAAAACTTATAGAAAAAGTCTGGTTTGAAGAAATAACAATATATTATTTTACGAAACTTTACAATTCAATGCCGATCCGGATTAAGGCTATCATAAAAGCCAAGGGCGGGGTGAATAATTATTTATTTTAAAAAGTGCAATTTCTCTTAAATTATTTTGGTTGAGATGAATTTTTTTATTTCTGTTAATCCTTATTTTGAATCAAAATTACCATTGTCAACAACAAAGTATTTTTCAATTGAAAAAACTTGGTCAAAAACACTATTAAGACCTACCAAATTGTTACGAGGTAGGGCGGAAATATTCTTTATCCGAAATATTTCACCGTACTGTGTATTTGCATGGATTAAAACCGTGCCCTCAAAACTAAAAACATTCCTCGCCAACAGAATGGATCAAATTCAACAACTTACAATTAATTATACCTGTAAATATGTCCCAACTGAGCAAAATCCTACGAATCTTCAGAGGAGTAGTGCCGATGTATATACATCGAAACGATGTATGGTGGTACGGTCCACAAGAAATTATGAATGAACTAAGAACAAAAATCAAATACAGTGGTTTTACAAGTTCGAATTTTGATTTATTCACAAGATTCAGTTCTTTAATAGACTACAATGAACTTCAGCATATATTTTGCGGTATATTAATAATTATATTGTTAACATTAGCATACAAAATTGAATTCATTTAAATCCCGAGGATGCAACAAATGCTCTAAATGTCCTTGTGACGGTAATTACACCTGAAGTCTTTAGTGTAGAGCTGAAATGTTTAAAAATCAACAGCCTATCCCGAATAGTTCCAAACTCAAGGCATTGAATCCATTTTTGGATAAGGATGGAATCACCAGAATAGGTGGTAGGTTGTCCAATAGTGAATTGAAATATAATTCAAAACAACAAATGGTACTGTCTTCAGCACATCCATTTGTAATCGATATGAGCATCAACTGAATCACCACGCATAGGAGTACAACTACTTGTAGCTACAGTAAAGAAAGATTTTGGCGGATCAGTGCCAAATCATTTTGTTGTTTGCTTCGGTTGTAGATGCCAAAATAGTGAATCCACTCAGTTTACAAAAACTTCAGCATCGGTTCTTGACTTAATAATTACGAATACTAATAAGATTGCATTCTTCAATTGATGTAGCTTATTCAATGAGTTCGTTCCCCTTAAAACTATTATTATAAAGGCCACTAACCCACCTTGGTTCAATAATTCCATTTTATGCCTTATTAATCTTCGTAATTTCATTTTTAAACGCTGGAAACACACGAAACGTGATGAGATGTTTCAGGAATGTAAACGAATTAGGAACAAGACAAATAATGCTGTTAAAAATGCTAAAGCACTTTATTTTGCTAATCTTTTGAACCAAAATCTGCCATCGAAATCATTTTGGAGGCTCCTTAATTCCACAGCTGGACTATCTAAGAAAAAGGAGAGCTTAATTGCTGATTACTCAGCAAACGATTTGAATAATTATTTTTGTAGTCAGCAATCCGTCTCGTCTGAGTTCGTAGATATTACTAAAGCTAGTGATATGGGGTTCTCTTTCAGAAACATTGATATTGTTGACTTTACTGAGGTGTTTAATTCTGTTAAAACTAATTCTGCTGCCATTTGCGTTTATACCGCAGCTAAATTAGCAATGCTAAACCGAAATGACAACTATAGCAAATATAGCATTATTGAGCCAATGATTTAAAATTAAAACAAATTTTTAAAATATTGGTTTAGGGCTCTTTTTATTTTAAAATACTTAATTACAGCTTTAGCTTTCGATTCCTATTCGGAATCATTCTCAAAAGCGTTATGAAAACCTTATATCAAAATTGTTTCTTTTATACAAATTTAAAATTTTGCAAAGCTACCTTAATAAACCCATTTATCATAGAAACGTACAGCCTAGACAATTTATTTGAAAATAAAATTGTACTATAATGCTTTCAATAAGCTTCTTCCATTGGCGAAAGCAAACTACTCGCAAGTACTTGTATCTACTCACAACTACCCATGCTCATACGATGGTGTAGAAAACAGAAGTAGTTACGCATAAAATTTGCGCTAGTGGATTTTAGTTGCGAAAATTCCAATAGATGGCTTTTAGACCTTTTTCGATATTTTTCGAGAGTTTTTTATTACGTTCGATTTTTTTTATTTTTTGATGATGTAAAATGTCAAAATTAATACAAAATTATTTTGTTGTTGATGATACATTTTTAAGAAAAATGTGTTTAAATATTAATGCGGTAAATATCAATGCTTTCCTTTTATTACATGTCCATTTTTTTGTCATTTTTTTAATCTAATTTTAAATATCGCCATTACTATAATAAACAACTTTACAAAAGACAAAAAAACAACTAAACAGAAGGCTGTGTTTCATTTGTGTTACTCAATTTGTCGTTCCATTGGGTATCTACTCGCAAGTACTTCCAAGTAGCAAATTTCGCCCATTAGAAGACGGCTAATGTAAAAAGGTTGTACAATTAGAATCAAAAATAATTTGTATGAGACAAAAAAATTTTTAGATAAACAAATCATATGAATTCCCAATATATGCAAAATCTTCTACTATGTTTATAGAATTTGTACTTGCTTTAATGTGCAACATTTCTAAAATCGATCTTTTTTTAAAAATTTTTTGTTTTTCTAGAATTTTGACGTTATCTAAACTGATTAAATGGTTTGTATCTCTCAAATGCTGTGCCTTTTGTGATAAATAATTGTGAGTATCACCTATTTGCTGATGAGTGATGACCTGCAGATATATAAATTTTGCAATACTATAATGCTTCTTTTTGTATTGATAAGGTCAACCAGGATATTTAAGCTATTTCTGAATGGTCCACAATAAATAGACTTGAATTAAACAGTATCAAGGCTCAAAGTATTTGTTTAGCATATTCTGAGCAGTGTACTGACCATCTTCCCAAAATTGTTGTAAATGGAACTGATATTAATTTTTCTAATACGGTTAATAATTTAGGTGTACATTTTGACAAGACTTTGTGCTGGAAGTATCATGTGGAGAACATATGTAGAAGGATTAATTTCCTACTTAGAATTCTTTGGACTACCACGAAACACCTTAACTCGAATCTTCATTTTTTTGTATGGAGATATTGTTATGTTTAGTCTTCAAAAGCAATATTTTAACAATTTACAAATGATCTTTAATTCATGTATAAGATACGTAATTGGATTAAGAAAGTATGATCATATTTCTGAGTATACTGACATTTTATTGGGGTGCTCCCTAGAAAATTTCTACAAGTTCCGGGCATGCGAGAAGAGACGCAACGACTTCAACAACGATGTCAAGCAACACTTTCACGGTTAATACAAATTTGGGTGACCGCTTGGGAACATCAAATTAGTACTTAATTCTAGATTAAAAGCATCCTACCTGGATAAACAAATAGTAATTTTAGAAATTGTGTTGTCTTTGTGCTTAACTATTTGACTTTATATATTTACTAACTATCGATGGCTTGGGGGTGACTGGAACCGGATCGAGTCTCTCTCCCAACTAACAATCCTATCATGCTGTTGTTATGTGTAAACAAACGGGTGTACGGAATGGGAACCGGGAGTTCTGGAATTTTAATGCTTGGTCGTACATCCTATCAATCAAAAACTAATTCCGGAATTTGAATATTCTCGATTCCGGAATTTCGCAATCAATTCCGGAATCTATTTTTAAATAATTAAAAATTAAAAATCCAAATTTTACAAAAAACATCAAATTTCTTTTATTTCGTTTAAAATATTAAATATTTCTATAATTATAATGCTCATATGTATGCACGATACTATATCATAGTTAGAATTAGAATAAACACATTTTGTAGAATTAAAAAAATTTATAGAATTTATAAAGCTTATGGAATTTGTAGTGATTATATAAATTCTTTAAATTTAAAAATTCTTTAAACTCTAAAAATTCTATCAATCCTATAATTCAGTAAATTCTACAAATTCTATAAAGTTTAAAAATCCAATAAGTTTCTTAAATTCTGTAAATTCTATAAATCCAAAAAATTCCATAAATTTTATGTTTATAAGTTTTAATATGTCTATAAACGCTATAAATTTTTAAATTTTATAAATTATATCAATTCTACAAATTTTACAAAATTTAGAAATTCTCTAAATTTTGTAGATTCTTTGAGTTCTATTAATTGTTTCAAGCGTGTCTGTTTTATAAATTCTAGAAACTCAATAATGAAATCATTAAGGATTTCATAAATTCCACCAATTCTATAAATTATATAATCTCCAGAAATTCTATAATTTGTATAAATTCGTGAAATTTATAGATTCAATGCGTTCTACGAATAGTTCAAATCTATCAGTTCTATAAATTCTACAAATTCAAATTTGACTAACTTTAAAAATTCCATAATTTGTATAAATTCAATAAATTAGACAAATTCTACAAATTAATAAATATTTCTAAAATTTTTTTAATTTTTATAAATTTTATAAATTTAATACATTCTTTGAATTCAATAAATGGGATAAATTTTGTTAAACCTATAAATTCTTTTAATTCTATAAATTCTACAAAGCCAAAACTTCAGTAGGTTAGGTAAGGTTAGTTGAAGTGGCACAGAATGTATCCCCCTTACTGGAACCTTTTAAAGCTACTTAGAAAGCATAGAACATCTTGCACTTTACTGTTTCCGAGATCTGAAATCCTGAGCTTACCTAAGTATTTATGTCTTCTGCGTGCTAATGCCATAAATCAGCCAAGGAAACGAACCAAAATCCCTTCCACCTTTCGTTCTTAATTCACGCGAGCTTAATGTTTTGGTGCACCCTATGTCTAGTTTAAACCAGACTTGAATTGCTTCACTACGAGCCCATAAGGTTTTCCAAATCTGTCCGTTATATCCCATAATTTAGGGTTGGGTTCTTTTTTCATAATGAAATGTCAAAGCCTAGTTCAAACATGTCGATATTCTTTCCGTTTCGCACGAGTTTTTCGCCCCATTATACTCTATAATCTTGAATGAAAGATGAAAAATTTAAAACTAAGAATAACGGAGAATGAAACGTATGAAACATTAAGATTAAAATTTTCCAGTTGGCGAAACAGACGAGGCAGAGAAGATAAAAGCGAACGGAACGGAATTGGATATCGCTGTGTTTGAATCTTTGCTAAATATTTATATCACAACAGACGTAAAATACGTAGGTTTGCCAGATGATGGAATTCGAGATATTTAAATTGAAAAATACGGACATTCCAATTGAAAACCCCTATAGTATTAAAGATTTTAAAGAAATAACTTGTTGCGAAAATTCGGAAAATCAGACCAAATAAAAGATGTTAAGGCTGTATGGTACTCAATTTACCAAAATAAGGGTATCGTAAAAATCAATTTGTGGCTACAAATATTTATCAATTCACAAATTTTTTTTTTATTGATAAAGCTTAAGGTATTTTTGAGGGATTAATACAGGATTATTTCAAAATTATTTATAGTTTATCCGTAATAAAAATTCAAAGTTGACGAAATTTTGGATAATGGTTCTTACGGAAAATTCAATTTTCTTAAGTTTTTCTCGCTAAACCATGTATATCTTTTATATTGACCTATGCAGAAAGATATTTTTGAGGGATTAATTCACGATTATAAAGATTAATAATAAAATAAGAAAGATATAATCAAAATACTAAGAATATCGATATATTTATCGATACGAAAAAATTCAGTATCGATAAATATATTTTTTTTTTGTCAAAAATGGGTATGACCTCGGCTAATTTTTGATTTCCTTTTACTCTACGAGATGGCTAACCCCAAAAAATGGTGGATGTCCAGGATCTTATCGTTTTATAATAAATTATACATTTTAACATACTGAGTTGCCATAGAAACAACGAAAATGAATAACCGAAATAGTCCTTGTGTTCAATCGGGCAAAAATGATAAAAAATATCATGATTTTTTTTATCGCGTTTGCCATGAAACGCACTCATTTATCACGAAAAAAAATCAAGTTTTTTTTCAGTTCTAGCTGTCAGAAGAAATTAATTTTGATTTTTGATTTTCAGTTAATTGTGTGCAATATTAAAATATAATTTTTATTAGAAATAATATTTAAAATGATATAAAATACCCAAATCCAATTTATAGTTAAGAAAATTTAATTCAAAAATTGAATTTATCGGTTTTATTGTTGTTTGGAAAACGCATTGACATTTAAAATCAATTTATCACTTTTTTATACATTTTGGCTGTTCAATCGGGTTTGACGTACAGAATTACGGAATAAAGTTAAAGTGTCTAAAATATCATGATATTTTTTATCATTTTTGCCCGATTGAACACGTCCAGTATATAATTTTATTAATAAAAATTTATTTGAAATAAGACAAGTCGACATACAGTTATATTTATTTTACATCAAAATAAAACAAAAATACAAAACGATATTTTTCTTTAGTATAGACACAGTTTAGACGCATTTTTGGACATTTAAATATCGATACCAAAACAGAAATTTTTTTTGAGTACCATACAGCCTTAAATAAAAAAACTGAGAAGGAAGCGTGAAATTATAGAAAATACGAACACGTACGAAATTATAATAAGGTGATCACAATTTGTCAGATAGCTCCAGAGTTGTTAGTATGATTGGCGCTATCTGCGGTCACTTCTCCTTTAATATGCACAAACCACTCCGTAGTAATAAAATTAACAAAATTATTTGGGGCATACCACGAATAGATGTTTATGAAAATACTACAACAGTTTACTATGTCGTGTTAATTTATTAGCGGTATCTCAACCATCTTTTAATAATCATTGATGATTACGATTAGTTATGAAAGCTGAAAGTTAAGTTAGCGAAAATGAATATTGCCGGATTTATCTATATTGCCGAAATTATTTCCAATGGAAATTGTAACATATCATCATGTAGGTCATGTTGTATCTATGAATCTCTGAGATTGATGTTATTTAGCAAAGATAGCATAATGTTTTACACGTTTGGTCATTTTGGTAATATTTGAAAATAGACACTATCATAAATCGTATAGAATGTAAACAATACCCTGTCATAAAAGCCCAACCCTAAATTATGGAATACCGTGTATCCTCTTTACATTATATATGGTAATTATGGGAACTAATCTATGAGATTCGTTTATTATAGCTTAAAGTGTATATGATCATGTTTTTCCACACATTCGATAATTGATGATTTTGTTAATATTTGAAAATTTTTCATCAGAGCCCAACCATAAATTATGGAATACTACGTACAGATTTGGAAATCCTAATGTGCTCCCTTTAAATTCGATATGCGAACCAACCTCTGAGATTCGCGTTATTCCGCTTAAGGATCTTGCTACTCACTTATACATTTTTTCTTGAATGTTACGTTTAAAAAATGTATACATTCGCACAAAATGTTTTAAAAATTATGTTAAATAAAATGTGTCAACAACATTAAACCGGGGTTTCTCTTCAGATAATCGAGCTACAGAAATAATTTGGGGTATCTGGTTGCCGCACTTCACTTCAGAATTTATCTGTCAAAAAATTAAATTATGCTTACATAAAATTTAAGAAGAATTTAACGAATTTTTACGAACCTTTATCCCAGCTAATTTTAATTAAGTAATTTATGAAGATTAAAATTTGTATTACGTTGGCCTATGTGATCCAATCAAATCATCACATATCCATTTTATAAACACTTTTAATTTTGAATGTTAATTAATTAATTCGTGTAATTTCTAATATGCAACCGGTCCTTAGACCATTTTTAATGTGTTTTACAAATTACCACGTAGAATATTAGTATTTACGAGCAATCATTCAACGAAACCGACTGATAGACAGGATTCTATGGTTTTTATCCCATTGGTATTTTAATTTTAATTTATATGATTTTCATATAAGATAGACAGCCCATCCTATGTGCCCAAAATCTTGTCCTCTATGACCACTGTCTCGAGAATTCTCGAGATGGGAATTCCCCAACCGCAATCTCTATAGTTAAGGCATCCAATTTTTGACCAAAATGGAATTTCGAAATTTTCGAATTTGAATGTTCTCGGTTCCGGAATTCCAGAAATGATTTATTTAAACAATCTCTGATTAAAAATTAAAAATCACAATTTTACAAAAACATTCAATTTCTTTAATTTCGTTTAGAATACATATTAGATATTTATATAATTAATGATTAAAATCAAGTGTTTCCTGGTTTTCTCATTAAACCTGAAGCATGGAGGCTTGTGCCGTTTAGGCTAGAATATTTGGTGATGATATTTTCCGCTACTAAGTTCGCTCTTTTAGCCTCGAAGGGCACGTCCATCTTCCCAAAATTAATTTGACGATGCAACAATGTATAAAAACGAACAAATTTGTCATTCCATTAATTTTGAACGTTTTGCTATCACAAAATTAATTAAAAAGCCTAGCAATCGGTAATTTTTTAAGCGATAAATCTATAAAACGAATTTGTGGAATTTTTACCATTTTGTATCATAACCAGCGATACGAGTATGTTTATTTATTCAGTTTTTGAAGAACTGATCAAATCATGCATTTTTTATTGAAACAACGTTTCCGCAATGAGCATTCTGGGCCAAGGGACAATATTATTGAGTTCTTCAATTATATCATCGCCCACGAGCTTAAATTGCTCTAATTAAATTTATAACTGCCATTGGACGACGAGGAGTTTCTGAATTTGATGGTTTGAGTTTGAAACCCGATATATGTATATATTATGTGTATACGCACCTTTTTTCAGTTTAAAAACTAAGAAACAACACAACGTATTTGGCAGGTGTATTTTAGAGACCAAAAAAATTAAATGCACAATGTGCATTCAGGGACGAACATTTATTGTTTTCCAATCCCTTTATTGGGTGTCATGTCATGGTGAATGCAACACAGAATACTTACAAGTGACACCAAATTAACAGAACTACAGGGGTTAAAACTTGTGACTGCACACTGGCTCCGCTAGTTTAAGCGAAAATACGGGCTTAAATTGCATTGTTAATTTAATAAGAAAAGTTAATCGAAAGCTTAAATTCCGAATTTACAAACCCTAACATCAAAATCAATTAAATTATGTAACTAACTTAATTATGAAAGCTTTCAAAGTTTTAATTCAATTTTATGTACTACTTTTAATATAATTTATTTATATAATATTATATGTAATTCAAAGATATAAACTAAGAGCTTTCATAAAATTTCGTCATAATATAAAAGATTATTTCATAGAGAAATATGTAGCTCATGTAATAGCTAACGTCAATTTGTGTCAGCTTATCTAATAATGCGAATATAACGAACACACACATTGTGTCGTTATATAGATTAGCAGAAAAATTTCAGGGAGCAATAACCTCAAAACACATTATACCTAAAGCTTTCTTAACTCTTATCGATGTGCGATTTTAAATTGAATTATTGACAAGCGAAAAATTTTCAAAACAAAAAAATTGTGTCCTGCAAATAATGAAAGCATGATGCTGGATAAAATTATCCAATAAGAAACCAATTTAACTTAATTTTATCAAAATTTAATATTTTTCCAAGCTTTTTCTGCACAAAAAAAAATAAAAAATTGTTTTATTAAATTTTATATGTATTAGAGAGGTGGTTATTTGATTTCATATTACATTTTTGCTATATTTTGTTAAAATAATATTTTTCGACCATAAATTTCTCTTCTCCATATACGTATATTGTACACATTTATCGTATATCGGTTTTGCCAATTTTATGCTCTGCACAAAAATAATATTGGAAAATGATAAGTAAATATAGAGATGTGAGACAAAGATCAATATTTGGATATGTCGGTGTCAAGAAGATAAAAGCTTTCTGTTAAGTATGTATGAATATGTGTTAACAAAATGATTTTAATAATTTTCTGTTTTAGTTTAAGGATATTGAACTTTACTCGATTAGTATTTATGCTTTTTATTTATTTCAAGCGTATATAGTGTTTTATATAAACAACAAAACAAAGCTCAACCACAATTTCTATCAAATTTTTTGTTTTCAATTTAGTGGTTGCATGGTAAATAGAATAGAATGGGTATTTGTACAACAAATATTCTAAATTGATGTGAACATTAAAACACTTGATGTTCTCATGTTCATCAATTTTAAAGTGCCATTTTCATGAACCTCAATCTATATTTAAATTCAATTGATGATGCGGGAAATATATTTAGTACAACAATTTTGTTTATTGATTTAATTCAATTAGTATCGTAATAACAATGCAATAATTAGAAATTAAGACATAAATGAATTAAATTAAATTACAAAGGAATGTATTTATAAGTACGTCGATTGTATGAAAAACCACAACCTCAAGTATTTTCTATATAGAATAAGATGCAATATTTTAATAAACCAAAATACTTCTTCATTTGGAAAAAACCATAAAATTATTTCTAGGAATTTATAAAATTTTGTATTGCTTATCGAAATGTAATTGTTAATTAATGTTATTTTTACATATTCGTAAAGTGGATGGGTGTATGTGTGTGTATATCTTGTATTATAGAAAATAATAATAATTAGAAATTTACAATAGAACTTAATACACTAGAGGTGTTACATACGGGGGAATTATCATTAAGAACATATATTTCGAACTTATCGTTACAAGAAGTGATGTCTTAACATAAAAAAGAATTTAATTCTGAAGTTTGTTTGCGGTTTTGGTTAAGGACTTCTTTAATTTTAAGTGATTTTTTCATATTAATAATAATAATTTAATTTTAAATGAAGTAACATTAGTAAAGTAAGTAAAATAAAAAATATAAAGGCCTGAAAATTAACTCTACGTTCTAATCAATCTTAAATAAACCTCGTAACTCTTTCTTCAGCTCAACCTACAACTCAATAGCAACATAATCAATAAACTAACCGCTAACCCAGCCCTCAACTTAAGCACCAAATCAACCCCAAATGCCCCAAATCATTCCCGTTTAAACTCTAACTCAACTTCAACTGAACGTAGCTCGAACCAAATCATAAGCCTCTGCTCAACTTCATATTTAACGGCAAACTCAATCCCAAAATCAACTCCAAGATACATGCATGTCTGAGCTTAATTAAATTGAACCTCCCACTAAACCCTCAACTCGACAAAAAATTATTCACAACAAATCCAACTCTATCAACTCAAACCTACCCAACCCTAGCTTGATCTTAACTCAACCACACTTAAACTTGACCATATCTCAACCCTAACTCAAACTTCAACTCAACCCGAACTCAACATTCCAACCAAACCCTAAATCAACTCGCTTCAAATACTACATACGTGCATGAACTCAGCATCTAATACCCACCGTAACCCCCAACTAAACCCCAAATAAATCCCAAATGGAACACCATCGATTAACCCCAACTCAATACTCTACTCGACAACTCAACCCTCAACACATCCCTTAACTTAACGCCCAACTCATTCCTCAAATTAGCACGGTATGAAAAAATGCATCTAATGTGAACTCAACTTAACCTAAATATTCCAATCCCTAAACTAACACAAAACGACAGATGAAGTCGCCATTGAAATTTGGTGTAATACCTCCAAAGGCGGCTTTTACGAATGATACTTACCATCATACAATCATATCATCCATAATACCATCTCAGCATCGTACAACCATACGATCATAAAACCATCATACCATCATGCTATCATACCAAACAATCATTACATTATACAATTATTCCATCATACCATCATGGCACTATACCATTAAACCATCATACCATCATATCATCGGACTCGTACCATAGTACGGTCGAACCACCAGAACATAAAACAATCATACCATCATTCCATCAAACAAAAATCATGCAGCCTAGAAGCAGAATAATGAATATTTATCAAAGAATAGAGATGGTGAGCCGAGCCCGGTTGCTTTCGAGATTCAAAATAAGACAACATATTAAAAATTATCTTGAACGTATAAATGAATTTGCTGCGTTAACATCAACACCAAGCGCTGAAATTCTCGGTCGTTTGTCATCGCTTAAAAAACAAAATGCTTAACTTCAATAGACTGTAAACAATTTACAAGATATTATTGAACAATTGCAACAAAAAAAATCGCACTCTCGAACTGGGTAGCAAACCCATAGTCAATTAAAGATGTTGATGATTGTATTGATCTTTTTGGCTCAGACTCCGAGGATAAAGATGAGGCTGCTACCAAAGTTCGTGAACAATGATTGGCCCAATAAGCGCCAAAGAAATTCGAGAAGGTGACTTTAATCGCCAAATCAAATATAATCCTCGTTATCAAACCTGACCGATATAAAACAGATGGAGAAAGAAGTTCGACTCATAAAAATGAAAGGTATATTATAGGCGCAGCTAAATTAGAAATTTTGGCAGTAGTCGAAAATGGTAAAGTATCAATCGATGCTTTACAGAATTAGATTACTATGATAATATTTAGTAATTGGTGCAATGTATCGATATTGCCGCATTTATTAAAATCTAATCAATTTTCTTCAACATTAAAATTTTTAAAAAACATACCATCAAATATAGTATATATTATATACCATCAAACCATCGCACCATCTTACCACCATACCATAACACCAACATTCCATCATCCAATATTCCATCATACCACCATACACTAACATATCATTATACCAACATACCATGGTACCATCATTTAATTATACGATCAAACCATCATTCCATCATACCATCAAACCATCATAACATCATACCATCGTACCATCGCACCATCATAACATCATATAATCGTAAGATCATAACATCATACCATCATAATATTATACCATCATATTTGGGCTTAAGTCCACTTTCATACACAACCTCAGATTGTTATGAAAATTTTCACAATGAAACTAGATTTATTCGTGATAATTTTGGTTTAATTTTTTTTTTTTTTCAGGACGTGATTAGTTCACGAGATATTCAGATTTCAAAAAAATCTAAATTTACCATATAAAGTGGTGCCTTCGCTAACTTTTTTGATGGTTAAAGGCTGATTTACATTCAATCTTTTCGTTCTTTTTCAAAAGAAAGGAATCACGAAGAAAAGTCCAAATATATTTTATCCATATATCAAAATGGGACGGGCTATTCAAAATTTCATTTTTTCCTTTCAAAATGTTACTTTGATTTTATAAATTTTGAGCAACTTTCGCGAATAGAAGATAGACAAGTTCATCTTTTTCAGATTTTTCCGTTCTTTTTCACCGGAAAAAGTTGAGTGTTGCAGTAAATAGTACTGAATATTACTTTTTGAGTATTCCTTCTCATTTTAATACAGTTAAATCATACTAAAACGCATTTTCTATCGTACATCATTTATCTTTTGGAAAAGAACGAAAAAATTGAATGTAAATCAGCCTTAATCCAGATTTAACGAACGCAATTATGTATATTGTTTTTGTGAGTCTGTGATATCTACAACATTTTATTTGCGGTAGTGACATCTATTGTTGTACAGCAGAAAAAACAAAAACAAATTTAACAAATTTTATTTAACAGTTAAATTTAAATAAATATAATTAAACAAGTTTGTAACGAATCATTAATTTAATTCAAACGAATTAAATTAATTTTAAAAATACTGCTATATTTATTACACTTGCTGTGATTCTATTAACATTTTTTTAAACTGAAATTGTATTGAAATCTTGATACGAGTAACTCTATATTTACAAATGAAATCATAATTTTCATATTTGTATAATAACAATTGCCATACCTTTATTTCTCTTGAAAAATATTATAAAACCAATATTTTTTAATTTGGCTATTCGGCACCAGATATCACTAATATTAAAAAAAAACAATAAAATTGTTTAGTAGAGACACCATTACATTTAATAAATTGGGATTTTTAAAATCTAAATATCTCGTGAACAATCACGTTCTGAAAAAAAAATTATATCAAAATTATCACGAATAAATCTAATTTCATTGTGGGCTGCACCCTCAATTGGTAAGCAATAGTCGACACCAACCGTGTAAAACCGGTAATTGAATTGTACCCTTTCTGTTGGATGGTTACTCATAATTTCATTTCCCAATTTCGAATTATGCTTCATACATTTCACACATTTTTGAACCACTGCTCGGGATAAGACTTTAGCTTTGATTATCCAGAATCGTCTCCTTATTATGCTGGTTAGCAAATTAATTGTATATACGGATTATAGGGGCTGGTCTTATTTGAATATATGGAAGTTTTTTTACCATGTTTTGAAGAATATGCAGTAAAAATGTGTAAAAGATCTTTTTTTTAAATTAGATTTTGGTACTATCTTTTAATTATGAACAACGTTCACAAACGTTTTCGTAGTATTTTCGAAGGAGGTGGATCTTCATTTTTATCTTATAAGTATCAATTCTTTAAAAAAATATTATTAGGTATCGTATATCAACGATCTCGAATTCTTTATACTTCAAAACTATAACAATCCTAGACACAACTTTAGTCACAGAAAAAAATTATAAACAGTGAAAGATAGTTTGCAGGCAAAAACCATATATCTTCAAAACTCAACCGAGTCCTACACTTGGACTTAAAAGTTCTTGCAGGGTGAATATTTCCAGTATACGCATTGTGATGAGAAGTACGAAATAAAATATATTCATAATTGCTGCGTTTTTTTATAAGTCTCGATAGATCTATTCAGATATTTGCCAAAAAAAAAAATGGGAAATTGTAACTACTTCTATCGTCCACTTAAAAATACTGACACTCGCAGCACTAAGAATTTGTGTTAAATTTGACAGCGCTACGTCAGTTTTTCATTATTATTTTGTTTTACCAAAAGCATAAATACATACATGAGGAAAAGTGCGAATACATTTTATCCATATATAAAAATGAGACGGACATACTAAAACTTTTTTTTTTCTTTCAAAATGTTACTATGATCTTTCAAATTTGGAGCAACTTTTACGAAAAATGACAAACAGGTTCATTTTTCGATTTTCCCATTTTTGTCGCCAAAAAAAAACGTTTGCATTGCGGTAAATAGCATTAAATGACACATTTTGAATGTGCCTCTTCATAATGGAAGGAAATAATAATAAAATGAATACTTTTAACGTACATCTTCTGTCTTTTAAAATAGAGCAAAAGATTAAATGTAAATCAGCTACTAGTTTCCTATTGTATGATAGATGTACTAAAAATTGACCTTGGTATGCTTCCATGCTAAAATACAAATTTTTAATGTGTGTCTTTACTCATAAAAGGGAAAATCTGTAGTCTCGATAGCATATCTGGATAAAAAGCAAGATTTTCATATACAATTAATAAGTTGTGTAATTCAAGGAAATGAATTAAAAACGATGAAATGTTGAATAAAAAGTTATTCTTGATTCAAATAAACTAAATCAATTGCAGTTTAACCACAAAAATAGAGAACATCTGGATGCAATCTATTGAGATCTATCGAGACTAATAAAAAATCACGGCAAATAATGGCTAAACTTTAACCTTTGGAACGAAAATAAAACTGAAACCTCGATAATCACGACTATTTCAAATTTCATTAGATTTGACAAAGGGTTCGGTTTTGCTTATCCGATAGCCTTACTGAGCGTCATTCCGTCCTATTATCCTTCCATCTTTCATTCCTCCTTCAACCCGGTATTTTTTATATTATTTTACTTGTTAGTTGAAAATTAAAACTGGGTTACGGAATACACCATGCATTAATATGGTGCGGTATTGGCGATTGTAAAAGTAAGAAAAGCGCCTCGTACGGAAGATAGAAAAAGTGGACCGGATACATACAAATTGCGACGCAACCATAGTAAATATGTTATCAGCGCTTCGGCGGAAAATAGAAAAAATGAAGCGGATACATAAAAATCGAGACCCTCCAATCGCCAATATGAGCTTTCAGTTATTTATCATATTTATACTGTGTCGATTTTTTCGACTAAATCATTGACTTTTCTAAAATGTTGAATACTTAGTTTATGCCAGATATTCATAGATGGCAGAAGGATGACCTTTATCAACCGTAAGTTATTATTCTTTGATGGAAATATTTTTCATTTTGGTTTGCGGGCTGGTTAATTTACAATGTTAATTTGTGTCTTTTAGAATTTCTCAATAAGAACCTAAAATTGTCTATAAAATATTAAATTAATTTACTATCGATATAAGAAAATTTTAAGATTTTCAACGATGTAGATGAGTTCGCCCAAAATCGGAAACAGATTATTTCAGCCTTGCTAAAGCAAACTTAAGACTTTTGTTCGGCCCAAAAGGGGCGGTTGCAGCAATATTAATATTTTATAACCCAAGAAAGAGGCACGTAAAAATGGATAATAAACCGTGAAAACGTATCTAATACCCTTGACATACTATAGGGATTAAGTACTAAGCGCGATTAGTGATTTTTTCAAGATTAATTTAATTAATTAAATCAATGACATGTTAAACAATTTATGCTGTATAAATTTTGAGGTTATGTTTATAAAAAGAAAATCTATTATGTTTCAATGTATAAATCTAGAAATATTGAATTAAAAAATGAGCCCAGCTGATTTACTAGCTATAGCTATTATCAGCGAATCTCCAATAGTATTTTACTTCTCTGCCTAGGAAACTAATCCCTAGTATGTCATCGCAAATGGATTTGTGGTGGACCAGCTAATCTTGTTTCAAAAATCACGCTTAGATAATCCCTAGTCTGTCAAGGGTATAAAACCGTTAGTAAAAATTGAGGTGAGATGTTTTACCATTAGAGCGCTTCTCCAGTGACTGTTTCAATTCTATATTTGGTCATGCCTTCTAAATCCGGTTTTCTTAATAAATTCTTTGCATGTCCAATTGAGGAAGGCTATTTTCTATCGAATTTATAGCTTTTACAGGAATTTTCCAATTTAAATTAAACTATTGACGATCGTAAATTAAACTTCCTTCAATCAGCATCAAACTAAAACTAACCTGTTTTTAGGAAGATAGTTAAAATCTATTGGACAAAGTTTAATTATGGCTTAAAAAGTTTAATTTATGATCGTATATATTTGTATAGTTTGATTAAAATTGGCAAAGGGTTATTTTAACTTATAAAAGAGTTAAGACTCTCATTAGAAAAATCAATCAATCAATTTAATCTGTCAAAGCAGAGAGAATGCAAGGCGAAACGTTTTATGATTTTGTACTGCTAAGATAAAATCATTTACACACGAAACAATTCTTAGACGATATCTTACATTTTGGCTCACCAAAATCGATACCATCAATACCAACAGCAAAGTAAATGGGGACATTTTTCCAATTGTTTGTTTTTTCTTGTGGTGCCTTTAAGCAGTATCTGGATCTGCCTTAAAATATTTAATTTAACATTATGTATAAAGCAAAATTATCAATCGAACCGAAACTAACCTCAATAAGGTAATGTTATTCAAACAGAAAAATGTCAATTCAGCTTACTTTATATGAGTGGTGCGCTTACAATATTTTTCATAGGGGAATTGGTAATAAGAATGTTGAAGGGGGTCGAAGAATATTTTAAGATTTGCTGCATAATTAATGAGAACTCAGGGTAGTATTTTTGCTGTGTTTTTTATTCGTTCCCGCTAGCGCTCCGTATAAATAGGTAGATGATAGTTTAATGTTAAATAAATTTAGTTTACCAATAAATAGCGTGTCAAATATAAATTTAGGAATAGGAAAATGTAGGCTCTCGATAGCAGCTATCCGGAGCGAATAAAAAAAACACAGCTTTTAATACTCATTCAGAAGACTTGATCTGAGCAGTGCAAACCCGTGTAATGTTTCTTTCTCCGAATTAACTGATATTAAGTTATGTAGAAAAGATCTTTTTGAATGTAATGTGAGTGAATCTAATTTATACCCCTATTATGGTTCTCACCTCACCGAGAAATACTATGTATGCTAATGTGGCTTGATTTGTATGAAATTGTTTGGTGAGGTGACAACCTTAATAGGGTTATTAGAGGGGGTGATCAAAAGTAGGGTCAGCTTAGTTTTAATGAATTTAAATGAATGTTTTATTTAACAAATAAAAAATAAACATTTTTTAGTGATTTAGGTATTTATTGACTATAAATTTTTTATTTTAGAAAAGGTTTTATTCATTCCGTACAAGTTTTCATTGAATTTGGGAAATGTTTCGTTTAATCCAAAAATCCTATAGTACGGCTCAATTTGGAAAGATCGTACTCACAATTATGAATTATTTTTGACAAAAAATGTTGAGGGCACGAATTTTCAAATTTATCTAAAGCTAAAAACGTGAGAGATATTAATTTAACTGCACATTATGGGTTAACCATCGTAAGATGGTTTTCCTGATTTCAGTCACAGAGTTCTTAACGGGATGATTTGCATAAATCTGGTACATTCTTTCACTCTATAATTGTTAATTTGCTGCTGGCTATGCCCTTGCCCGCCAAGATCACGCACTGATAATTCGACAAACATGGATCTGTCTGCTCAATGATATCGTCAGGTGATCATCGGCTCATTACAAATACGGTTTTAAAATTATTTCAGTCCAAATCAATAGCTTGTGACTCGTCGGACAAGTAATTTTTGAATGGATAATTTAAAATAATTTTTGTCAATAAGATTAATGAAATGCACACCAATCTCACGATTAGATAGCATGTAATTAAGTCCACCTGTCCTATGAAGTATTGAAAAAAAAAATTCCAAACAAGCTTGGTTGGTTCGACCTGTTAAGATGTATTCAACGTCAAACTTTTCGTCAAATGCTAATTTTAAGACCTCTGAGAAATTTAAAATAATTTTCCTATATTTTTTTAAAAATGGTTACTTTATCTAGGAATGATAAGCTGTCTTCAAGAAATTTGTAAACAGTATTACCAATCTTGAGTTTTCGTCCATAAGGAGGTGAAAATTTAAAATGTTCACAATTTAAACAATTGAACAATCATTAAATCTTTGCACCATTTGAGCGGTTTGTGTAGCTTTCTTCAGAAATTCAGCAAACGTTTCCGGTTTAATTTTCAATGTTGTCCTAATTGAACTGGCTACTATAATGCTCAATATTTGACCAGCCTAGTTGACATTCATTTTCTGGAACGTATGTATTTTGTTCGAAATGGTGAACGTTAAGCTTTGGCATCAGTTTCACATTTTGTTTCGTTTCAAATTCGAATATTTCTGGAATAATATTAACATCGACGATGATCACAGCTTACGAATGTTGATGATGACCGATAATGTAATTTATCGCAAAATAATCGTCCTCCGAATATTCGATATTATTACCTGGTAAATTTGGAGGTGTGGGGAGGGGAGGGGAGGGGAGGGGAGGGGAGGGGAGGGAGGGGAGGGAGGGGAGGGAGGGGAGGGGAGGGGAGGGGAGGGGAGGGGAGGGGAGGGGAGGGGAGGGGAGGGGAGGGGAGGGGAGGGGAGGGGAGGGGAGGGGAGGGGAGGGGAGGGGAGGGGAGGGGAGTGGAGGGGAGTGGAGGGGAGTGGAGGGGAGTGGAGGGGAGTGGAGGGGAGTGGAGGGGAGGGGAGGGGAGGGGAGGGGAGGGGAGGGGAGGGGAGGGGAGGGGAGGGGAGGGGAGGGGAGGGGAGGGGAGGGAGGGGAGGGGAGGGGAGGGGAGGGAGGGGAGGGGAGGGAGGGGAGGGGAGGGGAGGGGAGGGAGGGGAGGGGAGGGAGGGGAGGGGAGGGAGGGGAGGGGAGGGGAGGGGAGGGGAGGGGAGTGGAGGGGAGGGGAGTGGAGGGGAGGGGAGGGGAGGGGAGGGGAGGGGAGGGGAGGGGAGGGCACGGGAGGGCAGGGGAGGGGAGGGCACGGGAGGGCAGGGGAGGGCAGGGGAGGGGAGGGGAGGGGAGGGGAGGGGTGGGGAGGGGAGGATTGCAATTTGTAAATTCGATTTGAATCTATTCGATTCTTCGAAATATAAAATTCGAATATAATTTAAATAAGAAACGAACGAATCTGACTCAATTCAAACAAGAAACAACAGTTTCAACACTTCGAAAAATCAAATTCACAGATAGTAACTCAGATCTTTTAAAAATATCTTTAACTTGAGCTTACTTTAATTCAAGATGATTGAAAAGTGATTTATTTTTCACAATCCTCGTCAGATTGAAACTAAATTGCAGAACACTTAACAATTTCTCCTCTTTCTAACGCATATTTAGAATTCTTAAAATTACAATCGATTGTACTAATAAATATTTTTGAGCTGTGATTCCCAATAAATATCTCCTTAATCAAATAGTTTTGGAAAACTACATTTATTCGTATGCCCTATATTTGCGTTATTCGAATCATTCCTGTTACAAAAAAAAAAAATGAAACAATACTAAAACGAAGTAAACGAAACCAAAGATTTTTTTTTTTTTTTGTAAATGACATTATTTTCAACTTTGCGGGTTAATTGAATTGGCAAACAATGAAAAATAACTACTTGTAAAAACCACACAATTGTTTCTTGTTTCAATCGTTTATTTTTTTTTATTTTGGTATATGCTTGCTCTGGAACAACAAACAGCCAGAGCAATTGGTGTATACATTCCATTTATAAATTTTTTTTTTTTTTGTATATAAAGTTGTAGTATTTGTATGTATATTGTGGTGGGCATATATTTATTTATTTGGTCATAATCCAAAAATTGAGGTTTCTTATTTTCATGTAACCACGAACCAAAAAAAATGTTTTTTTTTAAAGCAAAACAGACAGATGAGATATTTTATGTGTATGTACATATGTGGAAGTCTGTTTCTATTTGCGTTTAGAAAATATTTTCACAAACTATGTGCATTCATTGTATATGTACACTCAAAAAATTGTATATAAAGCCAAATGTAATGAAATGGATTTCCGTTTAGTAAATTATATAACGAATTTCAGTATTTTTATATGCAATTTTTATATTCTTTGTCTATATTATAATACTCATTTCAATTATTTTTCAAGTTTAAGCTTTTCTCTAAAACAAAAACTTAAAAATTAATTCTAATAGCATAATAAAATAATTTTCAATTCATTATTATAAATTTTCCATGTATATACGTTTAAGAATGCAAACTGAATATGTACACGATGTGTACAGTAAAAATGAAAAAGCTTAGAGAATTTTCTTTTATTTTCAAATTATTATGCTTTTTTTATATTTTAAATATAACAAAACAAAGATTTTTTTTTTTTTAATTTTCTAAAACAACATAAAATTATTTTTATTATTATTATTATTAGGAAAAAAGCTTATTTTGTTTTATTCTTTTGAAAGTCTTAAAAAAAAATTTTATGCTTTGTTCTTTCGGTTCATAATGAATACAGGCAACATGGAAACACAAAAAGTATAGCTTAAAACAAAAGGAAAGTGAATTTTTTTTTATTTTGAGAATCCAAAGCTTTTTGTGTTTTGTGAGATAACAATTTTTTTGTTTGTTATCGTAGATTTCTGTTTGGTATGTGTTCATTACGTATAAAAACCATATCAATTTACGTAATGGTCATAAAAATTTGAACGGTTGTGTCTTATAATTTTGAAACTTTCAAAAAATTATTATTAAACTAGGAAACATCACAGTAGGGTAACATAAAAAAGGTTATTTGTTAATTTTCCACCAACTCCATTTTTATACAGGAAGGGAGGTCGCCAGTATTAGCACAAGTACTTCTAAATTGCAAGTTGCAAATAAAATTTTTAAGGTTGAGATTCGAAAGTTAACTTCGGTCTAAAATGACAAGACAATTTGTTGGTTTAAAACCACTTTTTCGAGGTTTCAAAAGTCTCTGAGTCTGAAAAACTAAAAAAAAAACAAACAAAAAAAATATCCGTCCGTAATTTTTTTCGCCAAGTCATTGTTTTGTTTATAGTCAAGGCAGAGAATTAAAAGGCTTTTGGAAGCTGCACTTCAAGAGTGGTGATATTACCACGTTGACCAATTTTTTATATATGCTAGTTTGAGGATTGAATTGACCGTTGAGTATGCGGTTCAGTATGTTGTTTTTAAGACCATTTTGATTTGAGAATTTAGTTGAGCACGAGATTGGGGTTGATTTAAGGTTTGGTTTCAACGCGAATCAGGGATGGGGTTATTTGACCGTAGTTTTAGTTTAGGCAAATCATAAATTTGATAATTGACTGGTTGAGAACGTTTCCCGCTTGCTTAGACAGAAATATGTTGATATATAGTTGTGTGGAAACTAACGATTTATTCAATAATTCATATGGTTTATATACAGAAATATCGCTTATAAAACTATTGACTATGCAAATCATAATTTTATATGATTATAAAGGTGAATGCACTATGCACTAGTCAGCATAACTAAATTAATATAAAAAACTTATATACGAGTATCTATGGTCATCAATAAAATAAAATATGTGACATACGTGTAGGTGCTCTACATTAAATTATGTAGATGTGGTTGTTGTACATTATATATTTTATTATTGATGTTATTGTTGTTATAGTACATAACATTCTCCCCGGCCCTGATGTAAAGATTATTGCAGCTTATACCAGCGCCTCTAGAGGAGTAATTGTGGCTGTTTTATTTTTGGTTGCATCAATCCATCTTTTTCTATCTAATTGTAGTCTATTGTTGTATCTTGATTTAGTTTCCTTGTTAGATTTTGATTATCTTGGATGTGTATCTGTTATCTTTCTCATTGCCCATTTTGTAGGTGAAAGTACCACATCCTTGATTAGAAATAGCTGACCATTCTCGTAATTTGCTCTCGACAGTGTCCATTTAGCTCTTTGTTGTAGACTTGTTAAGTATTCCTTAGACTATATTTTCCAAAATCCTTCCGTCATTTTTGAAAGCAGGGTCCACCTCTGTGTTGCGCATATGTTGGTTTTATCTGACTCAGGAGGTAAAATCGCGGTTAAGAAATGCCCAGGCGTTTAAGCAACAAAATCAACCAAATCGCCTGACAATGAAAGAATCGGTGGAGTTTAAGCACGATTCAATTTATGTTAGCACTGTGCTGAGCTCTTCATAATTTAGTATTGTTTCACCGATAACTTTTTTTAAGTAGTATTTCGTTGATTTTACACCAGATTCCCAAATGCTTGCTGTAACTTTGCTTGCTATATATATGTTTAGATCCGTTCCTCTTCTTGAGTCGAATCGTTTAAATGCTGCCAGGAAGCTGTTGTTAGCTCACTCACTAGTTCCAGGTGAATTGGTTTAGTAGAGAAACAAATGAATAATGCGATGTACCTCTTATAGGACTTGTTTCCTCTTCCTTTGGATACACGGATTGCAAATGGGCCCGTGTAATCGATGCCCATATTGGAGAAAGAGGCAGATGGAGTCACTCTAGCTGCTGGTAACATACGCACTAATTGTCCAGTTGTTGCTTTCCTTAATCGACAGCATCTTACACAATTGTGGATTGTTGTGCGTACTAGATGTTTACCATTCAGAATCCAATATTTTGTACGTACTTGTGCTAGGGTTGCTTGTATGCCTTCATGTAATACGAGATGGTGTGCTTCATGAGTGATGAGTTTTAAGTGCTGTTGTTTTTACCTCTCTTCGTTGTTTTGAGGGATTTAACGTCTGCGGCGAATTCCGATTCTTGTATTGTTTTACGATTACATTGTGGGATCTGGTCAGTTCATATACTGTTAAAAAACTTGGTATCTCTCTAGGAACTTGATGTATTCGATTTTAAAGGGTAATAATAAATCTGTAGCAGTATGCTATAATTCTTTTGATTTTAAGAGTTGATGAAAATCGTGAAAACTCTATTAACTCTAGTTCTTATTCGCTGCTGCTGCTTCTTCAGGTAGTTAAAGGGTAAATGAGTTATTTAACCAACTTGGTCCTTTCGATCAAAGTTGATTGTTTCGCAATTTCCGAGCGTTCATTCAACGTGAAGCTTCATCTTCGGGGTTGCTACTAGATTTTACATAATGCCGCACTGACTTGGTTGCATAAGTGACTGAATTACAGCTATTCGGTTCCCAACAAAAGTTTTATATTTGCTGGGATTGCCTTTTATCCATCCAAGCGTTATCATCGAATCGACGTGCGAATTACATTTTATCTCTGTCATCTTGCTGGGTGTTGATATTCTTCCTAAGATGGCCCATCCATATTCTGTGAGCTGCGCTGCTGGTTCGTTTTTATTTCCTTTTATAAACTGCAGCTTCATAATCTGAGTATAATATTCTGCACCCAATAGTATGTCAATCCTCGCTGGAATGTTGTAGTTCGGATCGGCCAATAGCAGCTTGTTCAAATGGTTTCTGGCAGATTTTTTCTTATCTTGGCTAGTACTAAAACCTCAATTTCAATTGAATATGCTGACGGATATCTTGATTGCAGGTTAATATTTACGATACTGTTAACCTTGACAACAATTTGTCCGCCTACACCATGAACCTCCGCATTGATTATACGACCTACCAGATTTAAACGTTCTTCGGCTTCTGTTGTTATCAATGACGTTTGTGAGCCGGTGTCATTTAGCAATATTAAAAGCTTCCACCGAACCTTATGGTTTTGACAAGAGCGATTGCTAAAAGTATTGCCTCATGTGTTTTCATCGCGCTATTGGTTTAAATGTTTCTTCAAGAAGTATGAAGTAGATTGTGATGCTTGCCATTGCATTCTTTACATTTTACTTGATTGGAACATTGTTGCAAACTATGTCCAGTAGTTAAGCATCTTAAGTAACTCATTTTGTTGAACTTGTGGCAGCATTCCAAATTATGATTGTCCGAACACAAGATACATGACTAATTTTTTATTGCCATTACGCTGAATGGATGCTGTTTGTAGTCGTTGTGGCGACTGTAGCGTTGTTGCTGTTGTTATTTTTGACAATCGTAAGGTTTCTAGCACTTGATATCTTTGTTCCAGAAATTCGATAAATCCGTTGATGGTTTGAAACTGCTTTGGATTTTTTAACGACATCTCATATGATTTGAGAGTTTCGTTATCCACCAACCAAGTACCTCAGGTCGTAATGTCGACTCCTAAATTCTTTATTGCATGTAAGTTCTCCCTGACGATGTCATATGTTCTAATTGCATATGCCGTGTCTTGTTGTATATAGTGTAGGGCAACTATAGCGTTGATATGATTGTTTACTAATTAGTAATTTTTTATTTTGATGTCCGGTAATTAGTATTTCCATTGCGCTTTCAAAGTTGTCTTCTGTTGGCTGCAAATGTTGGATGACTTTGCTCGCAACTCCCTCCAAATGAATTTTCAGGTACATCATTTTGTGCGTATCAGTTAAACTGACATTTTGATTCACTAATTTTGAGAACAGCTCATGAAAATCAATCCATTCTCGATAGTCCCCATTAAAATTTGGTATCTCAATTTGTTTTAAACTGTATTCTTTTGGCTGCTGGTTGTTGTTGATTCCAAGTTTCTTATGTACTGCATATTATAACATAGCAGTACAATCGTCAGTAAGGCTGTTAATCTCAAAATAGTAGTTGTTTTTAAAATATTCCTGATTCTCTAGATCCTCTTGTGTTGTTTCTAGGAGGATCTCTTCGTGCAGCTCATCTTGGTTGTTGCTGATACTATCGGCGCTGTTTGTGTTGTAAAGTCATCTCTTGCTATTGGAGTTAGTGGAACAGCTTCTATCTTTAGGTTGATATCAGCTGTAAAGGTTTTCACAATCACGTTGTATATGCTTTGGTTCTTCTAAGTAATGTGTCGTTTGTTTTGAATCTGTTGTACAGATGTACTTTTTAATGTTTGTGATTAGTTTCTGGATTTATTCTCCCAGATCGTTTTGTTTTTCCAGCAAATTTTCCATTTCTCGTTTTTTATGTTGTATAGCGATGACTTTTCAGAACGATAAAGTTTTCGCTTGTTCCTCCATATCTCCACAATTTAAGGCAATCCTGATGTAAGTGCCAAATTGGTATGGATTGGTTGAAAATCATACATACACCTGATTTTACGTGCAGAGACGTGATGAATAACGACGTTTCACTCTTTCGATCACGTTATAAGACAATCAATTCAATTTCTTTTTATTCTATAGGTTATTATATTCTAGCTCATCTTTCATTTACCTATAACACATAGGATGCGCTCGAATTCCTAACGACACAAATACTATCAAAATTCATATCTCTCGAGATTACTTGAGTAATTCAACAAAAAATCTTATTAACATTATCTTGCTACATAATAAAGAAAAAATTGAAAATTTCTCAACATTATAGTTTGTTTTTTTCAATATACTTCAATCATTTGGAATTATATTCACAAATTTGTTTAGCTACATCGAGATGAACAGGAAAATACAAAAAAAGTAATTGAAAATTTCCTGTCTCCTCACAAAGTATGAGAGGAAAAAGTTTTATTAAGAAAGCGCACACAGACACACACCCAAACACACTGTACAAATAAAAAAAACTAAAAAAACGAAATTTCGAAAGTTTTAATTTTATTTCGGAAAAAGCTTGGTTGGTTGGATGGTGTATGCCATTTTATTATATGTGTTTTGTTAAACAACAAAATGTAAGAATAACTATAATTTTTATTTTTATATTTTAACTACAAATCATAAAGTTTTCATGTAAATTATTCTTTTCATTTTCGTCTTCGTATTCCTCTTCGTCTTCTTCTTCTTGCAACTAAGCACAAACAAATACAAAATTACTTCTTACTACTAGTGTACAAGATTTTTTTCTTATTTTTATTGTTTAAATTACAACAAATAACAACATTATTTTTAACTTAGATTTGTATTTGTGTACCTAACCCCATGCACTATAAAAACGTTTCTATGCAATCTGGTTATTTTACAATGCACACATTATGCACTGATTTAGGGTTAAAAAATGTCATTAATTTCGTAAAAAAATCTGAACTAAACATTCATCAAATTGTTGTGTGTTTATACACATAAAATATTTTAAATTAACTTTTTGGTTACAAAAAAGTTGTGCTTTATGTAAATTTATGTGTATATATGTATATATGTATGTATTATTATTATGTAGACGCCTAGTGTTATTGCACAATGTTTTTTTTTTTTGTTTTTGTAGTTTCAGTTATTACTTTTGCTTTTATAGTTATAGTAGTTGATGTTAAAAGTGTTTTATTATTTTTGAAATTAAATTTCTCCGGAATGAATGAATTGTTTAATTATTAAAGTTGTTACTAATAGTTCGTAGAGCGAAACGTGTGTTTGAGTCATATTGTAACAAAAATTGGCGCAGTTTATTCAAAATGTTGCAATTTTTGCTTTATATGTACTTACTTCTACGCAGGTTACCTATTCTACTGCTGAATAACGATTTAAATAATCTTAGAATTATTGCATTAGCTTGACATGTTTATAAAGCATCTCTGTTCAAAGTGCACCATGGAAGGGCTGTTATCAAGAAAGCTGGTAGCGAGATAATATTAAAATAATCCGATTTCTGTAAATTAAAAGGAATGAGGACGAAGGGCCGAATGTCAAAGGGCCGAATGTCGAAGGGCCGAATGTTGAAGGGCCGAATGTCGATGGGCCGAATGGATCGAAGGGCCGAATGGGTCGAAGGGCCGAATGGGTCGAAGGGCCGAATGTCGAAGGGCCGAATGTCGAAGGGCCGAAAGGGTCGAAGGGCTGAATGGGTCGAAGGGCCGAATGGCGAAGGGCCGAATGGGTCGAAGGGCCGAATGGGTCAAAGGGCCGAATGGGTCGAAGGGCCGAATTTTTTTGTTTATTTTTTTTTGTTTTTAGAAATAGGAGTATAATTTTTTAAATTTCTTGTTTTAAGGAATATTTTATAAATTTTTTTATCAAATATAATTTAATTTCTTATGAGTTTATACATATTTTATTATGTTTAATCTTTGGATATTCTATCGGCAAAAATATTGCATTAATTGTGTTGTTTATATTTTGTGTTCTTTTTGTAATTATCAAGTGGAAAAATATTTGTACATAATAGGTATTTCACTAAAACCAAAAAAGAATTTTGTCATAAAATGTCATAAAAATCAGAACATTTTTTATTCGTTAGGGTGAAGGAAAATTCTATTTGGACGAATAAAATAATTTCTCTGTGATTTAGTGATGTAACCTAACCTAACCATTAGGCTAATTTCCAAAATATCTACTTAAATTAAGCGAAACTGTTTATTTTAAAGTACATATCTTGTTGTCTCATGTGTTGTTTTGAATATTGTTTCAACTTGAAATGTATTACCTATTTTGATATGAGTCATTTTGACAAACAACATTTCAACCTGGCATTGATATTTGGCAAATTAATATTATTTTTCATGAATAAATAAAAATTATAGTTCTTAATATCAAATTCAGTACATTTACAAAATATTCCTAAAAACAAGAAATTTAAAAAATTATATTTCTAAAAACAAAACAAAAAAATTCGGCCCTTCGACCCATTCGGCCCTTCGACCCATTCGGCCCTTCGAGATTCGGCCCTTCGACATTTGGCCCTTCGACCCTTTCGGCCCTTCGACATTCGGCCCTTCGACCCATTCGGCCCTTCGACCCATTCGGCCCTTCGACATTCAGCCCTTCGACATTCGGCCCTTCGACCCATTCGGCCCTTCGAAATTCGGCCCTTCGACATTCGGCCCTTCGACATTCGGCCCTTTGATATCATTCCAATTAAAATGCCTTGTCCAATCAACTAATCTACGTTGACTTAATATTCGTTTGGTTCAATAATTTGTATCTTACCTTATTGTTAACCTCCACCCATTGGCACTGAGCCCCAATAAAATTATGTAACATATTTTCTCTGTTTTAGTATTGTACATTTTATTAAAAGCACGGTTTTAAAAAGTTTAGAGGCCTTATTTTATTTAAACTGCTTCTTATAAATCACCGAACTGCAGCGAGCAGTTTTGAAGGTGCACGTACTAAATGAAGCCTTAAGAGTATGTGCGGATAGCCAGATCTCTAATTACTTGCTTAAAATCGTCTTCCGAACTTTATTATTGCCACAAAATAAAGTATGACAGAGACTACGGTGACTAAAGAGACAAAACTCATAATAATGATGGTTCTTTGGAACAATCTTATTGATTGAGCTTTTAGTTGTCCACCAACCCTAACGATTTTATGATCATTGTTGAATGGGCTTAGTCCTATCACTATCAAAGCACTTTTGTAGGTAATAGATTATTTTTGAGGATACCATCATATTCCCGAACGAAAAATATCGAAAAATAAGGGATAGTGTTGAAATTTCGCCAAACGAAAAATCGGGAAAACAAAATATCGAATATTTAAATATTGTTTCCGGAAATATCGAATATGAGAATATCGAAATTTGGAGAAACTGGGTAAAATAAAAGTTCATATTTAATTGTTTCATATGATTTAAATTTTTATTTCCATTTTTAATTTGTTGGCTTATTTTAAATTTTTAAAAATGAACGAAAAATTTGTTAAATGTTTATGTTTTGCGCAATGCGTTTCAAAAATTCCCATTTCTCCAATATTCCTTCGTTTTTTTGATGATTCTTCTAATTTTTTTATATTTAATTAAATTTTTCCTATTCAATGGCTTGGTTTCACCCATTTGTATTCGTTGTGTATTAGTTTTGGATATGATTAATTCTTTAGAAAGATCGTGAACGATTTGATGAAGGCCGGCATATTTTTTTCCTATGACTACTTTTAATCGTCGATGCCACGCTTCAACACAATTCAGCAACAGACCAAATGTTTGTTGTGTGTTTTACATCTTTGTCGGTAATACTATTAATAAAAGATAAAAACTATTCAGGGATTTCTTTACTGGGTACAAATGCCAGACTCTACAGCATTCGAATTTGAAGACTAAAATTTTCTGATCTCCCATATTTTGATGCAAGTCTTTCTTTTAACACCTTACCCCGAATAATTTGACTGAAGTGGAAAAGGCAACCGCGAAACTCTGTATCAGGAAAAAAAAACTTTTTGCTGCAGATTTGATGTTATTTCAAAGTTTGGTAGTATGCGAGTTGGATTGAGCTTAATATTCCAATCACATGCTAAAAAGTTCATAGAAAAACTGAGAATGTCATTCATTATTTTTGCTGTTCTTCAGACAAAATATATGTGGCACACGTTAAGTTCCGTCGAGGAAGACGGATAGAACGCGTTCCAAGTAATATAATTGTTTGATCATTAAAATCAGATTCTTTTAATACAAAAAGCTCTCCATCGCAATATTTATGGTAATCGGAAATGTTAATTTCAGCTAAATTATTTGGTTCCTTTAAATTAACAAATCTTGCCCGACGAATTTTTGATTTTTGCGCAGTTTTGGATGGTAAATATATTCTACAGTCAGCGGGGTTTGGGAGTGGTAGCCCCCATTCTCTAATGCATAAAATGAATAAAAATAACTTTACAAAATTTGTTATATTTAGAAAACTTGATTTTTCAGTATTTCTGCTTTTTCGGGATTATTTTATTCTGGATAACGATACTAACCTTTATTTTTGGTCGAAAGGCGGAACGGGTTGGTATAATGGTGTACGATCATATTCCCGAACGAAAAAATTCCAAAAAAAAATACTATATAAGTGCCCCGGGATCACTACATTTGCTTGAAAAAAAAAAATCCAGAAATTTTAAAATCCAGTATAGCTGAAAAGTAAAAATCCAGAATAAGAAAATCCCGAAAAAAAAATCTAGAAACTACCGGAAAACCAATCCAGAAAATTATTTTATTTAAAACAAATGAAAAAAATGGGTTGGTATCATTATTTAAAATAAAAAAATCCAAAAAAAAAACAAAAATCCAAAAAAACCAAGTTTTTTAAAAATAACAAATTTTTGAAATATTATTTTAATTCGTATTATACTTTGGAGGATGAGGGCTGCCGCCCCCATCCTCCAAATTCTAATATTCACCATTTTTGAAAAATTTTGTATTTTTTAATAATAATTCACATACCAAAAAAAGAGAACTCCCCAAAGCCGCTTAGCATTGGACCCATTGCGCAAGGATTACAAAAAAACGTCAGAAAAATTGAAAAAATATTAATATTTGTAAAAATATTTACGTTTGTATTTCACATACTAAAATTAAAAACTCTTCAAAGCCGCTTATCATTGGTCCTTTCCGCGCAAGGATGACTTGAAATTATGTAAATTCCTTTTGTTTTCATATTTTAGTTATCAAAAATTTATTGGGGTCTTCCCTTTCGATGGGGTAGTTTACTTTGTATTTTTCGGTATTTTTTCGGGATTTTTCAGTTCGGGAATATGAGGGTTGGCTACCTTATTTAGAAAAAAATAATACAGAACCTGAAAATCCCGAAAAAAAATCCGGAAACATAAAAATTCAGAAAAACAAAAATCCAAAAAACTAAAATCCAGAAACGCAATTATCAAAACGTCGCGTCGTCAACCTTTCAGACACAGATCAAAAGAATCGTATCGCTCATATCATATAGGCTTAATTCGTTGGGTTAATATGGCATCGAAGAATGTATTGGAACGAGTTGTGGATTTAATACTTAGTAAATGCTTCGTCAACTTATATCTGGATAATTATAAACATTGTGGATTATTTAATAATTAATGAAATACTTCTGAACTAATATTAAGCTAATTGCAAAGTTTTGTTGTTTATTGAGGTTATAACAATGAAAGAGTGTGTGAAATGTTCGTCAAACATAACTGACGTTAAATATCCAGGGGTTCAATGTGTAGAGAAGCACTCTAGGAAGCTACTCATGTTAGATGTGGAAACTTGAGTAATGATCTTTTCCAAGCCATTAAAGCTGGGTCCGCAACATGGAAATGCGCCAAGTGTAAAAATAGCGGTAGGAAGTCTATTGTTATATGTGCGGATGGAGATGTTAATTCTATGCCAAACTATACGCTAGCTGATATAATGGTTATTTTACAAGATCTGAAAGTTGGATTCGTAGAAATGGAAAAATCACAACAGTATATGTCGGAATCGATGTATGATTTGAATAAAATAGTTAAATCATTGTTGGAAGAGAACAAGAGTTTAAAAACCAAAATGTTGGAAGTCGAATCAAAAAACAAAATATTGGAATTTCGTCTCAATAAGCTTGAATTTAGCTGTGATGAATCTGAGCAAACCAGGAGAGTGAATGATATTCTCATTTCTGGATTACGTGAAAAAGTGTCCGATAAAGTATTTGTTGAGAGTATTCTGAAGAAACTGGTTATGGAGTCTAATCTTGATGACGTTTTATCGATTAAACGCGAGTCGTACTATAACAAATCTAAAAAGCATTTAAATACGGTGCTTGTGGTGAGGTTTGGAAATTTGAGCAGCAAAAATGATGTGTTGAAAGCGTATTATGCAGTGAAATCGTTAATGACAAGTGACCTTGATTTATCAACATCTAATTTATCTGGTTCATCATCTACTACTACTGAGCAAAACAAGAAGATTACACTGATGCATAATTTCACAAAACTTCAAGCAAAACTGTATGGGGAGGCCAAACACCTTAAAACAACACTTGGTTTTCGATACTTGTGGGTAAAAGACAACAGGATACTGCTTAGGAAATCGAATGATACAAATGTTTACGGGATCCAATCATTAAATGATCTCAACTACCTAAATAATTTATTTCGAGCTTCTGTTGAAGGTGAGGATTAAATACTACAAAATTAAACTTTATTTCTTGCAGAGTGAGTTCTGTATTGTTAATTTTTTACTTAATTTCTTAATTTTTTGCTTAATTTTCTTCTTAATTTTGATTTTTTTAAACTATAAGTTTATTATTTTTTTTTTTGGATATTATGGTTTTCTCATCTTTGACAGATGTGGTATTATCAATGTTTTTAATTAACTTTAGGTTGTTAAATGTAGGATTATATAATATATGTTTTAGTTATCATAAATATTTTATTTTATTTTCAAATTGGGTAATTGAACCTTATAAAATGTATTTTGGAATTATTACATTAGCAGTTATTTTGTTTTATCATAAATTCCATTTTTTTATATTTAGCTTAAATTTGATATACTGTTATTGTAGATTTTCTTTATTAATTAAACTAAAATTGTATTTTATTTTGATTGTATTTGAATACTTGTTTTTTGCATTAACATTGCTGTACATGAGGTGTTACTTCGGTATTTGTATTGTGTTGTACATGTATAGGAATGGAGGGAAGGTATAATATCTGTGAAAATACTGATGACGGATCGATTGTTAATTTTTTGAATAAGAATATGAAAAGGTCCGTTGATCATATGAATATATGTCATTTGAATGCACGTAGTATTCCTGCTCATATTGACGAATTATCTCATTTAATGGCATCTACTAATTTAGATATTGTGGGAGTTTCAGAAACCTGGCTTCGTGAGGGTATGCCTAGTTGTGTATTCCAGGTACCTGGTTTTTCACTTATAAGGAATGATCGTGCTGATGTCAGGACTAATATTGGGGGTGGGGTTTGTATATATGCACGGGATAATCTGAACTTTAAACTGGTTACTAAATCGAGTCAGTAGCGATTTGAAGCACTTTTTGTGGAAGTGATGTTATGCACGGGAAAATTACTAGTTGGTGTTATGTATAATCCTCGGGTTTGTTCTATAATGCAGGCGGATGAAATGATTGAATTTATATCCTCTTCAGTGGATGAATATTATCGTATTATCATTATGGGTGATTTTAATTTGAATATGGCAGACCTGGTAGGTGCGGCCAAGCACTTTGTGGACTCATGATGTCACTTGCCGTTGATATTTTACCATTTTCTAATACAAGGTTAGGGTCTACATTGGATTTAATGATGGTTTCCAGCGTAGATTCGAGCAATATAGTTAGTCTTGGACAAACGGCTATTATACCTGGGATCTCGGATCATGATTTGATTTGTGTAAGCTTCAGATACCGATATCCTCGTTCTAGGATTAAATATGAATATGTTAGAGATTTTAGCAAGGTTAACGAGGCTGCATTGTTAACTGATAGCGTATCGCAGAACTGGTTTAGTATATATATGTGCTCTGATATTAATAGTAAAGTTAATTATTTTAATTATATTTTTTTTTAACTATTTTATGATCATGTTCCAATTAAGCGCAAAGTATGTAGAGGTAAGTCAGCGCCATGGTTCAATAATCACATTTTAGAATCAATGGAAAAACGGAATCGTGCATTACTCGTCTATGGCGCGGGAGTAGAAACCCTGGTGATTGGTCGACCTTTACTAAACTACGTAATAGGCAACATTTGGAATATTATTAGGGGATTGGGAATGATGCCAAATAATGATTGTGCAGCTAAATTCTCTGCGGATGAATTTAACAAACAATTTGCCAGTGTAGCTGTGAAACCTGCGGTTTTGCCCTTGAATCATTTGATGGACGACTCCACAAATGACACAAATGAATTTAATTTTACTGAATTTAGTGAAACTGAGGTTGCGTTGGCGATCAACCAAGTTAAGTCGAATGCTACCGGCCATGATAGTGTAGTACCTAGGTTGGTTAAAATTTTACTACCAATAATTTTACCTTACTGTACTCATATTTTTAATTATATATTAACAACCTGTAATTTTCCGGATTCGTGGAAGAAGGCTATAGTAATTCCTGTTCCGAAAGTGACAACGCCATCTCTAATATCAGACTATCGCCCAATTAGCATTTTACCTTATCTTTCTAAAGTATTTGAGATTATTGTGTGCAAACACATGAAGAAATATCTTTGTGACAATAATTTTTTAGATCCATTTCAGTCTGGTTTTAAGAGTAATCACTCTACTATTACCGCTCTAGGTAAAATACATTATGATCTGCTGCAAAGAATGAATCAGTCTCATGTTTCTGTGTTGGTATTACTTGATTTTTCCAAAGCGTTTGATTGCATTGATCATGTTTTACTTGCGCAAAAGCTTAGGCTTTACTTTAAGTTTTCCAAGTATTCTACTCGCCTTATAGTCTCTTATTTGGCAAACAGACACCGTGTAGTTAAATATCAAGGATTATTATCAACGCCAGTGTTGATAACATCAGGCGTACCGCAGGGTTCTGTGTTGGGCCCTCTGTTATTTTCATTATACATCAATGACTTACCGGAACGCATTAAACACTCGAAGTATCATGTGTATGCAGATGATTTACAGTTGTACATATCTGGCCCAGTGAGTAGCGTGCAAGATATTTGTAGTAATTTGAATCATGGTTTAGAGTCAATTTCTAGCTGGGTCGAGTCAAATGGTTTAATTTTGAATGCGGCGAAGTCTCAAGTTCTACCAATTTATAAAAGAAAGGTTAATATTGAATTGCCCCCTATAATGATCAATGGTGAGAGGTTAATTGTATCTGATGCTGTTCGTAATCTTGGGCTGATATTTAACAGTTCGTTGACATGGAATGCACACATTCAGACACAACAGATTTGTCGTAAGGTCAACTTCGTGTTGTACTCTCTTAGAAAACTGAGTGGTATAACTCCTGCTCCACTCAGGTTACTGTTGGTGAAAAGTTTGATTATGCCCTTGTTTACCTATGGAGACATATTTATATACAATGCAGACTACCAGTCCAGGTGCCGTTTAATGTTGGCTTTTAACTCATGCATTAGGTACGTTAATTCTTTAAGGAAGTTTGATCATGTATCAATATAATGACATATCTTCGAATTAGGGCTTTGTGTTTTATATTTAAGTTATTGCATATTAAGCACCCCGCTTATTTGTATACATTGTTATCATTTAGTTCATCACCGAGAGTTTCTCGAATTACGTCGTTATCATCAAGATTTTCATGTAATCAGTTTTCGTCATCCATTTTTGTACATGGAATAATTCAGTTTAATGCCCTGCCTGAAGCGGTGAAGCTTTCTAAATTCGTCAAACAATTTAAAAGAGCGTGTACTGAATTTTATGTAAATAAATAAAATTATTTATATTTTATGATGTTAATGTAATTAGAATTAGTATATTTTATTATTGTAATATTATTAGTATAACTTTATATTGTATAAGTGTATATTTTTATTATCTACATTGTTTTCATTGAATACAATTTGTAATAATTTGTTTGGTGATATTGGGGCATGCATTGATAAGGCCTGTGGCCTTACGTGCCTTGATTGAATGAATAAATAAATAAATAAAACTTTGCAGACACAGAGTAAAGGACTTGTATCGCACGTATCACTTCTACTGATAGATGTACCACATTGTTTTCAAGTGATGTCAAAAGTCTAAAATTTCCTATAAAATTGAATTTTTTCATTTATTTTGAACAAAATATTTTTTCTGGATTTTTTTCTGGATTGCTTTTCCGGTTATCAGAATACGTTTTAATATAAAAATATTTAGTCCTGGTTTCCACCGACAATTCCGTTGTATTTTTTACAACGGGAAATATTCTGTACAACAAGACATATACCTACATACGAAATACGGCCACAATCGTAAAAATGAATAAATTTCCTTTTGTAACGAAATTGTCGGTGGAAACCAGGACTTACTTGTGTAACCAGC
This sequence comes from Tipula helvola, assembly GCA_963556165.1. Lineage (NCBI taxonomy): Eukaryota > Metazoa > Arthropoda > Insecta > Diptera > Tipulidae > Tipula > Tipula helvola. Next base: position 38,181,617 of record OY744482.1, on the reverse strand, counting down.
GTTATAATATCTTCAGCGGTTTAAGAACATTTTGTCGTTTATCCCACATTTCGTAAATTTTCAGTTCCCGAAGTGCTATTTTTACTAAGAAACCGTTCCAACGTAAAGCGTGTTCGATTGAACGAAAGTTGTTCGAAAGAATTAATCATTTCAAAATATAATATCGATAAAATATAAATGGGCGAGACTAGGCCAATTAATAAAAAAAACTGTTTACATTTAAAAAAATTAAAAGAATTTTAAAGAAAAAACCAAAATTTGAAAAACTGGTTATTTAAAAGGAATACCCCACAATATTTGTATTTAACTTAATTGTATCCTTATTTTTATAAATATCCTTAAAATTCATAAAAAATTTGTTTTATTTATAAATTGAGTTAAATTACATAAAGTTAAATTAAAACTAAAAAAAAAAAAACTTTCTCTACCTAAATTGAAGAAATGAGTGGATAAAGGTGATATGTAACATTTTCTTTAATTTTGATTTGTTTACATGAATGGAGTTGTTATGTCCGTATATGCATTCTGCCCCAATAAATCTTCGCAAATCCAGAGAAATTTAAAGCGGATGAACACTAAACTAAACTAAGAACAAGTATTTTAAAATGAATCGTAGAAATTTTTGGAGCTCGTTTCTGTAAAATTATGAAAATGTTACATATCACCTTCATCCACTCATGTCTTCAATTATCCTGGCGGAACGCGTCGAAAGACCGAACCAAAGTGACCGAATTAAGTGAAGGAAAGTTTTCTTAAGTAAAGGATGATTCTATTAAGTGGAGGAGAATTCTGTTAAGTAAATGAAAATTATGAAAATGTTACATATCACCTTCATCCACTCATGTCTTCAATTATCCTGGCGGAACGCGTCGAAAGACCGAACCAAAGTGACCGAATTAAGTGAAGGAAAGTTTTCTTAAGTAAAGGATGATTCTATTAAGTGGAGGAGAATTCTGTTAAGTAATGGAAAAAATTTTTAAATCAAAGAAACTTCTAAACGATGTAGGAAAATTATATTAAGAATGAATTTCAGTACAATCGGTTAAGAAATAGCCAATTTCCACCTTAATTACCTATACTCCAGAACTTCATCAAAAAAAATTATTTTAGAACCCCATTAACATTCCCATCGTATGGGTATATGTGTTATGTCTGGAGATGGTTTACATTGATGAGCCATTGCAGGAAAAAATTTCACAAATTAATCCTTTGACTTTGATCTTTTTATAGTTTTTTGAGAAAAATTTTTCTTCGCCCTCAACATTTTTTTTCTTTATTTATTTCTATGCAATCTTTTCTGGGGCTCAAGGCATACCCAACTCTTTCGCATTTAGCTTTTACCGTCCTACTTTTACGCAATAGTAGCCAATTTGAGGACGTACGGCTATAGACCCGCTTTCGTATAAACCACCTGCACATTACATGGCTTCATGCTAACCTATAGTGCTGACATGAAAAGTGGGTCGGCCCATAGATTCTGCACTCTCGACAGGGGGTCATAGTTGTGTTCATCGTTACACAATCGTTACATTAATTACCTCAAAGAAAAAAAAAATTTTTTGACAAATTTATTGACAAACCACTTCTAATGATTTTTGAAAAATTGAATTTTCCCAGATTTCCCACAGGACACTTGAAGTGAATTTTTTTCCTGCGACAGCTATTGACAAAGGCTGATTTTATTACAATTTTAAATATTTTAAAGCAGCCAGCTTTTGCCACATACGAATATTGACAAAGGTCTTCAATGCTATCCCTATATCCATTGTAATTTTTCCGCTAAACACTATCGAATGACAACGACTTTATTTTTTATTTTCGGCTGGGATAACACAATCTACGTTACCGATGTTGTTTACTTTCGGCTAGGATAACACTAACTGCATTACCGATTTATTTCAATTTTTACCGGGATAACATAAGTTGCATTAACGATTTGTTTACTTCCGTCTGTCATTAAAAATCTTCTGCATTATCGTGCAAGGTAGTATAAAAAAATCTGTTTTCACATTCGACAGTTTGAGATGGTAGCGACGATATGGAGACTACAGTCCAACAAAACGCTTCGGTCTAGTACCTCACAGAAAGCCGGCATCGTCGGCTCCGAATTTTTTTCAGAATTTTATAGCAAAATTTCTTCGAGACGGAATAGGAAATAATTCGATGACTTATTGTGTCCGCCGATGAAAATGATGTAAATTTGGGCAATTGGTCATATCGTTTCTTGTTTCAAAATAGCCTTTATAGCGTGAGTTAAAAAATTCTATAATATTACAACAAAATGACAGAATAATCATCAGAAGAGCCCTCAACCATTTTGACGACAAACACTTTGGATACGCCAATGTTGGGAGCTACTTATAATGACAAAAATAAGAATGTTGAATTTACAGATAAAAAAACAAATTGAAAGCTTGTTAATTGTTTCTTTCAGCCAAACCTCAGTGACTCTGGATTTATACCGATTTTGTGAACCCATTTCAGAATACGAGAATGCTCGTAGAATTTTTATCATCGTTGACCATAATCGAAGTAATTACAAGTTCTTCGATTCACAACGATGTCATCATGTGGTGCAACTGCCTCGTGTCGGATAAATCAGACTTTATTTCCAACACCATGTATCACAACTGCCCGCTCTCCGTATGGCAAAACTCAGCCTAATATCAATACAGTTCGAAAATTGAATCCCGCATACCAAATCTTAGAGAATTTCTATGGAATAATCATCAAACGAGATATCAATAAACTTAAAATATGAAAAACATCGAATTGGTTTTATTATAACAAACTATATGAGGGATTTCAATATATTATTATAGGGTAGAGGTTATTTCCAATTCCAAAATTTTGCTTTTAACTTTTCGGACGAGCGTCATACAGTGAGTTTGCTGACGCTAGAATGATAGTTCACCCTTCTTTCGATAAGACATTTATAAAGTTGCGGAGTAAGTAATCGTGACACCCATCTCGCACTCACTTTTGACCGATGCTTCGTAAAGGCCCTCATCATTTGCTAATGATTCTCGATTATTTTTGAATAATTTTAGCTGTTTTGGATAATGTAACATAATTGCCTCGGGAGACTACAATAGAAATTTCTCCAATCCCTAAGCAGAAGAGCTTATATTGGCTCAGGAAGTATTTATTTACCTAGAATTTAAATTCTGGGCAAACAGCAATGACTGCTCAACACATCTTAAGAAAATCGTTCAAATGTAAGTTTTTGCTGCATAATAAAGGTTCTAACGAGGAAATTGTAATAAAAAAGGAGCTGCTTTATAGTGTGAGTATAATGTAATATGGGGAGAATTTGCTAAATTATGTTAACAGTACGTTATCCGTATTGATTGAAGGGATTTTCACAAACATAAAAGCACAAAATATTTCGAAATAGCTAAAAATTTCATGTTTAAATATATTCGTTCACATTCATAGACACTCAATTTTTTTTTGTCCTAATTATAGAGCATTTCGAAAGTAATCAAATTTCTCAAAGAATAAAATCAAACAATAACAAAACCAGAGGCTAGTTACCTGCACCAAACCCTAATTAGAGAGTATAGACAAATTTTGTTGAAAACATTGCACATGGACTATAATTTACAAATTAATTAACTACACAGCGTCGACTTTTTTCCAATTTTTTTTGTACACATTTTCTTAAATTACAAAATAAATTGTGTTTTAATTATGTACACAGCAAAAAAATTTCTCTATAGAAATTATAATATATAGTGGACAAACCGGTCGTCTGTAAGTCCGACATGCAGCTTATTAATTTTCCACTTTTGTTTCACAGTCTATTTTTGGGGGGAAAAAAATTGTATGAATCAACTCATTTGGATGGAAAATAGGATACATTCATATATTCTGTATGTCAAGATAATTTAAAAACAAAAAAAGTTTTCTGCAGAGACTTTATCTTTTCGATGTTAACTAAGTTTTTTTTCCTTTTTAATCAAACCCATGTCCAACATTGTTTTGTTATATAGAAATAAAAAATTGCTGTTATCAAGATTTAGAAATAACAAAAAAAAAAAAAAAAAAAAATCAAACGACTAATTGTCGACAAAATGGAAAATTACATTTTCATTCAACTCATTTTCAGAGAGCTTTGGGAAAATAAATTTTCTTTTTGTATATATACGAGTGTATGTATGTATATATTTAGAAAACGGAATTATGCCAGAAAAGAAATAAAACAAAAACAAAAAGAAAAATCGGAAAATTATATACCAGATAGAGGAAAAACAACTTAAAAAGCAAAACTATTCCAATCAGATAAGAAATTGTTTAAGATATATTATTGTATTATATGGTCCATATGAGAACAAAAAAAAAATATGAGTTATATGTGCATTGTCTACATGTTTTTGTTGTACATGTTTCGGCGGTTATAAATTACTTTGTGTTATAAATTTCAAGATAATTGTGTATGAAACTTTTTTATTGGCTTTCGACGAATATAAAACTTGAACAAATTTTTTTTTTTCTTTGTTTGTTCTGTTGTTCAGTAAACGATATTTTAAATGATTCTGGTTGATTAGAGACATTTAGGTTGCCAAATAAAAAAAACTACTCGTGCTCTAGTGGATTAACTCTGTTCAATATGACGATGTGTTTAACCGCACAAAGGCAGGAAATTATAATGATATGTTGTACATTATTATTTTCATCACTGCTGCACGTACATGTGATTGGCCAGCATAAAAAAATTTTGGCAATATGTTACCAATAAACATGTATTAAAATTAAAATTCAATTTTGAAAAAAAAAAACGAAAATGAAGCGTGATTTCATTAAAAACTATTTTCATAAACAACAACAATAATTGAAAATATCATTATTACTATTATTGTTGTTATTATTGTTATTTGGTCAAACAATAATGAATATTGATGATGACCTTTGTGTATATAATGAAGGTATGTGTATATAATTACGATGTGCATAACGTATTGGTCATATTTATGTATATTACATTAACAAGATTTTTATTGTTGTACCACCGTACATACATAAATAAAATTTATTTATGTACACAGAATATATAAATATGTATGATTACGTAAAATATGTTACACATAAAATTGAATTTTTATTTATTTATTTATTTTTATTTTTTTTTTGTTTTAATATTATTATTATTGTTGGTGTGATGTATTGGTTTTTGGCCAAAAAGAAAATTGCATTTAAATTGTATATTTAATTTTTCAATTTAGTTGTACATGTGTGAACGTCGATGCAGGGTGGTCGTGGACATTAAAGTGGATTTAATTAGCTCCAAATTAATTATTATTAAAGTAAAAATATTAAACGTTTATTATTACTTTTCCCACTTCTTGTATACCGAAGCCATTTGTACGGTTCGAATAATACAAATCATCTTAGTTTAACGTTAGACAGATTTCGAACAGCTGTAAATGCTAATTATAATTTAAGAATTCTGAAAGTTGTATAAATGGTTAGAAATCTTACAGTGTCATAAATTTATAAATTTTCGGAGTCTTTAGTAATATTTATTATATAATACAAATTTTTTAAATGTTAAGATATTTATCGTATTTAATAAAATTTAGTAAAGAAATATATAATAGTAAAGAATTTGAAAAATTCTTAAATTGCTGAACTATAAGTTCTAAGATTTTAGTAAGTTGTAAGATTTTAAAATTTTAGAAGTTTCATGTATTTTAAAATTAAAGAATTGAATATTTAAAAAATTTTACGAATTTGATAAAAATGTAGAACTTGAAGCATTTTAAAAATCAAAAAAATTCGGAATGCGATAAATGTGAAAATCGAAAGATTTTTAATGTTAAATTTGAAAAATTTAGAAAGCTAAAAAAAATTAAGCTTGAGAAGATTAGAAAGCTTTTCCAATTTATTTTTAACTTTAGAACTTTGAGCAGAAGGTTTGAACAATTTAAGGAATTTAATAAAATTGACGACAACAATTCTCTAGAATTTTAAGACTTAAAACAATTTGAATATTTTTCAAAATTTAGAATTGTGAAAAATTGAATAATATTCTAAAATCGGAAGGGTTTAGGAATTCAAGAATTGATTTGGAATAATCAAAAGAATTTAATTTTTAGAAAGATTTTTTGACTAATTTTTATAGTCTGAAAATTTTTAAAAACAACGTTATTTTAAGAATTACAAAAGTTTTAAGAATTAAAAGGATTTAAAAATATTTAGGATGTTGGGCAACAAATAGAATACATAGTTTAAAAATTTAGAAAATTCTTGTGAATTTGACTATATTTTTATAGTATTATTAAAATATTAATTTAAAAAATCAAAAATTTTATAATTTTCCGAATATTATTTTTTTATCGAAATTTTGCAAATGAAGAATTTAACAAATTAATCGAATTTGAAGATTTGTATGAATTATTCCAAGCATTCACAAATTTTTATTATTTAGAACCTTATTAAGAATGTTAAGAAATTTAGTGTTCTGATGAATTTGACAAATTCTAGCAATTTGAAAAAATTGAAGATTAAGTACAATTCGCTAAATTTCAAACATTTAAAAATATTAAAAATGCAAATTTTAAATGATTGAATTTACAAAGAAATGAATTTACGAAGAATATACAAAGATTTAGCTACGTATAACTGACCTTGGGAAAAAACTTCCTCCGGAAACAGAATACCAACTTTTTCAAAGGTCTGAGACGGATAGGAAACTGGTGTCGAAATAAATTGAAAGATACTGATAAATCGTTCTTTGTACCCTATGTTATCCTTGGAAAAAAACGATTCCACCTATTTTGAATCCAGACATTATTTTTACAATTATTGTATGACCCCAGATTATGTTTAATTAGTCGTTTGCCGTTACATAGAACATTTGTTAATGCAAAATTTCTTAGTAGCATTACAAGGGACCCGAATTTGACATTAAGCTTGCGAAGAGGAAGTCCGCTTGGCGTTATTTTATTTACAAATTCTATAGGGTAGTTTAGCTGTTCTAATTCACTGTCACTACCATCATTTTCCCTAACGGTATCAATGATAGAGCAGCATTTAGTTGATCCTTGTAACCGAACTAAAACGTCCACATTAGTTTTATGAACGTTTTCGACCTTTGGAGTGAGTTAAAATCACTTTTTGAGTAGACTATTCAGATCCGGCAATTCTAAGCTGCTCTCCAAATATGTCGGTTATAATGTTTGCGGAAAGGCACCTTACTGTTATATTAATATTTCCATTGACATCTTTCGGTAGAGTGTCATTTCCCAAGTTTATAAGCCAATTCTTAAATACCATTTCTTCCGCGTTTGCACGCAAATTTCCGCCAAACGGAATCGAATTATTCATTACATCTCTTAACGCGCCATCAATCATATTTAAACATTGAACTGATGTCATTGGTCGTTTGCTATGGAATACTATATTGTCGTTTTGTTCAGAATGAAAATTTTGAATATTTTTCAGCTCAAAATGTTGAATCTGGACAGGGGATAGACCCATCATTTCTAAGGAGTAACCATTTATTTTAACTCTTCTTTAATTATTAAGAGCCACAGATTTTCAGATAAAATGATATTTCCATTATTCCGAACAAATTCGTCTACCATGCCAATTTTAAATTCAGTCCACAACTGAAGCGGATTCGATGGGTTGCAATGTATCAGAATTACAATAAATAATAATCTTATCTGTTTTGGCATCATGTATACTTTGCCCCGAACCAACCATTTATATTTTACAAACATTTTTTGTTATTTTGCGCAGGCGTTTTCTTAAACTTAAAGACCTCTTCCCCAATATCACAATAGGTCACGACAATATTATAAATCATCTACTCTCATACCGCCAAATCACAGACTCACAAGTAATCTTACAAGGGAACCTTTTGTACTGTGAAATTCAAAAAATTATAAAAACTATTCTTATACCGTAGACAGACACAAAGTTAATCGCCATTTTCATTTTTATTCGATTGTCAAAAATCGCGTGGTTAAAACGAAATATGTAATCCAGTTTTTGTGAAAATCGTGTAATGACAGACAGACAATAATCCTTTATAATTCGCGATTATTCGGTTTGTGTATGTCTACGATATAAGTCGTAGTACTCTGTGAGATAATAACGAAACCATTTGTTTTTATCGGCAACCAAGCCTTTTTTGGGCGTTAAAACCACCCCTTAATTTGCGAAAAAAGATGATTTCATGCCCTAAAAATTAGTAATGCAACCCTTACAATCTAATTTACTATGGATAAGTTTTACTTTTGTAATTAAGGGGTGGTTTTAACACCTAAAAAGGGCTTGGTTGCCTATAAAAAAAGGTTTCGTTAATGTCTCACAGAGTACTACAACTTAATTATAGTTTTTATAATTTATTGAATTTGACAGTTCAAAATGTTTCCTTACTTAAAACTGACATTTGTTTTCATCTTCGACCTTTAACAATTATTATAGTTATACATCTCAAATTCTGAAGAATTTAAATTACTTCATCTAGAGAGCATCCACAATGCTCAAAAATTGTTTTCTGAAAATTTGTGCCGTTTCACAATATTATGTGAGCAACGTCAGAATTTACCAGTGCTTGGCATCACTATGGACCATTCGAGAGTACAAAATAATAAAACACAAATAATACAAAATCGCAATTAACGTTAATTATCTTTTGTCACTGAATCCTACCTCCTCGCTATATACAATTTCATTCTATTTATCTCCCAGCGCATTTCTTCAAAACTTGCTCCAACCTAATTGCGCCCCATAATAATTTGCTATTAAGGTTTATATACGACCTTATACCAAGAGAATTTATTACTCAGTTATAGGGCGTGTTTTTTTTTTAATTTCGGAGAAATAAGAGAGAACAGATAGATAATATATGGGAAAAATGAGATAAATCATTTCTCTGATGTATCGGAGAAAAAAAAAATGATAATTTTGTTAGCGTCGTAGAAATTAAACGTCAGTTTAAGATTGCCAAATAAATATTACCGTGTTCTTTTTATTTAAAATAAATGTCTGTCAAACAACAATCTGAATTTTTTTTCAGAGAAAAAAGATTGAATTGGAAAATTATCCGAACGTAATAAAAACGACACAGAGAAATAAATTTTTTCTCGGATACTAAAAAAAAAACGCGTATCTGTATTTTGACAGTTAAATTATTTCTCAGATTATTTCGACATAAAAAAAAACCATGGCCAATGTATCGATTAATATATCGTTGAAATTTCAATCATTAAAATGGTACAAAAAGTCAATAAAACGACCCAGAAATGTCAACGACACAGAAAAGGGGATGTCTTGCTATTAATAAAAGCTTACAGGCTATAATTTATTTTTAAATATTGAAGATTCAACTGAAAATTCAGCTTGGCACTAGAACAAAAATTTTGAGATAAAGTCGTTTAAACTCAAAATGTTATATCCTTCCATACTAAATTTTATATCCTTCAAAATATAAAACCTGTGAGTCATACCAAATGTTTAAAAATATTATGATTAGTAATATTTTACCCAAAATTAAAACTTGGTGAATTCGACACTGTAATAAAAGTATAGTAATGAAATTTAGGAATTCAGCCCTCTTTCTCTCCTCTAAAATAGGCGTTGTTATTTAATGAAAGATAAATAGAGGATTAAATATTTTCTTGTCCCTGACAACTTCTATCTCTTATTTTGACCATACTATAAATAATTCCTCCAACATGTAGCATACCGTTGGAAAGGGTATAAACTAGACAACTTTTTAAAATAAACCTATGTTCAAAATAATGTTCATTCTTTTTTATATTGAATTTAGAAGTTGAAATTTTTCATACATTTACACATTTTCAAGACTTTCGAAGCTCATATAATTTATTTTCTTGAAACCATTTGTACCAAATAATGATTTATTTAGACTAAAAATACATTGCAGAATACAATAAAAGTTATTTCGTGCTATTACAATCACAAACAAAAAAAAGTGTGACGATTTAAAGGCGAGATTTCAGGTAATTTAAATAAAAAACGAAAAAAATTCATACCTCAGTTACCGTGTCACTTAGGACGTAGCGTCGTATGGGTGAAAACTAGCTAATGACCCCAACAATACCGCCCATTTTAAGAACATGCAGGTACATTTTAGATTTTTGTATTATATAGTAATATAATAGCCGTTAGTTTTTAGTAGCAGTTAATTTACGCAAAGGAAATACTTGCTAACCACATTTCCAGCTAGTTGGAGTGAAACACGCATACAAAAAAAATTTAAAGTAAGCAGATATGTACAATAACTAGTTGCTATTAAATGAAATTATAGTTATTCAGATTCTATTAAGGGGAGTAATCCATAGACGATGTGAAAAGCAGAATTTTGGAATATGATTACTAGCACGAAAGATACAGTGAGCGTCCGTGAAGGCACAGTAAAAGTTAAAAAAACTAGGAGGTTAATGTTGATGGACCTAAAGGAAGCATACCATAAATACAAGCAACAAAATGAAAACGATCGCGTCGGATTTTCAAAATTTGCAATGTAATGACCAAAAGAATGCGTTTTGCCAGGTGCTACACTCAGTTTGTGTCTGTATTACACATCAAAATTCAAATTTAATGTATTCAGCTGTCTCCAATTTAGTGCAACCAAAAGATATTGAAGAAGTTTTAAAATAAATTATGTGCAATGTTTTGATTGCAATACAAAGCTTGATGATTTCATAGCGGAGATCCAATCAAAATTGGGCGAATATAGAAAAGATCGTTGCAGCCTTGAAGAAATCATAAAGTCAACGGAAGAATTTCTTAAACTTCTGAAAGAATTGTTGGGTAAACTGAAATTACACAGTTTCACTGCTAAACAACAATCTGAATATATTCGAGAAGGTAAGGAAAACGTTTGCCAGGGAGAATACATTATCATTTGTGATTTTGCTGAAAACTATTTGTTTTGCTGATAAATTTTCTCAATAATAATAGTGAGATCTATCCTGCGCCTACAAAATTTACTTACTTTTCTTATGGATTACCAGCACAATTCAAAAATAAAAAAAATGTTATTAACATTTGCTATCACAACGTGGACTTCAATATAAAAGCAGAATTGATCTTTTTTGATACAGCTCATGGAAAAGGAGCAGATGATGGAGTTGGCGAAACTATTAAAAGACACGAACGGAATCCTTGAGGGCGTTAAACAGAGCTCGTTTCTCCAATGCTTGTGATTTATGCAATTGGGCGAAGGATAACATCAATGGCATAAATTTTGGATATGCGTCTATTGAAGAACATAAGAATGTTGAAAGCAGGTTGCGTTCACGGTTTAATAATACAAATGTTTTTCATGGAACGCAAAACATACTTGACAAGCCTCCCCAAACTTGACAGCAATAATCTATGCATGGTCGGGTAATGGTTTTATATATTTGGAGAACTTGATGCGATTTAAAAAACATTCTGCATCGATTCATGAACCCGAGTTTTTTTGAAGCTGATTTAGCCAATGCAACAATTTGAGTAGGAAGAGACATAAACTGTTGATTGCAAAAGCCTGTAATTTGAAATTTTTCTTCTAGTGCCAAGCTGAATTTTTCACAGATTAAAGTGTCATTATTAGCAAATGAGTTAACGTTAATTTAAAAAATTTTAAAAAAATACTTTTTTGTTATCGGGATATTAAGAAATACAGATTCAAAAAAGAACCAAAATTCAAAAATTGAAAATTATTAAAAACTAATTATTTCATAATTTTACATATTTTTCTAGCTGTGAAACCGTTCAGAAAACCAAAACCGGTCAACCCTTTCCGAAAAACCGACGTGAAGTTTCTGACAAAAAATAACAAAAAATATGTATGTATTAGAAATGCTCAAAACAAAATTCTTATAGGAATGAACTAAGTGATTTCTTTCCGTTAGGCTTTTAACAAAAAATTAAAACGTACTCAATATTTTAGGTGGAAAACTGCCATTGACAAGATTCCAAATCCTCCGTTTGGAAAGAACTTTTTCTGAATATTGTACTCCATACCTTGGCTTATGCGACCTAGGATTTGGATTCTTGCTAGTGGCAGTTTCCGTTTAAAATATTTAGTATTACTTCGGTCTAAAAAGACCAAAGTATTGAAATCCTGTCAAAAATGATGAAAAATTTGGTTGGTCCAAAACCACTTTTCTCGACGTTTTGAAAGTCCCTGAGTCTGAAAATGCAAAAAAAAAAAAAATGTCCGTCCGTCTGTCTGTGTGTCTGTGTGTCTGTGTGTCTGGACCCATGGTATCTCGAGAACGGCTTGTCCGATTTGGATTTTTTTACGCCAATCTGTTTCTATGGTCAAGGCGGAGATTTGAAAAGCTTTTGGAGACTGTACGTCAAAGTGGTGGGGTACCTGCCATACGAATTGACCCAAAATACCTGCTTTTATAAATATTTACGATTTTTTTATATTTATGCTGGTTTGATTATTGAATTGGGCATTGAATTGGGAATTGATTTGAAGGTTAAATTAGGGGTCAATTTGCGCGTTGAGTTGAAGTTGAGTTGGAGTTGAGTTGGAGTTGAGTTGGGGTTGGATTTGGATTTGGATGTAGTGAATAGTTAACAAACTATTTATATGATGGAACTTGCCTATTTATCAACCGATTATTATGAAAATCAATGTGTATGTTACAAATGGGATTCCAAAATGAGTTTTGGATGAAGTTCTGGAATATGGCCAAGTAGGATGGAACTTGCCCATTTCTCAACCGATTACGATGAAATTCGACATTTGTATTTGAAATGGGATTCTAAAATGTTTTTTGGATGCAGTTCTGGAATTTTAAAACGATTTCTGGATGAAGTTCTGGAATATGGCCAAGTATGATGGAACTTGTCTATTTCTCAATCGATTATTATGAAATTTAATTTGTATGTTAGAAATGGGATTCTAAAATGAGTTTTGGATGAAGTTCTGGAATATGGCCAAGTATGTTGGAACTTGAATATTTCTCAATCGATTATGATGAAATTCGACATGTGTAATGGAAATGGGATTCTAAAATTAATTTTGTATCAGGTTCTGGAATATGGCTAAATATGATGGAACTTGCCCATTTCTCAACCGATTATGATAAAATTCGACATGTGTATTCAAATTGGGAATCTGAAATGAGTTTTGGACGAAGTTCAGGAATATGGCCAAGTATGATGGAACTTTGCTATTTCTTAACCGATTATGATGAAATTTGATATGTGTGTTGGAAATGGGATTATAAAATGATTTTTGAATAAAGCTTTGGAATATGGCTTTGTAGAATGGAACTTAGTTATTCCTTACCCGATTGTTATGAAATTTGACATGCAATTTGTAAATGGGATCCTAAAATGATTTTTTGGATAAGTTCCTGGAATATAGTCAGTTAAACGGTTAGAAGTATCAGTATAGTTTGTTATACTATTTTCGGTATAAAGTTCTAGAATACGATTTTCGTTTTAAATTGGATGCCTGTACCCATGTTATTGAAGCTTTTGACCTGTTTGTCTGTTGTTGTGTAAGTAAATATAATTTGGTTAAAATAGAAATCAATAATGCCAAAACTGTCACACCAACTTTATGACATTATTGAAGATACCAAAGACCGAAGTTCTGATCACCTCGTGAGGTTTCAGCCCTTTATATTTTTATATTGAGGTCCCATTAACAAGGACTTCCAGAGATTTGGGCAAGGTTCGGCTATATAGAACATATAAGCCAAGGTATTGAGCACATTATCCAGAAGAAGGTGTTTCCAAACGGAGGATTTGGATTCTTGTAAATGGCAGTTTTCCACTTAACATATTGAATATTTTATATTGAGGGCCCAATAACAAGGCCTCCCAGAGATTTGGGCAAGGTTCGGCTATATAGGTCGTATAAGCCAAGGTCTGAAGCACATTATCTAGAAGAAGTTGTTTCCAAACGGAGAATTTGGAATTTTGTTAATGGCAGTTGTCCACTTAATTATTGAGTATTTTCTATTGAGGGCACAATAACAAGGACTCTGAGAGATTTGGGCAATGTTCGGCTATATAGATCATATAAGCCAAGGTCTAGAGCACATTATTCAGAAGAAGTTGTTTCCAAACGGAGGATTTGGATTCTTGTTAATGGCAGCTTTCGACTTAACATATTGAGTATTTGTTATTGATGGCCCAATAACAAGGACTCTCAGAGATTTGGGCAAGGTTTGGCAATGTAGGTGATATAAGCCAAAGTCTGGAGCACATTATTCAGAAGAAGTTGTTTCCAAACGGAGGATTTGGATTCTTGTCAATGGCAGTGGTGATCCGTAACGAGGGGTGCAACAAACCCTGAGAGATGAATAACCCTTTGGCAAGTGTAGTGGTTTAAGTCAGTTACGATAGGCACTCGGCAATTAACATATTTTACTAGCTTCTGATTTGTATGTCTTCTGGACTTCTGGTGGTCTATAATAATAAGAAGAGCTGGCTCATCATCTAAACCGACGAAGGATTTGATATACCGTGAAAATATTGACATTTACTCGAAAATAATCAAGAAGATTTGTGTAAGATTCGGCTTCATGAATGACATAATTTGTTTATAAAATACTCAATATGTTAAGTGGAAAACTCCCATTAATAAGAATTCAAATCGTCCGTTTGGAAACAACTTCTTCTGGATAATGTGCTCCATACCTTGGTTTATATGACCTATACAGCCGAGCCTTGCCCAAATCTATGGAAGTCCTTGTTAATGGGCCCTCAATATAAAATACTCAATACTTTACTCAAAGGTTTATTTGAAATTACTAAAACATTAACATTTTAATTGGAATCCTATAGAGTTTTTTTATTCTTATTGGAATCGTATACGTATACGTTTTCGTTTTTTGTCCGAAACTTCACGGGCTCTTTCGAAAATATGATCAAAAACGTAATACATACATATACCCAAAACTCCTTGAAAATGAGAAAACTTTGAGAAATTGTAAGAGTGTGAAAGAGAGAAAAAAAAATTCTACAAAAATTTTTTTTTTACTTATAGATCGAATAAACATGGTTTGAACATGTTTTGAGACATCGCGTCCAACTCATGTACGATTTCATATGGAATGACCCAGATTTAAATTTTTTTATTACATAATTTTAATTTAAGACGTTTAACTTTATGAATTTTAACAATTTTTGAATTTAATAATTTTTTTAATTCTAGAGCCTATAAAAAATTAAAAAGAACTGCAAATTAAGTAAAATTTAATGAATTTGAAACATATAAAAATATTAAAAATAAAAAATTTTACAAATCCGAAAATTGATGTAATATATAAAATTAAAAATTTATAAATTTTAGATTTTGATTTTAAAATATAAAAGCGACATTGTTTATCTTTAGTATTTTTATGTATCTTGTATGTAGTTTGAAAATTTTGATATATAGTGGCTCACTAATGCGTTCTCCGCCATCGCAGATGTGGCCAAATTATTATCACATTTAGATATTTGGAAGATTATTCCTTCAAAAAGTAAATTTTTCAAATAAAAATTTAAAACAACACACTTCTTTTGCATTTTGTAATAATTGTATCCTACAATGCATTCCACTTATTGCATTTTTGGCTTTGTTGATTAGATCGGCGTCATTTTCCCAGACTTCTTTCATCACTGCGATCAAATCTGATTTAGTGCGCGGGCACTTTTCTGCTACTTTTTGTTTAAAATAGCCCAGATATTTTTGATACGGTTCATATCTGGGCTATTAGCACGCCATTTAAGGATTTGGATGCCTTTGGTCCTTAAATATTCGGTCACTTTCCTAGCCGTATGGAACAGAGCCCGGTCATGCATAAAAACTACGTCTCCATTAAATTTTTCATTCACAGTTGGTACCAGGTGTGATTGCAGAACAGTAAATATTGATCCGTGTTCATTATCCCGTTTACGACATAAAGTGGGAAAAGTCCTTTTGATGATATTGCTGACCAAACCATGACTCTAATTGGTTGTTTGACCTGCTGTTGGACACATGAAGGTAAATATTCCTATCCTTTTGATCTACGAATGGTCCTGGATATTGGTAGTGTCAAAGTCATCATAGTCTCGTCACTGAAGACAACCTAATCAAGAATTAGAAAAAGATAAAATTGAAAGTAGCATTTATTGAAAAGTGTAACTTCAAAATATGATTACAAGAAGAACTGTTTTTGTTTGTACCTTTTCCCAGTCCAATCACGACCATGTAAAATGTACATTTGTCCATGTTTATCGTTGTTGTATCATCCGTTAACAGCGTTTAACATTTGCTTCTTGCGAGGTCGTCTTACACATAGCTCAGATTAAAAAAATCTACGCCTCACTGGTCTCTCAGATATGTCTGCACCAACGTTACGCATTTTACGCTTCAGAGACTTACTGGATGACATTCGGTCTTCTCCACCGAAAAATCAGTACTGGCTGGCTGTTGCTTTACGATTGCGACCACATTTTCCTCTTCTTCTGGGACTTATTGAAGATTGAGATGTTAAGTTTCTGGGCTATTTGCGCTTGCGCATACTGGCCTACTTCCAAATACATGGAAATTTTGGCTCTGGTTACAGCACTGCGATGTCCCTTGCTTTACCCATATTTAATTTCACTAATTTTACAAAACCCACTTTCACTTTTCAAAGTCACAACCGAGACTGAAATTCTTAAAGTTATCATAAAATCAAAACAATTCGTAGGTCAAACTAATTAACAGGAAAATGCTCGGAATTCATATTGGACCAAAAACGTATAATTTTCTCATCAAAGTAGTATTCCAGGGTATATTAAATTTGTATTGTTCGAATTCCTTGTGTTGAACGATATCTACCTTAATGACGTGTCAACTATACAAATGGTTACAGTTCTGGCATTGAAAATCACAAGGAATTTCAAATGACGTTATAATAATTTGGCCACATCTGTACATTGACGTCTGTATTCAATATTTGGGAACACACGCATGCACCCATTGAACAACTGTTTCTTCCACATGAAGAGACAAGCAACATAAAACAAAATAATATTGCTTCCTTTACTTTAGTCTTTTCTCGGATGTAAAAGCGACAATACATCGCTCGTGGTGTTGGCCGTCTACCGAGTTTTCGATGAATTTGAAGCATTTAAAAGATTTTAAAAATTACAAATATTCGATGCTTGACAGATTGAAAGATTTATAGATTTACTGAATTTGGAAAGGTCAGAAAGTTTAAAATATTTAGGAAGGTAAAAATATTCAAAATTTATTAATTTTTAAATTTTATTTTTTTTTTTTGTTTTGCTTTAGAACTTTGAACAAATTGGAAGATTTGAAGTGTATTAAGTCATATGTTTTCGTATTCACGACAGATCTTTTTCAAGATTATTCAAACATGAAATTTAATAATGTTAACTTAATTTAAAATAATATTATAGAGATTTATTCTTCTTCCCCTTCAATGGTGGGTATTTTTTGTGCTTATTTTATGTAGATTTATACGCAGGTAAGTGACTTAGACCACTGTTAAAATAAATAAACGAAGAATTATTTTGATCGACTAAATGTTCTAGAAATTATTTAAATTCTTCAAAGTACTTAAATTCTTAAATTTTGTAACCTTTCCAAATTCTTAAAATCTTAGTATTTTCAAATTCTTTAAACTTTTATAATTGTGCCGATAATTATGAAAGTGGACTAAATCAAAAGAATTATTTTAAAGTGTTAATAAAATTAGTTATACTTACACAATCTAGAAAAATTTCTAAAAAAATAAATTTAACAGGAAGAATCCGAAGAATTGAATGAAATTTGAGAAAATTGATTGCTAGAAACAAAAATATTTTATTGAACAATATTTATAGCCTGGAAAATTTAAAAGCTTTATGTCAAAATCAGAATTATAAAAGTTTCAAAAATTTGAAAGATTTTAAAAAATTATTGGAACATCAAAGCTCGAAGAATTTAAATTAAAAAAATTTAGAACTTGAGTAATCTTTAGAAACGCTTAAAATTATTAAAAATGAAAATTTTTAATCGGTTGAAAAATCATAAAAATTTAACAATTTAACGATTTTGAAAAAATTTGAAAATTTTTCAGATTAGAAAAAATTACAGATTTTTATAAATATAAGTTTGGTTTAACATTTTCTAACTTTTGTAATTTTAAGTATTTTAATATTTTATATTCTATGAAACAATTTTTTTTTGTAGCTTTAGAACTTTCAATAAATTGGGAGATTAAGATTTAGAACAATTTGAAGTTTCTATTGAAATTAGCAGTAAATAATTAACTTAAAAATTTTAAGAGCTTAAAAAATTTGAAAAGATTTAATGTTTGAAGAATTTAAGAATTTACAAAGCTTAAAAGCATTAAGCAGTTTAAGAATTTTAAGAGCTTAAGGAATTTGAAATATTTGAAGAATTTAAATAGAAAAATTCAATTTAAAAAATTATGAAAGGATTTCAAAAATGTTTGGGAAATTTAAAACTTGGAGAATTTAAAAATTTGGAAGTTTGAAAATCCGAATGATTTCAATATTTGCGAATTTATATATTTTCAGAGTTTTAAGAAAATTATAAATAACAAAAAAAAATTGGACTTTAGAGAATTTCAGAATATTATTTTATCGAATTTGGGAAAATTGGATTATTTAAAGAATTTATTTAACGAGTTTTATGAGTTTAAAGAAATTGTGGGGTTTGGTTTATTTTAAACATTCCAAAAATTTTAAAATGTATAGAACATTGAAATTTAGAAATAATTTAAGTATTTAATGAAATTAACGAATTTAAATAATTTGATTAAATAAATTTAAACAATTATAAAAATTGAATACAGGATTTGGGAAATTTGAAATGATAAAGTTTGAATGTTTGAAATATGTAAAGTTTTAGAATCTTCACCTGTTACGTTTAAGAAGCTAAAATAATCAAAAGTTAAAAATTAAAATTTTAGAAGAATTTCGTAACAAATTTAAAAAGGTACTTTCAAAATTTTGAAAAATTTGGAAAATATTAAAAATTAAAATAACTTGAGAATTGTAAGTTTACAAGTGGAACAAGTACTTTAATCATGGTAGAGAACATTTGAAGGGGAACCTCATTCAGGGGACCCACCACGTCAACCAATGGAGAATACTTTACAAAAATCAGGGATCTTGTACTGATAAACGCTGATTAGGCGGAATATCATTGGGATCAATTTCGACTGTGAATTTTTTTGAAAAACATTGTCATGTTGAATATGGTGCTAAAGATGAATATAAGCCGAAAAAACACATTAACGCCGGAACTTTCCCAAAACTTATTCTTATTATAATAAATACAAACATTATCAAAACCAGATACTAGCAAGTTGGCTAGTTGAACGTAAAAACTTATGGTGCACACTTCATTTTATCACCTCATAAATTTGCTAATTTCTTTATTAACTTTACAGTTTTCCACAACTTCAAAACTTTATAATGAGAATTTCTAAATACCACAAGCAAAAACTCATCTGTTTTAATATTTTAAGTCGTTCAGTTATAGCACACAAAGTAAAAAACTATCTACACAAACCTTGCTTATTGCTGTACCTGATAAGACTACGAAATTCTAATGTAGTTCGTCATGAATTTGGAATAAATATTGTTTGACTGTGTGTTGAACAAAACATGATAACTGGTAACTAACTATATGGACATTCAAGATGTTTGATATTTACGAGTGTACTGAATTCGAATTTTATTAAATTAAATATTTTCCAATTTTATTCAAATTTGTACAGTAGAATCGAAGGTGTGGGTGCCACTGCTACACGCCAATGAACCAATTTTTATACTGAATACCTGTCCGTTTTAAATTTGCATTTTATTTATTTATTCTATTCTAAATAATAGATAAAAATATTTTTCTAAATTCTTTGAAACTACTCTCTATAGTCTATATACACACACAGACAAAATATTTTATATCTCTATACATAATTCATTTGAAATTAAATTTTTTTTTATTTTTTCATTTCATTAAACTTTAAAATTTTCCATACAATAGATAATAAAAATTAATATTTTCCTATATAATACAACAGCAACAACAAGGACGGTGCAAAATGTTCTTCTCGGAAATTTTATATTTGTATATAAAATATAAATTAATTAACTAACTAATCAAGTAAATAATTAGATTATCGGATAAGCTTTAAACAATTAAACATAATAAAATTTATATTTTTCTGGATCGTGGTCTGTGTTGGCTTGAGTGTTGCAATCAATGAATCAAATTAATATCATTTGATTGTGAAAATAATTTTTGCAACACCTAATTTTTGGTGCCATTTAAAGGTGGGGATATTATATAAAATCGGACGCGTCGTCAGTTTCAAATATGATTTAATTTATAACAAATATAAGAGAAAGATTGCAAATTGGAAAATGAATGAAAAACGATCTCAAAAGAACATAAGATTTTTTTATGTGTTTCCGTAATTTTTTTTTTTTTGGTACAACAAACACAAGAATATGTTCTCGACGTTGTCGTCGAATTTGAGCCAAGAAAATGCAATTTAATATTGTCTTCGTTTCAATGTTCTTCTTCTTTTATATATATATAGTATAAGACGAGCTCTGCTAGATATTTTCTTCAAATAATCAAATTTTTTAAGATTAAAAAATATAATTTAACAGTAATAATAACAACAACTAATTTTTTTACTTTTTTTTATGCAATCGATTTTCTTGAAAATCAAAAAAAAAATTCTTGAGATGATTACTTGTTAACATTCGACGCAAGCAGAATGCAAAGAATACGAACGAAACGAACTAATTTTAAAAATGAGAAAATTAAAATGTATTCAAGTATTGCTTGATACAAAATTATATTCGAGAATTGAACCGAATGATGTTGATGGTGAAATGAAATACAATTTTCTAATGATTTAATGAATATTTAAATTGGAATGATGCGTGGTTAACAAATTGTTGGATTTTTTTTTTTTTTTTTTACTTCAATATATTTTCCACGAATAACGTCGTCCATAGTTCAATGATGAGCTTCAACTCTTCGATTGATAAACATTATTCATCGAACTTTTCATCTGTACAAATAAAATGGTTCGGTTGTGTATTTCAATTATTTGAAGAGAAATACCGTTTTATCAGATGGCCTGAGGAATATTTCAAAAGTTAAGGGGTGAAATTTTACATTGTCGTAATGATTTACAAAAAAAAAAAATTCATGTGTGGAAATTTAGGTCAATTTCAAAGTTCAAAGCAATATTTGTGTGTATTTTAGTTCAAAAATACATCAAATGTTTGTTTAAACCAAACAGAATATTTTTATTCAATTCGCCTGAACGTAGATATGCTACCAAGATAACATGTAAACTGATTGATTTTTATTTTCAATGCCGTTAAATGAAGACAGTAGTTAAAATAAATACGTCGTGTAATACAACAACGAATTTTAACATTTGATCTTCAGTTTGTTTTTGTATAGACATAGTAAAAAAATATCCAAATGTTCTTCTAATTGACCATACACCGGAAAACAACCTAGTTCCAAAATATTTTCAATAAATCATTTTATTTTATTTTAATGAGCTTGTGTTCAATTAGTGTGTGTCTGCTATATTTAATCCTATGTAGGATTATTGAAAGTTGCCTAGCTCAACGGAAAATTATCACTTGACAGACGGTTATTGAGGTAATTACCGTTTATCATAGGCTGTTACTGGTTTCAACGTCCAACAACCCCACATTTTTCCTTTAATATGGCTAAGATCATTGGTAATGGCCTAATTAAAAAAAAAATTAACCACTAAACCGATAGTCATTGAGCTCGAAGTAAATTTCGAAACGTTTTCGTCTATCTCTTCAAAGGCAGAGCACATTTTGAATTTCATCATAATCAGTTAAAAAATTTCGAAGTTCCCTTCTACTTCATAAGCAGGCAGATTTTCGCCAAAATTTACTGGAATTTGACGTATTATACGGAAACCTTAATTATAAAATTTCGGGTCGCACCGTTAAACCGTTTGCGATATACATAGATTGTACATCAACCTCAAAACATTAACTCTGAAAGTAAAACTGATAATATTTCGACGTTGGGTGTTCTAATTTTAACGTCATCAGAAGTGATCTTTCAAGTTCAACTTTATATTTATAAATAATTTACAGGACAGCCGTTTTGTGAGAGGCCGGCTTAAATTCCAATTAAATATCTGGTAAATTTAAAACAAATGCTCCCGAATTTCAGATAGACCAGACAGGACCTTGCAATTGATTAAGAGACTTGTGTTACAAAAAATCAACCTATATTTATACATTAAGAAGTCAATAAGTTCCAATGATTTTGGTCTACCAGAGTATTTACCATTTGACGATCAAATGTTGGACACGTTCTCAACCATTTTTGTAACGAAAAGTTTTCCTAAATGGTTGGTGTATTTTTTGGTTCGGTACTCCAGCGATAAAATTGCCGATTGTTGACTGTTGTGAATAATTTTCGTGTAGCTGACTATTTCCTCTTTGTCAAAAGTGTCCCTTAAAATTTTGAAATAAGTCTTTCCAAATTATTGTTTCTATCTTATGGATTTTGAAAATATGTCGGTTTTCATAATACGAGAAAGTAATTGATAACTCTGAGAAATGGACCAAATAGTCGTCCGAGGTGTCTACTTATTGAAGTGCTTCTAGCATACTAACGTTGTTTGGTAGGACTACTCCAGTTCTTTCGGATTCACGTGAAGTGATATCCGTTCCTTAGTTTAGAGTTACCTCGTTAAGTTTAGCTGTTGCTGGCTATCTGCAAAGCACATAAGACACATGTTGACTGTTGCTTCTTTGTAGATGGCGTCATACTTTATAGACCTTACATTTTTATGAAGGCTTTAATTTTATACCAAGGTGAATTTATTACCATAAAGGATTAATATTTATTCAACGCATTGTACGGAAAAATGCTTTTATGATTTATTACTGTTTATGATCTTCAAATTTTTCCAGCAGACTTTCCAATTAATCAAAATTTCCTTCAAAAATTTCTATCAAAACTCACATTTGTATCCGTACTTCCCCGTATTATGTGGGGGTGAGTTCACATCACACCGCCTATAGGATGACTCCAACTTCCCTATTTTGACCGTCGAGGCAGGATAACACAGGTCATCACCACCAGGCAGGATAACACCCGGAACCTCCCATCTTACTGGTGCAGTCCCAGACTTACCAGCCTCATCCATGTTATAAACCTTCAAGGTGAGAGCCTCGTAGCTGAAGTTTAGCATGCTCTTCGTCATATATGGCCTGTAATCAGCTTTTTCTCCTCCAACTTGGTTATCTTTCGTTTGGAGGTGAGGAGATTCGGATTTCTAATCCGGACCGTTTAAGACCAGTATAAGTATAAAAAAATATTTTGTAGTCATTAAAATTCGGAAATTATTTTCAAAATGCTGAACAAACAGCTTATATGCGACAACAGTTATGACAGTGTGGGACTACCAAAAGCAGCTAGAAGAATGATGCAAATTCATCTTTAGCTAAAAAACACATCGTTTTTGTGACTTTTGCAAGAAAACATCAAAAAGCTATCGAATTTTGATGGATAATGAGGAATGGTATGATAAATGGATTTTGAAAATGATGGATTTTGTCAAAAGGTGATTATGTCGAAAATGGATTTAGTGGATTACCCGCTTTGCTGCTATTTAGTGAATAAAAAAAGAAAAATGAGTGAATACTGTATTGCGGTAACTAGTGAAAATTTGATAAATTAATCAATATTCAGTGTATAAACAATGAATGGATGAATAGTGAATAATCAAAATAATAGGAGATTACTGAGTGAGTAATTTATGATATAAATAATGAATCAACAATGTATTTGATGCAACCGAATTTAATTAATTCTCGTTTGAATCAAGTGGCGGTGTTATAATTAGTAATAAATTAATTCGTGCCAGAACATTCATTTTGTACATACATACATGTATGTACTACCTGGATAACAAATTAACCTCAAATTAAAAAAATAAAAATAAAAATTCAACAATTAAATACACCCAACAACAATAAACAATTAACCGTTTTTTTAGCAATTTTAACAAAAAATAATTATGCCAAATTGAAATAAATAAATTCTAAACAAAAACTGGTTAGGTTCACTATACCAATATGTACTGGGACCATAAATTAATTCGACCCAAATTTTAGATAATAAAATACCATTAATTTAACCAAACTTAAAATTAATTCTAAACTATGTACAAAAAAATAAGTTTTAATAAATATTTTTAATTGAATTTTTTTCTATTTGTTAATTATTTATTTGTATTACATTTATTAGTAAATTTTTTTTTTTTTTTTTTTTGTATAAATACGTATATTTAAATAATTTATATTCCATAATGTAATAATAGATTTATTTTTTTGTTTTGTGGTTTATTTATATAGTTTAAAATATATTGTACAAAAAATGTATTATTTTAGCTGACAAATTAAATATATAAAAATGTGTTATAAATTAAAATTTTATTTATTTTTTTTTTAAATTATTTTTAGAGAGAGTGAAAAACAAAATGTTAATAATATGTAGTACACAAATATGTATTTATAAATTAATATTATTAATTAAGTGTAATAATAATTTTTTTTTTTTTCATGGTTGAGGTTAAAATATTTTGTTTGTGAAAAATAGATTAATTTAATTATGTTAAACAATGTTTTTTGCCTGAATTTTTTATTGTTGCCAAATATTTTTAGTTGTTAATTTATTAATTTTTAATACAATTGAAAAAAAAAAGTAAACAAACGAATAAAATTTAATAGTTAATGGAATCAATTTGTGGTTAATAGTTTATTAATGATTGAAATGCGGTTTTGTATAATATTGAGCAGTTTTAATTATTTTTGCTTTATGCATACACAATATTACAAAATTAGGAGCTTATAAATCTGGATTTTTACAATTTTCTGGTGATTTTGCAGAATTTAAATTGTCCTGAATTCCAACATCAATTGTCGCATAAACCAAATTTCCATATATCAGTAAAAAATGTCCATTGAATTTTACATTCTGTTGAGAGTGGGCAAGACAGAATGTCATCACTTTTCACGTAATTTTACAGAGTTATATAAGGTTACATCCTTAGTGTAAATTAAATTTGTGTACCTGAATTTTTAATCCTCATTTTTATACATACATAGATGTAAAAAAATTACAGAACGACTTATGTAAAATTACATTCGAAACTTAATATTAAACAATTTGTGAGTAAATTAAATACTTTGGCCTTCAAATTATGCAATTTTTACGTGTACAAGTATCAAATTTACTGAAATAACATATACATACTTTCAAACTATGTAGATGTAAAAATTAAACAATACTGTTTTAATAAAATTGTGCACGGTAAGTAACGTGTTTACCTGTTTAAACCAATTTTTCAGATATTTGAAATGATTTCCCAAATTATCAGGAGATATAAACCATTTGCAGTAAAGGATATGTTCATATTGAAGTTCTAGTTGAAAAACCTAAAAAGCGTTCTCCTGAAAATTGACGATTATGAGAGTTTTCGTTTTCAAGACCCCCCCCCCTTATCAATAGAAAAAATATTTTTACGTCAAGGCCCCCTCTTGTCAAAAGAAAAAATATATTTACGTCAAGGCCCCTCTTGTCAATAGAACAAATATTTTTACGCCAAGGCCCTCCCCTCGTCAATAGAAAAAATATTAATACGTCAAGGCCTCCCCCATGTTCATAGCAAAAAATATTTGTACGTCAAGGCCCCTCTGTCAATAGAAAAAATAATTTTACGGCAGGGCCCCCTCTCCTTGTCAATAGAAAAAATATTTTTTATTTAGCCAAGGCTCCCCCTTGTCAATAGAAAAAATATTTTTATCCAATTTTGATGTATAATAGCCCAATAACTAGACTGATTTCAAATAAATAAAATGTAAAATAACCCATTGTTATTGTATAACCCACGCTGCTAGGGGCAACGTGAGTTATATTTTGTATAACAAAATATTGAGTAGTCATTGGAAAATTATTCTTAGATTTTGTAATTTACGTCAAAGAAATACGTCACATAAATTTAAAGAACGGTCACTTTGATAATTGTATCTCAAAATTCAATGCTTCAGTGTGAAAACACAAAATGGAACTATTTCTTATTAATTTACGATTATTTACATTTATTTCAACAAAATTGGATAAAACGTTGTATGCCACTCGTGAGCAAAGAGATATTATCCACTTGGGATAATATTCCACTCGGCTATCGCCTCGTGGGACAAACTTATCCCTCATGGATAATATCTCGTTTTGCTCACTAGTACCATAAATAACTATTACGTCAAGGCCCTCCTTGTCAATACAAAAATCTTTTTACGTCAAGGCCCATCCCTTGTCAATCGAAAAAATATTTTTACGTCAAGGCCCGCCCCTTGTCAATAGAAATATTATTTTTTTACGTCAAGGCCCCCCCTTTTAATAGAAAAATTATTTTTTTTCGTCAAGGCCCCCCCCCCTTGTCAATAGAAATATATATTTTTTCACGTCAAGACCCCCCCCCCTTGTCAATAGAAAAATTATTTTTTTACGTCATGGCTCCCCCTTGTCAATAGAAAAAATGTTTTTTTACGTCAAGGCCCCCCCCCTTGTCAATAGAAATATATATTTTTTTACGTCAAGACCCCCCCCCTTGTGAAATATTTTTTTACGTCAAGGCCCCCCCTTGTCAATAGAAATATATATTTTTTCATGACAAGACCCCCCCCCTTGTCAATAGAAAAATTATTTTTTTACGTCAAGGCCCCCCCTTGTCAATAGAAAAAAATATTTTTTCACGTCAAGGCCCCCCCCTTGTCAATAGAAAAATTATTTTTTTACATCAAGACCTCCCATTGTCAGTAGAAATATATATTTTTTCACGTCAAGACCACCGCTTGTCAATAGAAAAATTATTTTTTTACGTCAAGGCCCCCCCCCCCCCTTGTCAATAGAAATATATATTTTTTCACGTCAAGACCCCCCCTTGTGAAATTATTTTTTAACGTCAAGGCCCCCCCCCTTGTCAATAGAAATATATATTTTTTCACGTCAAGACCCCCCCCTTGTGAAATTATTTTTTTCACGTCAAGACCCCCCCCTTGTCAATAGAAATATATATTTTTTCACGTCAAGACCCCCCCTTGTGAAATTATTTTTTAACGTCAAGGCCCCCCCCTTGTCAATAGAAATATATATTTTTTCACGTCAAGACCCCCCATTGTGAAATTATTTTTTAACGTCAAGACCCCCCCCTTGTGAAATATTTTTTTACGTCAAGGCCCCCCCTTGTCAATAGAAAAAAATATTTTTTTACGTCAAGGCCCCCCCCTTGTCAATAGAAAAATTATTTTTTTACATCAAGACCTCCCATTGTCAGTAGAAATATATATTTTTTCACGTCAAGACCACCGCTTGTCAATAGAAAAATTATTTTTTTACGTCAAGGCCCCCCCCCCTTGTCAATAGAAATATATATTTTTTCACGTCAAGACCCCCCTTGTGAAATTATTTTTTAACGTCAAGACCCCCCCTTGTCAATAGAAATATATATTTTTTCACGTCAAGACCCCCCCCCCCCTTGTGAAATAATTTTTTTACGTCAAGGCCCCCCCTTGTCAATAGAAATATATATTTTTTCACGTCAAGACCCCCCCTTGTAAAATTATTTTTTAACGTCAAGGCCCCCCCCCTTGTCAATAGAAATATATATTTTTTAACGTCAAGGCCCCCCCTTGTCAATAGAAATATATCTATATTTTTTCACGTCAAGACCCCCCCTTGTGAAATTATTTTTTCACGTCAAGACCTCCCCCTTGTGAAATTATTTTTTAACGTCAAGGCCCCCCCTTGTCAATAGAAATATATATTTTTTCACGTCAAGACCCCCCCCCCCTTGTGAAATTATTTTTTAACGTCAAGGCCCCCCCCTTGTCAATAGAAATATATATTTTTTCACGCCAAGACCCCCCCCTTGTGAAATTATTTTTTTACGTCAAGGCCCCCCCCTTGTCAATAGAAATATATATTTTTTAACGTCAAGGCCCCCCCTTGTCAATAGAAATATATATTTTTCACGTCAAGACCCCCCCCTTGTGAAATTATTTTTTCACGTCAAGACCCCCCCTTGTGAAATTATTTTTTAACGTCAAGGCCCCCCCTTGTCAATAGAAATATATATTTTTTCACGTCAAGACCCCCCCCCTTTTGAAATTATTTTTTCACGTCAAGGCCCCCCCCTTGTCAATAGAAATATATATTTTTTCACGTCAAGACCCCCCCTTGTGAAATTATTTTTTCACGTCAAGACCCCCCCCTTGTGAAATTATTTTTTAACGTCAAGGCCCCCCCTTGTCAATAGAAATATATATTTTTTCACGTCAAGACCCCCCCCTTGTGAAATTATTTTTTAACGTCAAGGCCCCCCCCCTTGTCAATAGAAATATGTATTTTTTCACGTCAAGACCCCCCCTTGTCAATAGAAATATATATTTTTTCACGTCAAGACCTCCCCCTTGTGAAATTATTTTTTAACGTCAAGGCCCCCCCCTTGTCAATAGAAATATATATTTTTTCACGTCAAGACCCCCCCTTGTGAAATTATTTTTTTCACGTCAAGACCCCCCCCTTGTGAAATTATTTTTTCACGTCAAGACCCCCCCCTTGTGAAATTATTTTTTAACGTCAAGGCCCCCCCCTTGTCAATAGAAATATATCGGATGTAATAATTATCGAAAATTTGTGTTCGAGTTGAAATATTGTTGTACAACACTGGATAAATAAAAAAAAATAATATTTCACGATTTAATGGCGGTCGCACAATATTCTTCTATGCGACCGAAATTATATTTCACAATTCCACTTATTAATTAACAAAAGTTTTTAGAATTAATATCCACCACCACGTTACTTGACCGGTGAGAAAAGTACAAAAAAACACTTGTGGAAAACTCCGCACTATTAATTCGCCAATTTGTAGTTGCGAACACCAAAGTAAAATTAATATTATTTTAATTAGTAATAAAGAAAAACTATGTTCGCTTTATGAAAACAGTCGACTTGTCGGAAAGAAGAAATAGGAATGAATGTTTGATGTAAAATTCCGTATGTCAAAAATCAATTTTTTTATTTTGAGAAATAAAAACTTAGACCAATTTTCGTTCAGCAATGAGTTAGTTTGTGATGACGACAATAGATGGTGATAATTTCGGTGTTGCATTAAATTTATCCAAGATATTAATTTAATGCCAAAATAGTGAACTGTACTCAAATATAGGGAAATATATTTATTGAGTTGAGCACAGACATAAACCAATATAATAGTTGCATAGCAAGTTGCTATCCTATTATAGGTGTCACTATTGACCGAAAAGAGATGTGCCATCACAATTATATTTTCCAGTTGAAATGCGTTACATTTCAAATAATTGTGGCGATAAACGAATTTAATTATCGATTTAAAAGAGTGAGTCGCTACATGACTCCCCCACAAGTTAAATCCCTCCATAAAGAATTTTATTCGGCTGAAATACGGACAGTTTTAGGTATACGGTGAACTGATTTTTGATCAGTTGAACAAAGAATGCCGTAAGCCGGTTTGAGCCGGTCGATTGAAATGGTTTGGTTTTTACCATTAATCAACACGGTAAATTGTTTGCGAAGGCGTCGAATGACTTTATATGGACCTTCGTATGGAGGAGATAATCCGGTGCGAACCTTGTCTGTTCTTACGAACACAAAATCGCAATTATTGAGCGACTTTGGAATAAAAACGTCATCTTGTTTGGACTGACGAGTGGATTTTGGTACAAGGTTTTGCATTGTTTCGCGTAATTGGTCGATGACTGTATCTGTAGTTGGAGCTGGTGAAAGAGGATTTTCGACAAAGAACTCACCAGGCAGTTTAATGGTTTGCCCATAGACTAATTCTGCCGGTGAGCACTTTAGATCTTCTTTCACTGTTGCTCGGATGCCAAGTAAAATGATTGGTATTTCCGAGCTCCAATGAATTGTATTGCTTCTGGCCATTAGCGCGGCTTTCAGTTGCCGGTGGAAACGTTCGACCATGCCATTGGCTTGTGGGTGATAAGCCGTTGTACGTATTCGGTTTGAGCCAAGGAGTTTTGTTAACTCGGTAAAAAGCTTGGACTCAAATTGCGTTCCCTGATCAGTGGTGATATTAAGGGGTACGCCGAATCGAGATACGTAATTGTTGACGAATGTGATGGCAATGGTTGCTGCAGACATATTGGTCATGCAGTACGCTTCGGGCCAGCGAGTGAAGCGATCGACACAGGTAAGTAAATATGTATATCCATTAGATGGAGGAAGTGGACCTACTATATCTATATGGATATGTTCAAATCGACCAGGTGGAATTTCGAATTTACCATGGGGTGATTTTGTATGGCGTTGTACTTTTGCACGTTGGCAAGATAAACAAGACTGAGCCCAATTGCCTACGTCTTTGTTTATGCTGGGCCAAAAGTAACGAGCGGCGATTAATTTGCGAGTTGCTCGGACACCAGGATGCGAAATATTGTGCAGTGTGTCGAAAATGGTTCGACGTAATGATTCTGCAATGTATGGGCGATTGTACCCAGTGGATGTTTCGCATACAATTTCAAGGCCAGGCAATTTAAAAAGTTCTAGTTTCAGTGATGAACTATTGTGACATTCGGAACCAGAAAATAAATTCTGAAGTTCTAGGTCAACTTTTTGAGTATTTGCGATTTTGATTAAGTCGAAATTTGTTTCGACTGTGGCCGTTTCGTTGTCGGTAGTGCGGGATAATGTGTCCGCGACAACGTTATCATGTCCGGAAACATGTTGTATGTCCGATGTAAATTGAGTGATATAATCCAAGTGGCGTGATTGCCTTGGATTACGTTCAGTTTTTGACTGAATCGCTCGTGTCAGAGGTTTGTGGTCTGTGTAGATTGTAAAATCTCGACCTTCAACAAAATATCTAAAGTGTTTTACTGCTAGATAAATTGCGAGTCATTCCCGGTCGAATGCGGAATATTTCTTTTCGGCATCCGAGAGCTTTTTAGAAAAGAATCCCAGGGGCTCCCAGCACTTATTATGGTACTGTTGCAGTACTGCACCGACGGCAGTGTTTGATGCGTCAGTAGTCAAACTGAGCTTTGAGTCGCTCAGTGGATGCGCCAGAAGTGTTATCTGTTCCAATTCAGTTTTCAACGACGTGAATGCTTGTTGGCATTCGTCGGGCCAAGAGAAGTTCTTGGCGGTTTTTGGCTTTTTAAGTAAAGTAGCCAAGTGACCGTGAATTGGGGCGAGTGTTTGTGCGAGTTTCGGTATAAATCGATGGTAGTAATTTACCATACCGACAAATCGCTGAATGCTTTTAATTGAATTTGGAGCTGGGAATTCTCTGATTGCGTTAATTCTTTCTTCTGATGGCAAAATACCATCAGGTGTAATCTTGTGACTGAGGAAATCAAGAGTGGTTGCGCCAAAGACGCATTTTGCACTCTTTATATGAACATCAAACTGTGCTAACTTATTGAACAATTGTTCTAAGTGTAGTTTGTGCTGTTCCTCAGTGTGCGAAGCCACAAGAATATCGTCTATGTAGACGAAGACGAAATCTAAGTCACGAACAACTTCGTTCATGAAGCGCTGAAATGTTTGTGCGGCGTTTCGTAGACCGAATGGCATTCGAGTGAACTCGAAGAGGCCAAATGGGGTCGTTATTGCCGTTTTGTGTACATCTTCAGGCGCTACGGGAATTAAATGGTACGCTCTGATTAGATCAATTTTGGAGAAAATTTTGCATCCATGTAAGTTCATGGAAAAATTTTGGATGTGTGGTATCGGGTAGCGATCCGGTGTTGTGACCGAGTTTAATCGCCGATAATCCCCACATGGTCTCCAATCTTGATCTTTCTTTTTTACCATATGTAAAGGGCACGAAACGGGAGATGCCGATGGCCGACAAATCCCTAATTCCACCATGTGCTGAAATTCAGTGAATGCAGCTTTGTGACGGATTGGATCTAGCCTACGTGGTCTTGACACGGGCAGATGACCTGCGGTGACAATATGGTGGACCACGTTGTGTCGGACTGGAACGTTGTAGTTCGGCTCTGCAGTTAGTGAAGGAAACTGTTTAAGCAGATTGCCGAAATCATTGTTGACCACGAAATGGATCGGTGTCGGTGTATCGACACGAACCATGGCGGCATTGATTGACAGCTTTGTCGCTGAATCAACCAGCCGTTTGTTCTTGAGGTCAACAAGAAGTCCGAATTTAGATAGAAAATCGGCGCCAATGATCGGACGATTCACAGCAGCTATGATAAAAGCATGCGTGAATGTTCGTTTGAGTCCGAGATCCACTTGTAGCAACTTTGTGCCGTACGTATGGATTAGTGTACCATTGGCCGCCGATAAGACTAGATCGGGGTTTCGTTTATTAAATGAATATAAATGTTTAAAATGTGCTACTGGGATGACCGAAAGGTCAGCACCAGTGTCGATTAAATATGTAAATTTGTTTAATTTGTCGTGTATGTGCAGTCGAGTCGAGAACGAGGTGTTCGACGTGGTGGTTGAATAGAGGGTGTGTGACATGGTAGTCGGAACCCGTTGGTTTAGTCGTTTTTTGAATTATCAACCTCCATGCTGGCTGTTGTTGCTGGTTTTCGCCAGTTGCATGGTTGGTAGCATCGTCTAGCAGCCTTACCAAATTTTTGGTGATACCAACAAATTCCTCGGTAGCGGTTGTTGTTGTTGCTGCTTGATCGTGGACGAGATGAAGATTGTCGCCCTCGTGATTGGCTTCGGCTTTGTCTGCATAATCCATCCAGTCTGGACTCGAGCCGAGCCAAACGCTCTGTGATTGTGCCGCTGTTCGAAGGAGAGTGGCTAACTCCCAGGCGGCCACGATTTGTCTGCACCGTGGTTCTCGATTGTCGACTCGTGTTTTGATTTGTGTGTGTTTCGTATACTTGGTGATGCTTTTGTTGACCGACGTTCATAATGGTGAACATACGGTCCGCCGTCGCCGCTAACTCCTCGACCGAGGTTGCCTCGGGTTGTGCTGCTAGCGCTACTTTTATTAGTTCAGGCATTTTTCTTATCCAAATGGACCGAATGAATTGTTCGCTCACCAGCTGGTTATTGCCGGCGAGTGCGCGTATGTGGCGCAATGCCTCGGAGGGGCGACGGTCACCAAGGTTTTGTTCTGATAAAAGTGCCTCTAACTTTTGCTCATCAGTCGGTTCAAGCCGCGCCAACAATGTGTTCTTTAAAACAGTGTAGTGGTTTTCTTGTGGCGGGTTTTGGAGCAAATCAGTTATAATGGCGAACGTTTCGGGTGAGATGCTTGACAGTATATGCGCAAATTTCGTTTTCTGTGCCGTGATTCCTCGTAAATCGAACTGGATCTCTGCCAGTTGGAACCAGCTACTAGCCTGGTTGTGCCAGAATGGAGGCAGGTTCAGTTTTGCCTGACCCCCAATTTCCATATTCACGTCTTGTGAATCACCCGTGTCATCAACCGGGTGCGGTACATTTCCGGCTTTTGAGGCCGTTGGTTTTGGCTGTTCGCCTGTAGCACCGTTTAGTGGCATACTTGTTTAATTATATGTAATTTGTATTTGTTAAAAACTGTGTAATTTAGTCGGAATGGTTATCGTTAAATAAATATTGATTACTTGAGTTGTTAAATGACAAATTTAAATATTGCGACTGTTGTTGACGAGACTCCCCCACCTACGGGACGAGCGTGTTTTTATTCGTAATGGGGTCTCTACTCGTCAATTTGTGTGAAACGATTAGAAATAAATCTAAGCGGTAGAAAAAGAAATACGGCTGAATTTTACAATCCAGAATTTGTGTAGAAAGCGTGAATAAAAATGACAAAATAATGCGAATGTCCAACAAGATATTTTAAGGTTAATGTTTTAAAACGTACAACGAAATGAGAGGAAAATGTCGAAAGAAAGAAAAATAAATAAACGAAATGGTGGTGGAAATTTTACAGAAATATATATAAAAATGTTTACGTTAATACAGCCCAAGATTTTAAAAATAATCAAAAAAAAAATGATAAAAATTTATAAAGGTAATTATTTGAATTACGTTACAACTTGGCTGATAAAAAGAAAATAAATAAATTTTTGTAAAACTTGCGATTCTATTTCGATTCGATGTCGTTGCACCACGTGTGTAGGTGATTTGACCCTCTGTTGTATTATTTGCGGAAACAATTTTGTTACAAAAGAAACACAAATGTTTTGTTCCTCTGTATAAATTTCTCGTTTAATCGTTGCTTGTTGTTTACAACAAAACTTATTTTGTCCTTATTTGTTGTTTATTTTGTTTTTCTTTGTTCTGGATTCTTCTGGATTTTTACCGTATATATTTTTTGTATTGTTGTTAATTCCGATGCACCTATGTGTAGGCGTCCGTTATCTTTCACTATTTTTCTTTTTTTTTTTAGGTTATCAATGCCGTTATCCAATGTTATCCGTGTGTTTATGACTCCAATTTTAGTCCGCGTATGTTACGCGTGAATCAGCAGAAAATAAATAAAAATGAAATGGCGGTATTAGTTTGTTGCCGTAAAATTTATGTATTTTTATGAGAAGGATTTGGCACTTACCAATGGGCCGGTGCTTGATTTCGCACCTGGCCGATTATATTTTATCACTTTAAAATATTTCTGCTCCTCCGCGTTGTGTTTTCCGTGATTTTTTATGAAATCAATTTTGTATGTGTATGAAACTATATTCCGTTTTGTTTTTTTTTTTTTTTTTTTTTTTTTTTTACCGTAAAAACGGTCGACGGTGGTCACCAATTATCGGATGTAATAATTATCGAAAATTTGTGTTCGAGTTGAAATATTGTTGTACAACACTGGATAAATAAAAAAAAATAATATTTCACGATTTAATGGCGGTCGCACAATATTCTTCTATGCGACCGAAATTATATTTCACAATTCCACTTATTAATTAACAAAAGTTTTTAGAATTAATATCCACCACCACGTTACTTGACCGGTGAGAAAAGTACAAAAAAACACTTGTGGAAAACTCCGCACTATTAATTCGCCAATTTGTAGTTGCGAACACCAAAGTAAAATTAATATTATTTTAATTAGTAATAAAGAAAAACTATGTTCGCAACTATGTATTTATTTATGAAAACAGTCGACTTGTCGGAAAGAAGAAATAGGAATGAATGTTTGATGTAAAATTCCGTATGTCAAAAATCAATTTTTTTATTTTGAGAAATAAAAACTTAGACCAATTTTCGTTCAGCAATGAGTTAGTTTGTGATGACGACAATAGATGGTGATAATTTCGGTGTTGCATTAAATTTATCCAAGATATTAATTTAATGCCAAAATAGTGAACTGTACTCAAATATAGGGAAATATATTTATTGAGTTGAGCACAGACATAAACCAATATAATAGTTGCATAGCAAGTTGCTATCCTATTATAGGTGTCACTATTGACCGAAAAGAGATGTGCCATCACAATTATATTTTCCAGTTGAAATGCGTTACATTTCAAATAATTGTGGCGATAAACGAATTTAATTATCGATTTAAAAGAGTGAGTCGCTACAAATATATATTTTTTCACGTCAAGACCCTCCCCTGTCCCTGTCAATAGAAATATATATTTTTTCACGTCAAGACCCCCCCTTGTGAAATTATTTTTTAACGTCAAGGCCCCCCCCTTGTCAATAGAAATATGTATTTTTTCACGTCAAGACCCCCCCCTCGTCAATAGAAATATATATTTTTTCACGTCAAGACCCCCCCTTGTGAAATTATTTTTTAACGTCAAGGCCCCCCCCTTGTCAATAGAAATATATATTTTTTCACGTCAAGACCCCCCCCCTTGTGAAATTATTTTTTAACGTCAAGGCCCCCCCCTTGTCAATAGAAATATATATTTTTTCACGTCAAGACCCCCCCCTTGTGAAATTATTTTTTAACGTCAAGGCCCCCCCCCTTCTCAATAGAAATATATATTTTTTCACGTCAAGACCCCCCCCTTGTGAAATTATTTTTTTACGTCAAGACCCCCCCCTTGTCAATAGAAATATGTATTTTTTCACGTCAAGACCCCTCCTTGTGAAATTATTTTTTAACGTCAAGGCCCCCCCCTTGTCAATAGAAATATATATTTTTTCACGTCAAGACCCCCCCTTGTGAAATTATTTTTTAACGTCAAGGCCCCCCCCTTGTCAATAGAAATATATATTTTTTCACGTCAAGACCCCCCCCTTGTGAAATTATTTTTTTACGTCAAGACCCCCCCTTGTCAATAGAAATATGTATTTTTTCACGTCAAGACCCCCCCCTTTTGAAATTATTTTTTCACGTCAAGGCCCCCCCTTGTCAATAGAAATATATATTTTTTCACGTCAAGACCCCCCCCTTGTGAAATTATTTTTTAACGTCAAGGCCCCCCCCCTTGTCAATAGAAATATGTATTTTTTCACGTCAAGACCCCCCCCCTTGTCAATATAAATATATATTTTTTCACGTCAAGACCCCCCCCTTGTGAAATTATTTTTTAACGTCAAGGCCCCCCCTTGTCAATAGAAATATATATTTTTTCACGTCAAGACCCCCCCTTGTGAAATTATTTTTTTACGTCAAGACCCCCCCCTTGTCAATAGAAATATGTATTTTTTCACGTCAAGACCCCCCCCTTGTGAATAGAAATATATATTTTTTCACGTCAAGACCCCCCCCCT
Organism: Tipula helvola; assembly: GCA_963556165.1. Taxonomy (NCBI): domain Eukaryota; kingdom Metazoa; phylum Arthropoda; class Insecta; order Diptera; family Tipulidae; genus Tipula; species Tipula helvola. The sequence continues at coordinate 38,144,893 of OY744482.1, read as the reverse complement.
TGTGAAATTATTTTTTAACGTCAAGGCCCCCCCTTGTCAATAGAAATATATATTTTTTCACGTCAAGACCCCCCCCCTTGTGAAATTATTTTTTCACGTCAAGGCCCCCCCTTGTCAATAGAAATATATATTTTTTCACGTCAAGACCCCCCCCTTGTGAAATTATTTTTTCACGTCAAGACCCCCCCCTTGTGAAATTATTTTTTAACGTCAAGGCCCCCCCCTTGTCAATAGAAATATATATTTTTTCACGTCAAGACCCCCCCCTTGTGAAATTATTTTTTTACGTCAAGACCTCCCCCTTGTCAATAGAAATATATATTTTTTCACGTCAAGACCCCCCCCCTTGTGAAATTATTTTTTAACGTCAAGGCCCCCCCCTTGTCAATAGAAATATGTATTTTTTCACGTCAAGACCCCCCCCCTTGTGAAATTATTTTTTCACGTCAAGACCCCCCCCTTGTGAAATTATTTTTTCACGTCAAGGCCCCCCCCTTGTCAATAGAAATATATATTTTTTCACGTCAAGACCCCCCCTTGTGAAATTATTTTTTAACGTCAAGGCCCCCCCCTTGTCAATAGAAATATATATTTTTTCACGTCAAGACCCCCCCCTTGTGAAATTATTTTTTCACGTCAAGGCCCCCCCTTGTCAATAGAAATATATATTTTTTCACGTCAAGACCCCCCCCTTGTGAAATTATTTTTTCACGTCAAGACCCCCCCCTTGTGAAATTATTTTTTAACGTCAAGGCCCCCCCCTTGTCAATAGAAATATATATTTTTTCACGTCAAGACCCCCCCCTTGTGAAATTATTTTTTTACGTCAAGACCTCCCCCTTGTCAATAGAAATATATATTTTTTCACGTCAAGACCCCCCCCTTGTGAAATTATTTTTTAACGTCAAGGCCCCCCCCTTGTCAATAGAAATATGTATTTTTTCACGTCAAGACCCCCCCCTTGTGAAATTATTTTTTCACGTCAAGACCCCCCCCTTGTGAAATTATTTTTTCACGTCAAGGCCCCCCCCTTGTCAATAGAAATATATATTTTTTCACGTCAAGACCCCCCCCCTTGTGAAATTATTTTTTAACGTCAAGGCCCCCCCCTTGTCAATAGAAATATATATTTTTTCACGTCAAGACCCCCCCCCTTGTGAAATTATTTTTTCACGTCAAGGCCCCCCCTTGTCAATAGAAATATATATTTTTTCACGTCAAGACCCCCCCCTTGTGAAATTATTTTTTCACGTCAAGACCCCCCCCTTGTGAAATTATTTTTTAACGTCAAGGCCCCCCCCTTGTCAATAGAAATATATATTTTTTCACGTCAAGACCCCCCCTTGTGAAATTATTTTTTTACGTCAAGACCTCCCCCTTGTCAATAGAAATATATATTTTTTCACGTCAAGACCCCCCCCTTGTGAAATTATTTTTTAACGTCAAGGCCCCCCCCTTGTCAATAGAAATATGTATTTTTTCACGTCAAGACCCCCCCCTTGTGAAATTATTTTTTCACGTCAAGACCCCCCCCTTGTGAAATTATTTTTTCACGTCAAGGCCCCCCCCTTGTCAATAGAAATATATATTTTTTCACGTCAAGACCCCCCCCTTGTGAAATTATTTTTTAACGTCAAGGCCCCCCCCTTGTCAATAGAAATATATATTTTTTCACGTCAAGACCCCCCCCTTGTGAAATTATTTTTTCACGTCAAGGCCCCCCCTTGTCAATAGAAATATATATTTTTTCACGTCAAGACCCCCCCCTTGTGAAATTATTTTTTCACGTCAAGACCCCCCCCTTGTGAAATTATTTTTTAACGTCAAGGCCCCCCCCTTGTCAATAGAAATATATATTTTTTCACGTCAAGACCCCTCCTTGTGAAATTATTTTTTTACGTCAAGACCTCCCCCTTGTCAATAGAAATATATATTTTTTCACGTCAAGACCCCCCCCCCTTGTGAAATTATTTTTTAACGTCAAGGCCCCCCCCTTGTCAATAGAAATATGTATTTTTTCACGTCAAGACCCCCCCTTGTGAAATTATTTTTTCACGTCAAGACCCCCCCCCCCCTTGTGAAATTATTTTTTAACGTCAAGGCCCCCCCTTGTCAATAGAAATATATATTTTTTCACGTCAAGACCCCCCCTTGTCAATAGAAATATATATTTTTTCACGTCAAGACCCCCCTTGTGAAATTATTTTTTCACGTCAAGACCCCCCCCTTGTGAAATTATTTTTTAACGTCAAGGCCCCCCCCTTGTGAAATTATTTTTTAACGTCAAGGCCCCCCCCTTGTAAATAGAAATATATATTTTTTCACGTCAAGACCCCCCCCTTGTGAAATTATTTTTTAACGTCACGGCCCCCCCCCCTTGTCAATAGAAATATATATTTTTTCACGTCAAGACCCCCCCCTTGTGAAATTATTTTTTTACGTCAAGGCCCCCCCCCTTGTCAATAGAAATATATATTTTTTCACGTCAAGACCCCCCCCTTGTCAATAGAAATATATATTTTTTCACGTCAAGACCCCCCCCTTGTGAAATTATTTTTTCACGTCAAGACCCCCCCCTTGTGAAATTATTTTTTAACGTCAAGGCCCCCCCTTGTCAATAGAAATATATATTTTTTCACGTCAAGACCCCCCCCTTGTGAAATTATTTTTTAACGTCAAGGCCCCCCCCCCTTGTCAATAGAATATATAGTTTTTCACGTCAAGACCCCCCCTTGTGAAGACAAGTGTCGGTCAGTGAGACGCTATTTACAAGAGGTATTTTTAAAACTTCTCCGATTGAGTTAATTTTTGCATATTCACTGCAAAGTAAAAAAAAAATCACCACGTGTTCCATTTTTTTTAACGGTGATGGTAATGGTGATGGCAATGTTGATGGTGATGTTGATCGTAATGTGGGATGATGATGGTGATGATTATGGTGATAGTGATTTTGATTGTGATTGTGATGGTACATTGGTATGATGGTTTAAAGGAAGGATGGTATGATAAAATGAAGGTATAATATGATAACATGATAAAATGGCTGATGGTATGATGGAAGGATGGTGTGGTGGTTATGATGGTTTGATAGTATCATGATGGTGAGATGGTTTGGTGGTATGAGTGTTTCATAGTATATTTGTTTGATGGTGTTTTGGTTTTGATGGTATAACGGTATGATGGTTTCAAGTTACGATTGTAACATGGTGCAATTGAGTGATGGTATGATGGTAAGCTGGTATGATATTATTATGTTATGGTGGTGTGATGATATGGTGGTGTAATGGTATGTCGTTAAGACGGGCTAATGGTTTGATGGCACGATGAGCTAACTGTATTATGATATGATGTTGGGGTATAATGGTATGATGATAATATGGTGTGGTTATATGATAGTACGATATTATGATGTTATAATTGTATGATTATTAATGGTAACGGTATCATTCGCAAAATCTGTCTTTGTAGGCATGTCAAGCATATTTCAATGACAACACGCGAGTTCATCTGTAAATCTACGCCTCATCGAGGGATACGCCAACTTCTTCGATTAAGAACTCGAGGGAAATTTTTTTTTTAAGCATAGAACTCAATTTCCTGAATCATGAGGGTCTTATGGTATGGGAGTTCTGTCTCAAATGCTCACATTCAATATTTACTTCCCAGAAACTCAACCCCCTACAAATAATTAGAAATTAACAGTGACAACATGGCATCGTAGGTAGATCTATAGCCAACAGATTGACAGAACTCGATCCTTCTCATTGGGTACAGAGAACTCACCTTCATTTCGAGAGTGGGAACTTCAAAAAATGTATGTTTAACTCCGAAAGCAAAATCAAACAATGTAGGTTACAAGCAAGCATTGCGGTGAACCCGACAAATTATTTTTGCCTTGATTTTATTCAATTCACTTGAGACAATGTATTCAAATGCGCCTTGCTGTATTTTCAATTATATTTAAAATAAAAACCCCTGTTGAAATACACCAATTGAATTTGAACCCTGCTTTTAATCTGCTGAACTTAAGCATCTCGCATTACTTATATGAAAAAGTTTTCTATCTAATGAGTACCGGATGTCAATGGACGATGAGTTGCAGATTAGTTGTGACTTTAAAATCATCACAAATCTTAAGCGCTCCATTTTGCTTCGTTGCTGTTATGATTGGTGCATCTTTAAATTCCAACTTTTACGGCAATGTATTTGTGAAAAATTAATGGTTCAAGACTTTAAATATTTTGTTTGGATTTTTGTTCTTAAACCGAAATATCAATTTTGAAAATTAATCGAAATTCAAATTTTTAACTGTTAATTTGAAACTTTGAATTTTTTTCATTTTCCATGTTTAAATTTTGCATAGTGGTTTCACAGGAAAATTAGCAGATTTTCGTAGTATTTTCGAAAGGGTCTAACCCATGAGTCTAGGTGCCTCCAATAATTGTTCTAAAATTTCAATTAAAAAAAACATATTACTGAGTTTAGATAAATGGTTAAATGAAATTAATCGTATACTCTTATTCGACGGGGCAGTTTCCTTGATTGAGGGGGTTAAAATATGTGTTACCACCTTTTGAAGAGTACATTGGAAAAATGATATAAGCTAATTTTAAAAAAAAAAAAAGATTTTGGGCCTCTCTGCTAAAATAAAAATATTTTATTTACCCCGGGCAACGTCGGGTACCTCAGCTAGTTATATATAAGCAATGTATTGTATATTATGTAACAAGAAAAAGAGAATTATTATAATAAAGTCACTTGCTAATTGTACTTCAACCTAACTGGAGCTCATAATAAATATTACATGGCGCTGTAGACAGGATTTCAAGTGAAGAGTAAAATTGAAATGATATGTAGCTTAAAGTTTTTTTTTTTAAACAAAATAATAGTGATATATTTTAAATAAGGATATAAAGTCGAAACAAAAAGTACAGTTTGTTTATGACTATTTTAAAGCAAAAACGTGAATAACCTAAACGACCACGTGGACCCCCGCCAAAATTTCACAGGACAGTTACCATATACAAGAAAATAGGGGATTACATTAAAAAAGTGGATTGTTTAGTACTGGATGGAAATGTAGCTGAGGACTGGCGTGTGTTTAAGCAAAATTTTGATATTTTCGCGAGTACGATCGAGTTGGATAAGAAAGAAGAATCTATCAAGGTAGCAATTTTTTTAAACACGATTGGACCAAATTCAGTGGAATTATTCAATTCATTCAATTTATCAGCTACTGATAGAAAGGTGTATAAAAAGGTAGTAGAAGCCAGAAGATTTAAATAAGAGTGCCAGTAGGTTATGTACAATCAATTCATCATTTGGATGTTATAAATTTAAAAGACTTCCCTTTGGAATAAAAACTGCCCCAGAAATATTCCAAAAAAGTAATGAGAAAAATTTCGAGAATATAGAGGGAGTTATCAGTTATTTAGATGATATATTGATTGCAGCAGAATCAAAAGAAATACATGATCGAATTCTCAGACAAGTAATGCAAAGAGCACGCGAGTTAAATATTAAATTCAATCGCGAAAAACTGCAATTTCGGTTAGAAAAAGTTCACTACCTGGGCCATATTATTTCTGAAGAGGGTGTAGCTTTTGATCCAAACAGAATGAAAAGTATTGAAAAAATTGGTATTCCTAAAAATCGAATGAATTTACAAAAGCTTCTTGGAATGATAAATTACATGCGTAATTATGTTCCCCAATTATCCGACAAATCAACTCCGTTACGTATTTTGTTAAAAAAAAAACGTGGAGTTCCAGTGGCTTTCGGCTCATACAGATTGTTTAAATAAATTAAAAAATGTAATTATAAACCCCCACTTTGAAAATTTTTGATTGTAAAAAAAATATTACAATTCAGTAGTTGTATGATGCAAGAAGGGAAACCAATAAGTTTTGCTTCTCGTAGCCTAACTGATACAGAAAAGAATTATGCACAAATAGAAAAGGAGATGTTGACCATTGTTTTCTCTTGTAATAAATTTCATAATTACATTTACGGTAGAGAAATCACAGTGATCACTGACCATCAACCATTACTAGGAATTATGGCAAAAGATTTAAATAAAATAGCAAGTTCTCGATTACAAAGAATGAAATTACGATTAATGAAATATAACATTACTTTAAAATTTGTTCCCGGTAAAGATTACTACTTTCAAGGTATTATGACACAGATGAGAAAGCTACTGAGATAGGCGATTTAAATGAAATTGTTCACACAATAAATGTTAGTGATAGAAAAAAAGAAATTTTTAAAATTGAGCTAGAAAAAGATCAGGTGTTGAAGGAATTAAAAAGAGTTTTGTTAGAGGGGTGGCCAAAAAGTAAAAGTTGTGTAAAGCAAGAAATAAAATTTTATTGGAAAAAAAGACGATTTGTCTTTAGATGATGGGTTAGTGTTTCTGAATGATAGAGTTATAGTTCCTTTTGGTCTTAGACTTGATATTTTAGATCAGTTACATAAGTCTCATTTAGGAATAGAAAACACAAAAGCTAGGGCTCGGGAGATGGTATATTGGCCGGGAATTAATGATGCAATAGAAAATAAAATTGCAAAATGTGCAATTTATCAAAAATTTCGAGGATCAAATGTTAAGGAGCCCATGATAACACGCGAAGTCCCTGATCTTCCATTTTTTAAAATTGGAATGGATATTTTAGAATATAAAAAAAAAGATTTTTTAATTGTTATAGATTTTTATTCAAAATATTTGGATATTGTTAGTATTAATAATAAAAAAACTAGTGATGTAATAAAAAATTAATTTTTTATTACATCACATTAATTTTTTATTACAACCCCCCCCCCCCCCCCCCTTGTCACTAGAAAAATTATTTTTTTACGTCAAGGCCTCCCCCCCTTGTCAATAGAAAACATATTTTTATACGTCAAGGCCTCCATCTTGTCAATAGAAATATATTTTTTCACGTCAAGGCCCCTGTAGCTGGTTTTTGCGAAGAATTTCCAAAAAAAAGATGATCGTGAAATCACTGGCTTTATGCTTTAATTAATTTTATTTAATTTAAATAACGTTTAAATCAAACACCACAAATCACAAATGGCTGATTTTATTTATAATATTGAAATATAATTTATAATATTTTGGCTTTAATACAATTGGTGTTGTTTGTTCGCCAGTTGAAACTTAAGTGGAAGATGATTTACAATAAAATGTATGTCATTTGCTTAGTACTAAATTACAATAAATTAGTACACAACATGTTCTTAAAAATATTAATTATAATTAATCTATTACATTTTCTGACTTCATAAATGTCAATTTGCATATGTGTTGGTTTGTTTACAAACAAAATGTAAGTATCGAGTTTTATATAAATAAATTCATAATTAAATTCATAATTATAATTATTCATAATAACTATTAATTATTAGTATATAAATAAATAGTTTTGTGTGTGTTGTTTTGCGTATAAACATAAACAATCGGTGTTATACGCAAACATTGTGATGTCGTCATTTTAGTGCATGCCAATGATTTTATTTTGGTTTGTGTTTTTAATATTATGTGGTAAAGTATTGTGACGTCAAATTAAACAGCGCCCCCCCCCCCCCTTGTCAATAGAAAAATTATTATTATACGTCGAGCTTCAGTTGTTAAGTCGTGTACTAATTCTATATGCACTGCCTTGACACTAGTACATACAAACATGGCAATATAAGCTTTTTGCACCTTTTGACCTCTCCCTCTCTTTGGGTATATAGATATTGGCCCTGCATAATCAATTCCAATTATCATAAATGGCCTTACAAATTGGACCCGGAAATCTGGTAACTCGGCCATAGCTTGTACTTCGGTTCGACCTCTATGTCTACAGCATATAGTGCAGCTTCTTATTATTTCTCGTACTACAGTCTTTATTCTCAGTATCCAGAATCGTTGTCTCAAAGTATTGATTAAGAGCGATAACCCTGCATGCCCTTGCTTCATGTGTTCTTGCCTTATGATCAGTTTCACCAACTCGCAATTGTTTGGTAAAATCGTCGGATGCTTCGTTTCATATGGTGCTGATGATTGTTCGATTCTCCCTCCTACTCTTATCACTCCATTCTCGTCGATAAATGGAGCCAAAGCGATTAATTTGCTGTTGCGGTTTACAGGTTGACTCTTATGTAATAATTGTACCTCTTCTGAGAAAAATTTGCGCTGTGTGTATCTGGTAAGTATAACTTCACTTTTCAGCAACTCTTCTCTTTTCAAACCGTCGGAATATTGGTATGGAAGGTGGTTTCTCCGTTGACTACAGTTAGTTATGAATCTTCTGATCCAACTCAATATTAATAATAATTTGTCATACCTAGAGTATGATCGAATTAAACCGTCTAGTAAACCATCCTCAATATTTGCTGCTAACGTGTTTACTTTGATCGGTCTACTTTCTTCGCAGGTATCCTGGCTATCCTGGTTTTGCACTGGCCAAAACCTTTTGTCTTTGCTAAGCCACTCTGGCCCATACCACCACAAATCGTGCTGTTGTAAAAGTTGAATTGACATACCTCGTGAGGCGCAATCGACTGGATTTGACTTGGATGGCACATGCCGCCAATTATCGCGAGTAATGTGTTGGATAATTTTTGATGTTCGATTCCCAACGAAGTTTGTCCACTTTCTAGGATGCGACGAAAGCCAGTCCAACACTATTTTTGAGTCAGTCCAAGCCGTGGCTGAATTTACTGTAAGTGTAGTGGCGCTTTGAACTGATAAAACCAATTTAGATAGAAGAACGGCAGCACACAACTCCAACCTCGGTATCGATACCTGCTTGATGGGTGCCACCCTGGTCTTTGCCACCACCAGATTCACTGAGCTACGACCATCAGGATAGGTTGCTCGAAGATAAACAGCTGCAGCATAAGCCATTTCACTCGCATCGCAAAATGCATGTATTTCTAAATTGTTTGCATTTGTTTGCTCCAACAGCCATCTTGGTAACACCACTTCCTTGCTAGTATTCAAGTCATCTGTAATCTGTGTCCACTTGGAAATTATTTCTGGTGACAAACTCTCATCCCACTCTAACTTTGAGAGCCACAAAGATTGAAGAAGGATCTTGGACCTCACTGTAGTTGGTGCCAACCAACCTAGTGGATCAAATATTTTACTGCTTTCGGATAGCATGATTCTTTTGGTTAAACGCTTAGTACTGGATAGGTGCATGGTGAAACGAAATCTGTCCTGATATGAATCCCAATGGAGTCCTAGAACTTTGGAGCTTTGATCGGTTGGATTATGTTCAGATATTTCTCTGGAATGAGAGGCTCTTTGATGTGCCGGCACTGTGTTTAGTAACTCTGATGAATTCGAGCTCCACTTACTTAATTGCATTCCAGCAGTCTTCAGAATTTTAGTTATATCCTCTTTCAAAGTTATTGCTTCCCTCAAATCGTTGGTCCCAGTCAACAGGTCGTCAACACACATGTTAGTGTTAAGTGCAGTTGCGGCAGCCGGGTATGTATCTTGATTTAGTCTGGCTAGTTCCCTTATAATCCTCATTGCTAAGAACGGCGCAGACGCAGTACCATAAGTGACCGTCTGAAGCTTATAGAATCGTATAGGTTGTGTCTGGTTAGAGCGCCACACGATACATTGGTTTTTCTGATCTTCATCATTCAACAAAATTTGCCTGTACATCTTGACAATATCCGCACTCATGACAAACGCATTTTCTCGAAATCGCAAAATTATTTCAAAGATACTTGATTGTATTGTTGGTCCAACCAGGAGTGCATCGTTGAGCGAAGCGGCCGACCCGGTTTTGGCCGACGCATCGAATACTACTCTTAACTTTGTGCTGATGCTATCTTCCTTTAATACACCGTGATGTGGTAAGAATATACAAGTATCTTGGGTGACGCTTTGTGTGCTAATTTCCACCATATGTCCGAGTTCAATATATTCCTGCATGAATGACTGATACATCCTTCCGTATTCCTCGTTTTTGATAAATTTTCTCTCCATAGCTTGCAACCTGCTAATTGCTAAATTAAGCGATGTTCCTAGGGTCGGCTTGGGATCCTTAAACGGCAACCACACAACGAATCTTCCGTTGACGTCTCTGGTGGTATTAGCAACAAACTGGGTTTCACATTCCTCTTCTTCGTTTGTCCAATTTGATTGCTCCGGAATCTCCTCCAACTCCCAAAATGCTCTCAAACTTTTGTCAACATTGAAATCAGCTGACTTTTCTGGTATTGTAGACAATGTCAGAGCGGTGGTTCGAATATCACTTTGGCGTCCAACTAGAACCCATCCAAATAAGGTCTGTTGAGCGATAATTTGACCCTTATTGTTTCGAATTTTGCCATCACCTAAAATTTGAAACACTACATCCGACCCCAATAAAATGTCTATTGATTTTGTTGGTTTCTGGATCTGCTAACTCAATGCCAGCCAGTAGACTTAAGTCGTTTTGGTGTGGAGTTGGTGGTGGAAGTACGGCAGTTACCTTCGGTAAGATGTAGACTTCTACGTGGAATTCTGAGTTGTAGTTGTTTAGGCTAGTCATCTGAATTGATGTAATCCCCTTTGTGGAATCTGTTCGACTTTCACCGATACCAGACACTGAAATACGTCCATTCATTCTTGGTAATTTTAAGCGATTCATACAGGCTTCCGATATAAACGAGAGTTGGGATCCAGTGTCCAATAGCACCCTGCACGTAACCCGATTTCCACACCAATCCTTTACTTTAACCAACGCCGTTGGTAGTATTGATTGTACCAATAACGTCGTGGTATCACTACTAGTAGGTTGAACTTTGTCGTCAGATTCCCTTGTTAACACGTCCGAAGTCTGTGCGGCTAAGCTGGACTCTGATGGATTTAAGTGTACCAATGTATGATGCTTCTTTGTACATATTTGACACCTTCTTTTTGATTTGCATTGGTATACTGAGTGTGTGTCCGAGAGGCAATTAAAGCAACGCTTTGATTCCTTGATATGGTTTCTCCGCTGGTCAATCGATTTATTCGCGAACTCTTTACATTCGTACAGAAAATGATCGGATGAATCGCAAACATCACATTTTACCGAATTGATTGCAAATGATCGTGAAAGTTCACCTTTGGAATTTGTACCAGTCCTTCTACTTCCTGACTTAAGTGATTCCAGAGCATCTGATCTTTTACCTAAGAATTTCAAAAAATCATCAATAGTTGGAAAATCTACATCGCACGTCTCTTGTGCCCATCTACTTTTGCTTTCATCATCTACTTTATTGAGTAGCATAAATATGAGCCAAGGATCTCGTTGCTCAGCTTCCCCTCCCAATGCGTGCAGCCCTCTAATTATTTCATCTGAAGTATTTACTAGCTTCCGGAGGTTAGTTGCTAGGTTAGATCCGACGTTGGGTTGGTCGACAAAATGTCGAATAAATGCATTTACCGAGTGTTTCTTTCGATCGTAGCGATCGCATAATTTCTTAAAGGCTTCTATATAATTGCTTTCGGTGATCGAGAAATGCTTAAGTAGGGATGCTGCTTCCCCTTGTAGTAAACCCTTCAGATACTGGAATTTTTAGTGCCCATTTAAAGGTCTTAGAATGATTGCAATTCCGTGTATTCTCCGCTAAATGGAGGAACATTAATTTTTGGTAGCTTTACTTGTATTGACTTTCCAGTATTCATTGTGGTATCAAATAATGATGAATCGGTATATTCATGCTTGCCTTGCGACTCCATTTATTTAAACCCGCTATGACTTCATAGTAAATATCTTCGAATATAAGAATTTCCGAGGCTTCGGCATGGTTTATTAAAAATATTTCCCGTTCTACTTCACCAAAAAATTTTAGCAATTCATCAGCACGTTTTTGACGAACAGGGATACCAAACATATCTGAATTAGGCTGTAATTGTCGAACATATTTTGCTAACCCAGACATTTGCTCAGTAATGACGCTGCGCTCCTTCTTAAATGCCTCTAATTGTTTATCCTTGGTAGTCATTATTCTTTTAATTTATAAGATTTAATTTTTGGATAGTCACGAATAAACAAAATGGAGGTACTTGCACTCAGTGTAAAATACTACGTTTTTAATAAACTTTAACTATATAAATATCTGAGCGTGTACTTATCTGATTTCGAAATGTCGCCTGAAACAATTCCTCTGTGAGTAATGTACAATCAACTTCGAAAGCTTAATCATTAAGAATCCCAAGTCGTTAATACTTGGTGATTTTAATATTAACCTTTTTGACATTACTGATATTAAAACTCAAATGCTTAGATCAATAACCTCAGTTAATGGATTTATTTATCTTAATAGTTTAGATCAAGAATTTTTTTCCCGCTTTTCTGAATCTCCGTCAATTCTGGACCATATCATTACTGATATACTAACGGCTCAGTTTTCCATAACCCTATTTGATGTTACCCCATTTGATCATAGAATAATAGTAATTGACAAATCGGATAATATTTCTAAACCTAGTAAAACTAGATTGAGTTTTAAAGTAACCAATTATAAAAATGTCTTTGAGAATCTGTCATCTAATATTATATATTCCAACAACTTTCTAGAGCTAATTGACAGATTGTCCAGACTAATTAAAAGTAATACTAAAATTATACGCAGGAAATCATTTTCTAAAAATTGGATAACAAAAGAATTTTTAGATATAGTTAAATTAAAAAAATTATTTTATTCCCTAAAACAAAAATATCCAAACAACATTTATTATTCAGATAGATACAAGTATTTCCGGAACAAAGTAGTATATTCTAAACGAGATCTTAAGTCTAATCAATATGAAAACCTATTGCAAAGCTCAATCAGCAATTCCAAAAAGACTTGGTCTATTCTTAATAACATGATTTTTAACAGGGGAGAGGATCAAATAAGTGGTAACTTTATCGCAATGCTTGACGGTAATGATCAGATAATCAATAATTCCCTTGAAATAGCTAATTTATTAAATCAACATTTTGTTAATATCGCAAACTTAGTTATCCCGAATAACGTATCCATGCACTTCTCTATATATTTGGAGCACTTATATGAGAATCTACCTCCATTGGATATACTTTTGACCAATGACATAGAAATATCAAATATAATATATAGTCTTAGACAATCGGTAGCAACAGGGTACGATGGTATATCAACAAGATTTGTTACTCATTGTGCTAACTTTTTAACGCATAACTTGGTAAGCTTAATAAATGATGCTATACTAAAAGGAGAGTTTCCAGATTGCCTTAAGGTTAGCAAGGTGTTTCCAGTTTATAAATCGGGTAATAAACTGTCCCCTAATAACTACCGACCGATATCTGTACTAAATTCCCTTTCTAAGATCTTTGAAAATGTCATTACCAACCGACTTAAGCTATATTTTCTGGAGAATAGTGTCATAAATCCAAATCAGTTTGGTTTCATTAATAATTCCAGTACACAATCAGCGGCGGCGGCTATCGTTAATGAAATTTTGATAGGGCTTGAGGATAAATACTTTGTAGCAGTTTTGTCAATAGATTTAAAAAAGGCTTTCGACACAATCTCACATAGTATTCTGATTTCTAAATTTAAAAAGCTAAATCCCACTACTAACACCTTAAAATTGTTATCTTCTTATTTAACAAATCGAGTACAACATACGGTAGTGGATGGTGTTGAAAGCCTTAACTTATTTATCCGTTTAGGTGTTCCTCAAGGTTCTATTTTCGGCCCGATTGCATTCAATTTTTTTATCAACGATATTTTTACCCTTAGGTTGAATGGAAAACTAATAATGTACGCTGACGATTCAATGTTGATATTTAAATCCAAAGATCCATTCCAATTAATTGAGCAAATGATTGAAGATATCTTAGCTATTGAAAACTGGCTGTCAGCAAACAAAATGTCAATAAATTTTTCAAAAACGAACTACATAATAATTCAAAACCGTCAGCTTCCAGCAGATTTTCCATCATTCATAGAAGTTAATAACCAAACAATTAACCAAGTGGGTTCATTATGTTATCTAGGAATTATCATTGATGATTCGCTGCTTTGGAAAGAACATATTAATAAGATCACAAAAATCATATGGCCCTATGCCTTTGCATTAAGGCGACTTAAAAATGTTTTGGATGAAAAAGCTCGCTGGTTAATATATTTTGCATACGTTCATTCCAGACTCAGTTATATGAGTCTCTTGTGGACTACTGCAGCTCCAACCAACCTTAATACTATTAGGGTCTTGCAAAATAAAATCATTAAGACTATTAAATTGTTACCGCTCTTGACACGCACCAAGTCTATTTATTCGTCATTTATCCTTCCGGTAGATGTATTGGGGAACTTTGAACTACTTGTATTCATTAAAAAAGTACAGCTAGGTATGGCTAAGTGTAATGTGAATTTTACTTCTATAAGTAATATCCACACATACGGAACCAGACAAAGCAAAAATAATAACTATTATATGTATCAACACTGTTGAAACAGTCCGATCACAGAAAAATCCTTTTTATAAAGGGCTTATTCTGTACAATGATCTCCCAGAGGGTATCAAAACTGAAAATAATTTGCGGAAGTATAAAATAATCTTGAAAGAACATTTATTTCAGAAATGGTTACTAACTTATGAGTCAACATACGGATAGCTAATCTTGTATCTTTTCATTGTTGTTTTTTTTTTATTTTTTAACTTGAATAAGAACAATATGTCAATATGTATGAACAATGCAGCAAATTGGGGTGAGGAAGGGTAAAACGTTTTATCTTAAGGTCGCGATTTATCATTTGAATTCTCTGAATACCATGCGTTGGAATTGGTCTATAGGATACCGTCTGTCATCTGTGCTTGAGTTTGAGGTTTATTAAAATTCGTCATTGCAATCATTTTTCATTCATTTTTTTTTTTTCTTTTTTTACCGGTATCACGGTGTTATGTATGTAAGTTATTATATTGAATTGCTATATTCAAAGTTTCATTTGTTTCAATTAAGAATTTCAACATGTAATTAGAATACCTAAAATAATGAAGCATTACTGTATGTTATAAAAAATATGTAAATTTATCACTTGATTATAGTCTTTTAGACTTTTAAAGTGATTTTGAACTAAATAAAATAAAAAAAAAATTAAAAAAAATCCAGATGTTTGCAATAATATTTCCAAGTGGTGTGATAAATTTGCACGTGCAGTGATGGTGCAATGATTCCCAATTTTGGCGTCGGATGACTTGTAAATTATCTTGCTCACTCGTGACCGCTCAAATTTAATGGATTTAACGTTATCTTAACGTTAAGATCCGGCTCGAAGGACCAATGTTGGAGCCAGGTAGCTTTCGATGGTCGATATTGGTATGACCCAGAAATTTATCCTGCGCGTTTGTTTCCAAGAAAATTATAACTCTTGCTGGTTCACAGTTTTTATAAAATTCACCCAATAATCGTAATTATAATATTTTAATTAACAAATAGAATTTTATTACAATACAGTTTTCTTTAATTATTATTTTACAATAGGTTTTATTTATTATGATGCTCACTTGAACGATCCAGCTAATTAACTAACTTAATTTTACATTTGCCCAACCCAAAATTGCACGCACAAAACCAGAAACCCGGTTTTACAGTGTTAATTGTTTATAAAGTTCAATGGGTTTTGTTTCTGCAATTTCGATCACTACAATTGTCGATCAAATCAAGGTTTTTAAAATTTATTACAGTAAATCGTCATCGATATAAATATTTATTTTTGACATTCAATCAGCTGTGATTGTGTACACAAACATTGTATGTATAAAGATACATTGCTTGAATAATCAGTGATCTTACAATAATACTAATGAGTTTAATGTTTTCTTACAGATTCATACTTAAAATTTACATGGATTTACTCTAATCGGAACGATTATAATCAGATAAGTATAAATAGATATACTTAATTCAAATTATTTACAAATTTTATGCTTAAATATATACTAATGATTCTTGTTTTTTTATTTTTTATTTTTAGGAACAACTTTGTCGTCAACACGCATTAACCCTAATTTATTTGATTTCCTATTTAGTTTTCTAGTATATTTTTTTTTTGAAATTTTTATACGATTTGGTTCTATTTTTTTTTTTTTTTTTAAATAAATTAATTGAATAATGATAATCTGGTTAATCGCAGTTACTCGTTTTTTTTTCATTTTGTTCGCCTTTGGTAAAATTATTTCGTTGTGCTTGCAATTATAGTGAACTGAAACAGAATGGAGTAGGTTAATCTGGTAGTGAAGTGAAATGTAGGTGATTTGAGTAAAAATGCTGTAAAAAGGTTAAGTATACTGTGATAGGTGGGTATTACCGGTCTATTTTCATCCGTGATTTTGCCAATCCCGTTCTATTCCTTATTAGTGGTCAAAGCAATTTCTAGTCATCTTCGAAAACCCCACCCCAACCGTGAGCCTTAGCCGGCAAAATTAAGACCACCGAAGCTCTGACTGGAATAAAATCTATTTTAGTGACGAAAGGCATTCTCTTGGAACCAAATTTAGTTTGGAACCCAATCATGTCTAATCAATTCGTTACAGGCCGCTCCCTTGTCAATAGAAAAAATATTTTTACGTCAAGGCCCCTCCCCATGTCAATAGAAAAAATATTTTTACGTCAAGGCCCCCCCCCCTTGTCAATAGAAAAAATATTTTTACGACAAGGCCCCCCTCCCTTGTCAATAGAAAAAATATTTGTGCGTCAAGGCCCCCGCCCCTTGTCAATAGAAAAAATATTTCTATGTCAAGGCCCCTCCTCCTAACGAATTATTGAAATTTGATGAAAGTTTACTGGAACTATTTGAAACTGTTTTGTTTATTTTACAGCCTTATGCTGGAAACACACGAGCATAATTCTGTAAGCAGCAAAATTATGATAGAATACACAAGTTAAAATGAATTGGACTTCATGTATTCTGCTTGTCATGTAGAATTCTGCTTTGTGTCTCTATTTCTAATTTTGCTGCGAATCAGTAGGCTATATTACGTAAAAGGTAACAAATCTAGTACAATTTGCTACTTTTTATGTATTGCAATCAATTTTTTTAATTTATTGACAGAAAATAAGTTTTGTTTGAAAAGTGCCAAATTGGAGAATAAAAATTAAATAATTTGTGACAAAATAAGGCATCATTCAGTTAAAAAAATTGTACATTAAAATTAAATATGTATCAAATAAATACCACAAATTAAAATTCTGCTTGTCAAAAAAGACGCTCATGTAATTCAACCAAATTTCTGCCGGCAGCGATGCTAGCAGAAATTCTGCTCATGTGTTTCCAGCATTACTTAAATTTACGAAAAAATTTAAACTCCAAATATTTAATTTTACTAGTAATTTCAATGCAAAAGTTCTGGAATCATGAAATTTTAAATAAAAAATTTGAATTTTGCAGTAAAATACTAGTAATAATTGCATTAAAAATTCAACTTTTTTAAAACCGTATACTTTTGTTCAGCTGAAACAAATTTAATTTTAATTCTTCGACTCTGCCTAATAATTTTACCGTGTATCGTATGGTGTTATACACTCATAATTTTCGAATCCCATTAAAGGTAAAAACGTATTCACGTAAAATTCTCATATTTTCTTAATCCAATATTAAAATACTAAAAAATATTAAATAACAAAAATTAATCCATATAGATTCGTATTTTATATAATATGGAAATTTATTTTTACAGGATTCTTTTGAGTTTCGTATATATGTAGGTAGGTATGTGCACTAAATACAGAATATCGTACATAGTATAGGACGTATTATAATGAAATTTTCAATATTGATATCATAAACGAATATTAATATCACTTAAAATTCAATTTTTTCCCAATAACCAACCTTTATTATTATTTTATTTTATTATATTTTATAAATAAATATTATTTTCCATTTTCACCAATTTTCCAATATTATTAAAAAATATTTTTCCCTTGTCGTTGTCATAAATTTTTGGGTTAAAAATACAATTTTTTTTTTCTATTATCGGAAAGCTTCGCTTTTATTATTATTTATTAATTTCATTATCTTAAACAATTTTCACTTCAAAAATATATTTTCCTCGCCCTCTTATATTTTAACCAATGCGATGAAATTTTTTTTTTTTTATGTTGTTATGCGAGCTATCAACCAATCCATGCTACACAAGTAAACAGGGAACCCCATAATGATTTTGTCCGGATTAGATTGTAAAGTGAGAATTAAACTATCGTTCGTATCACCGAGTTTATAGTTTAACACACTCTGTGCTTGCATAACTACGAGTACAGATACAATAATGGCTGCAGCAAAAAAAAAAAAACATTGGAGACAATTGTACACTTAAAACCAATAACATCGAATGAAATAATAAAACAAATCAATTGCAAAATAAAAACTCGGAATGAAACAAAAAAAAAACTTGAAAATTTTCAATTAGTTCCGCTATATGTTTATAAATGTTGTTTTCTTGCTATTTTATTATTATTGAACAATATATACAGATAGAATTATTTTGTCTAAAGAAAAAGCTCCAGTTTTGCTGTAGCAGTAACTATATTTGAAAATTCCAAAAAAGATGCAACAATAATTTTAACATCTGGGAACCTTAACATTCCAGCAAAATATGTTTAAATTATAAGCCCCATAAACTATACTGTTGAATTGGATTGCATTTTTTGTAAGTGATTCGTTTCGTCTTCGTTATATTGTAGACTAATTTTCAAGATTATAACCAGCTGCTGGTGAGGTGATGGTTCAGTCGGCAAAAACCTTGTTCAATCAACTCTACATCTAATTATATTATTTTGTTATTGAATTTGAAATAGAGCGATTTTTGAGATAAGTGAAATTTCTGAAGTTCGCTGTATCGCAGATTGGTAAAATCGCAGAGTTTTTCCAGGATTGTATCGATTTTTATGATACCATAAGCAGAATTCCAAAGTGGAGCCGAACTGTGCTGTATCTATAATTTGAGTTTATCAAAAACATGTTGATGATGCTTGAAGTTCAACCTATTTTAGAAAATTTTTAATTTACTGGTTTCAATAAAATAAAATGGCCGGATTAACACAAAGTTGGTCGTTCGGTGTCGAGGGAATTTGTTTTATAATTTTTATGATTTTAATAAGAGTATGTTCCGAAACTTGTAAGAGAATTTAATCCAGTTTCAAACTTATGAGCCTATGATTATTATAAAATCAATCCTCTCGTTAGGCTTGCTATAAGTAGGGCAAATGACAACGGAGAATTTTTACAACCAAGTCATTTACGACAAACTCCAGAGTGGATAGAAGAAAATCCACGAGAAATAATGGAAAACCGATTCATCTACAGAAAGTGATTGTACGTTGTAGTTTTTAGGCTGGTGGAGTAATCGGACCGTATTTTTTTGAAAACGAAACTGAGATTGCTGTTACTGAAATTGAGCATCAATATTGGAATAATCGAAGGTATGGATGTCCAGAATATGTGGATTCAGACCACATATTGTGTTGTACTATTTGAAATAAAAATTGAGATACTAATTATCAAATAGTTAATATGTTTTATTAAAAAATTAAAAATTATCCTTAAATTGGAACACCCTTTACAATGGAAATAATTCTAAAATGAGTTTTGGAAGAACTTTAGAAATATGACCAATTCGGAGGGAACTTGGTCATTTCTTAACCGATTATGATATCATAAAATTCAGTGTCGGGAAAACTAATCACCACGCACCTTACTGCCGATGTCGTTACATAATCGGATACAATAAAACAAGTTCACCTTTCACTGAATTTCAATTAATAATTTTTTATTCATTTAATGTTAAAACAAATCTGAAATAATTTAGATATACTAGATTTGTTTATATAAATACATAAAATAATATTTATATACTTAACTTTATGTAATAACTATCAATTTGAATTTATCTTTAGTTTCTGCAACAAGAATGATCAACAAATATTGGTTTTTTTGTCACCTTATTTAATTAAGTTTATTTACACTTCATGTACCAATTTGTTAAATAGAATTTTTGACAATCAATATTTTTGATCAGCTGAGAGCTGTTATAATTTGTATGTACTAAAATTATTTTGTTGTATAACTGTTAGAACTTTACTTTAAAATATTATTGAATCACATAATTTTATACTTGAACGATTTGATTATAGTGAATTTAAGTTGCCCGTCTTATTCGAAATTCCTTAGGATAAGTCATTATTTTTAAAACTACAAATCTTGTCAAACAATTATTTTTCTATGGGATAATAAACGTTTCATTTGTATAATGGGACTTAAAATGGATTAAGAAATATCTTTTTATTGGTGATGATGTGTGGGATTTGTGAACTAGGTATGAGTGCTAGCCTTTTGATTGGCCTAATTAACACGATGGATTTTGTGCATTTTATAACATTTTCGGTGACAAAGGACCTCCCTTTTTCCACTGCAGCTATCAGGAAGATAAAACGTGTTGGTTGCCGAAAGAAGTGAAACAGAATGGCGCCGAAACAGGGACCTGAAGGTCGTATACCTCATGGTTCAATATTTAGAATTTTTTTTTGTACGGTTATAGCTTGAAATGTGCTAGCTTAACTGGTTAATGCAGTAGTGTTATTTTCATAATTTCTAAAGGTCGTCCTAATAAGACATCCAAGCAGCTTCTCTGCTCAACTACAGCTTACTATTCACCGCTATAGCTATTTTAATTTTTTTTTGTAAATTCCATTTCTTCTATTTTTTATATTTTTCTTTTTTTTGCTTTAAATATTTTTATCTGATAAATGCGGTGGGTAAGCACATTGAATTAAGATGAATTTATTATATATGGAGATTGTGTATTGACTGCATGGGATAGAATCAAGTGTTGATCCACAATGAATTTGTGTGTTCCTATCGATTTAACCTCGATGTTTTCTGCACAGAAATGCTCCGTAATACGGTTTTTTAGTTTTTTTTTGCGAATGTTTTTTCAGCATTTATAGTTTTTGTGTCTCTTTGAGTTGTGGTGGTTTGAGTTCGCTTCAAATCTTGAAAGTTGACTACATAGTGACTCTGTGTCTATAATCTTTTCGAGATTTGAAGATGATTTCTCATTACAAACGGCATGGAGAAAACAAAACTACGATTTTTTTTTTGGTTACTACTGCATTTAACATACGTATCATGCCTGAGTTCACTGGACTCTAACATCATCACCAGTAATTATCTAAATTACATTTATTCGTTACGAACATTTATTTTTTTTATTTTTTATTATTATTGCCAATCAGTATACTACGAGTATTATTACCTAGAATAGTTATCGTTCCCAAAAGTAGGGATACATTCATTTAAATACTTATTAGATTTATTTTCTGAATTATATTTTTGTTTGTTTTTTTTTCTTTATATTTTACTATTTATCGTTATCAATATTCAAATTAAAATTCTCGAATTTAAATTCTGTAAAGATATCAAAGTCTAGTCTTTTAACTCTACATTTTTCTTTTGGTATTGTAAATATCTTATTTAATTTGCAATGGATCCTGCGGAATATTTGAACAATTTGTCAGTGGTTGAACAAGAGGTAGAATATCTGGTTAGGGGTTTATCTGTTAGAACCACCGACTCAACTAGATTTTTGATGGATGCACTTGCCACTGAAAATAGCGATAAAAAATTTCGACCTGTGCAATCACACATAAAAAGTGATCCTAGCAATGAACTAGCTCTTTGTCACACTAAGTACGAAGAAATATCTAGAATAATATCAGAGCAAGGAGTTTCACCATCACTAGAAATTTTGATAAAATTGTTCTCTAAGGTAATTCATTATAAAGACAGAGTAGAAAGGTTGAAAATGTCATTCGGAGACATAGGGAATATTACCAATCTATTTAGTAACATGCGCAGAGATTATAATTGGCTTTGCAAGCGGTTTAAGGAGTATCAAGATGCACGAACAACACGAAGATCAACCCCAACAGACCCAAAAGAACTAGCGCCACAACAAGAAGGTGCCATAAACCGTAGTAATACAGGAAGAAATATGACAGGTGCTAAAGAAGTATCAAATACGGTTTCGGCGCACAACCAATTGGAGTCTCAAATTAGTCCCGATACTCTAGCGAACGAGGCAAGAGAATTGAGAGAATCAGTGGCGGAGTTTTTCTCGCGAGTCGGAACTAAAGCAAAAGGACATCAACCCAATGAGCACGTCAGTAACTCATTTGATTTCACATTTGGACTAGGGGAATCCAGTCAAGAGCAACCTGTGCGGAGAGGTTTTCCGCAAGATACCACAAATCCCAGAAGTAATGTAGTACGACAACAAAAGTTTCACCCTCAGGATAATTACAAATTGAGGCAAAATTGGAATCTTTCATTCGACGGTAGCGAAAAACACAACGTCCATGATTTCGTGTATAAACTAGAACATTTAGCTAACAATGACGGAATCCCAGAACACTTACTACCAAGGTTGATGCATCTATTTGTATCAGGGAAAGCGGAAGACTGGTTTTGGTTATTTGGACGCGACAATCCAAACGCAACATGGCCAGTAGTAAAATCAGCAATGCTCTCATACTTCAGTAGCTTCGATTTCGAGGACGAGATCCTCGAACAAATTTTGCGTCGTCACCAAGGCAATCGAGAGTCATTTTCCGATTTCGCGTTAAGCGTACAAAAATTGAATAGCAGACTTCAAAATCGCATGTCCGAGAGCCGTTTACTCTACCGGCTTTGTAAAAATATGATTCCAGCATTACAGAACGCAACTCTACCTTACCAGAAATCTATCACCACGGTCGAAGAATTACGAGTTTTATGTCAGCGCTTTGAACGGATGTGGGAGCAGACGGGGTATGATCCGCGACGATTTACAGATGCGTATAATCCTCGGCGGCGAATCGTAAACGAACTGTGTCAAGAGATGGACAATTTGGACAGCAATATCACGGGAAGAAGAGTGGTTAAGAAAGACAACCAAATAGTTGAGGAGCCAAACAGTCGAGATACTCAGACATGTAACGCATTTAATAGAAACAAAAAACCAGAGGCGAATACAAGCATAAGGTTGATTTGTTGGAACTGTAAAGATTTAGGCCACCGCTACCAAGATTGTCCAGATGATTTCATTAATGTATTTTGTTTTGGCTGCGGCGCCGCTAACGTACGTAAGCCAAATTGCCAAGCATGTCAGTCACAATTAGTTCCGGAAAACTCTCGTTCGAGTGTGAGTATACCGAGGGGATCACGCTCAGGAGAGAATTCGAATCGACAAGTGAGGCCGGAGGAAGAGTCGAATCGATAACCCTCAACGTAAATCCCTATTTTACCGACAAAAACACACATAACAATGCAAATACATATAAGTCTCCAGATAATATCGTTCCAGTCAAAATTAATTCATATAAACACAAAAGACATCTCCGTTCAATAAATTACTTTCGATGTAAACGTAAATCGATTCAAAACTGTCTCTCCTCATTAATTCGCTGTTTCTCTTCAAAAGATCCTCGCCCGTATGCAGAAATTTCAATAGCAGCTAAACCATTTAATGGTCTACTGGATAGTGGTGCGTCGGTTAGTGTACTGGGAAATAAGTCGTTAGAATTTTTAGAAACCATAAACGCCAAATATCACAGACTTTGTTCTAATATAAAAACCGCGGATGGTACCCTCAATAAAATTTTAGGTTACATTTGGTTACCAGTAACATTTGGAGCGAAAATTGAACAAATTAAATTTTATATCGTTCCTACTCTTGAATCTCCCTTGTATTTAGGCATCGATTTCTGGGAAAAATTTAATATTACCCCAACCCCAAGTCTGAATGAATTAATTACAACTTCATCTTCTCCACCGACAAACAAACATGTGCTAAATCATAAACAAAGCGTAGAACTAGATAGAATTATAAAATTGTTCCCATCTTCATTAAAAGAAGGTTTAGGTAAAACCAATCTGCATCAACATGACATTGAGGTCGAAGATGGTTGCAAGCCAATCAAGCAGCGATATTACGCTGTATCTCCTGCAGTACAAAAGGATTTATATTTAGAAATCGATCGCATGCTAGAGCTTCAGGTAATAGAAATCAGTATGAGTGCTTGGAGTTCTCCGGTAACCCTAATTAAAAAACCAAACGGGAAATCACGACTATGTCTTGATGCGAGAAAGGTTAACGCCGTTACAAAAAAAGACGCTTACCCTCTTCCACTTATAGACGGACTTTTAGGACGCTTAAACGATACGAAATATATTACAGGACTTGACTTGAAGGACGCATTCTGGCAGATTCCCCTCGCGGAGTCTGCCAGAGACAAGACTGCATTCACGGTACCAGGGCGGCCACTCTATCAATTCAAAGTGATGCCGTTTGGGCTGTGTAACGCAGCCCAATCCATGTGCCGCTTGATGGACAAAGTGATCCCTCACGAACTTCGTGACAAGGTGTTTGTTTATTTGGACGATTTGCTTGTCATCAGCGGTACATTGGAGGAGCACTTTGAGTTGCTAGAGCGTGTTGCAGACTTATTACGGACATCAGGACTAACCCTAAATATAGAGAAGAGTCATTTCGTTATGAGGGAGATCAACTATTTGGGGTTTATTGTTGGAGAAGAAGGACTCAAACCCAACCCGAGTAAAATCGAAGCGATAGTAAACTTCCCAGTGCCAACCACGGTTAAACAGACCAGACGTTTCTTAGGCCTGACTGGATGGTACAGAAGATTTATTACAAATTATTCTCATGTCACAGCCCCGATAACCGACTGCCTAAAAAAAGGTAAATTTTTGTGGACCGACAAAGCACAAGAGGCGTTTGAGGTTTTAAAAAACCTTTTGACTTCCGCTCCAATATTAGTAAATCCTTCCTACCAAAAACCGTTTTACATACGATGTGATGCAAGTTCTGCAGGAGTGGGGGCGGTATTATTCCAAAAGGACGATGAAGAGAATGAACGACCTATCTCCTTCATGTCGCAGAAATTAAATAAGGCCCAGCGAAATTACACCGTAACTGAGTTGGAGTGTTTGGCTGCAGTTCTCGCCATCAAGAAATTCAGAGCGTACATAGAAGGGCATGATTTTACAATTATTACCGACCATGCCAATCTCAAGTGGCTCATGTCACAAAGGGACTTAAGTGGAAGACTTGCCAGATGGAGCCTGAAACTTCAGGGGTTTAAGTTTAGGATAGAACACCAAAAAGGCAAGGAAAATGTGGTTCCAGATGCATTATCACGCGTCTTTTGTGACTCTCTAGCGGAGTTTGTCGCCAGCGTGAAGTTACTAGATTTCAACAAATTCGAGGACAGTAATTTTGATGAACCAGATTATGTAGAGCTCAGAACTAAAATCTTGAATAACCCAGAGAATTATCCTGCATTCAAAATTGACCAAAAGCACATTTTTATCCGATTAGAACCCAAGAGAACCAGTGACTTATCTGATCTATCCATTTGGAAGCTGTGGATACCAGCCTCAATTAGACAAAATATGATCCAAGAGCAGCACGATGATCCATTGTCTTCTCACGGTGGAGTGGCAAAAACTTTGGAAAAGTTGAGGAGGTATTATTTTTGGCCAGCTATGGCAAAACAAGTTCAGGAATATATTGCAAACTGCCAGATCTGTAAAACAACCAAACCCTGTAATAGACAGCTACGACCTCCAATGGGTAAACGATTTGACGTCGACAGGCCTTGGCAGCGCCTATATATAGACCTATTGGGCCCATATCCAAGATCGAGCAATGGAAAAACCATGATACTGATTGTCGTAGACCATTTAACCAAATTTGTGTTGCTGAAAGCATTGACAAAGGGAACCGCACAACAAATTATAGACTACCTAAAAGATGAAGTATTTTATGTATATGGAGTACCTGAGACAATACATTCGGACAATGGAAGCCAATTTAAAAGCTCGGAATATAAATCACTACTAAAGGACTTTGGAGTGTACGACTCAAAGACAGCGATATATTCTCCGCAATCAAACGCGTCAGAACGCGTAAACCGTTCAATTATATGTGCAATTCGAGCATATATTGCACAAGAACATACGATGTGGGATCGTCATTTATCGGAAATTGCGTCTGCTCTTAGAAATGGTGTTCACGAATCTGTAAAAAACTCGCCTCACTTTTTACTGTTCGGCTATCACAGAATCAATCATGGGAAGAGTTATCAACTGCTGCGAAGTATAGAAAATATTTCAGAAGGGGAAATTATGTTGCCGCTACCAGCTCGAATGTCTTTAATACACCAGCAGGCACAAGACAATATTAGGAAAGCATATGAAAGAAGTGCCAAACGTTATAATCTGCGAACAAGATTAAATGAATACACTGTGGGACAAAACGTCTACGTCCGTACGCATCCACAAAGCAACGCTACAAACAAATTTTGTGCAAAATTTGCACCTCTTTTTATCCATGGGATAATATCTAAACGAATCGGCAATGTCATGTACGAGGTTAAAGATGCCTCCAATAAAGTGTTGGGAATATTCCATTCAAAAGATATCCAGCGCTAACTTTAATCTAATTTACAAATAAATAAGATTACTTTTTTTTTCTCAGCTTCATCTTTGTGTTGTCTTCGTAAACTTAAGATGAACCTGTCCTGTTACGGTCAGTGAATTATTAGATCATTACTTTTGTGTCGTACTGTATATGTGTATCTACTCCTTCGCTATTCAGAAGCATATTTGTGCGTGCTTTATATAAATTGGCATACCTGTGTTAGACGAACATTTGTTTATTTGTATAGTTGTAAGTACATAGCTCAAGAGAGAAAAAAGGGGACAAATGTTTTGGTCCAAACTGCAATAGCATAGTATTGGACATTGGATTAATTGTTTTTTTTTATTAGTGTATCGTGCTTATGAAGAAAAATGGTAATGGAGAGGAATTTTTTACTTGAACATGGAAATGTTTAAGTAGAGAATACCAATGCTTACATACTTATTCCTCAAACCTGTGTTACCACCAATAGATAATTTTGTACATAGATGAACATACATTGTTATCAAAATTTAAAAGTATATAGCTGCACATTTAGATTCATTTTTGGTTAGGCAGCCGCAGTCGAATTATTAAATTTAAGCCATTTTAATTTAAATTAGAATAAATAAGAGGAAATTTAATTTAATAATTTCAAGACGGGCCATTAAAATTCAGGCGTTAATATTTATATTATACGTATTTATTTTATAATCCGAATCGGTGAGTTTTGTTGATCCGTTGCGTTTTTATTCTATGTAGAATAGATTTAACTGTTAAATTTATTTAATAGGAAAATACCACATATAAGTAAGGCATTTTGTCTGTACCGTGCCTGATTCCACTATATAACGCCTACCGTTAGAGTGGATGGTATATAGGTTAGCGGCAATTTATCAAGCCTTTGGACTTCAATCGCGGAGCCTCATTTATCCAGAAGGAATAAGAAATTGTGTATATCGACGGACAAAATTTATCCGTCTAAGATTGTTCTCGTGTCAAGGAGACGGAATTTCACCCAGTGAAATAACTTGTCGGACCAATATTATTCCGCTCATTAATTAAGTGAAAGTGACAATTTCTTTCTACAACTAGAGCTAGTTATTAAGCTTATTTAAATATTTATTTTTTGGTTATTAGTGAAATTTTCATATTACCCGATAGAATAAACCGAGTATACTCGTAAATTTCAAATAAGATTAAGTGGTTGAAATAATCTTTTTCATTTAAAATTAATTTAGTGAATTTTGTTATTATTAATCAAATTGCTCTAGTTCAAGTGTTTTGTGTGTATAAAGTGCCAAAGTGGAGAAAACATAAACTTTAATTTTTCAGAAAGCCATATAGCCCTGTTCATCATCATCCGGGGAGTACTCTTTGGCGGTGTAATGAGTGGGTGAGTTATTTTTTTTTAATATATAAAATTTTACGTTGTTGTTGTTTGTTTCACTGCGGCATACGTTATACAAATTTTTTTACAGTAGACTACACACATTTTTTTTGCTATTATTGAATCACATAATTTTATACTTGAACGATTTGATTATAGTGAATTTAAGTTGCCCGTCTTATTCGAAATTCCTTAGGATAAGTCATTATTTTTAAAACTACAAATCTTGTCAAACAATTATTTTTCTATGGGATAATAAACGTTTCATTTGTATATATAATGGGACTTAAAATGGATTAAGAAATATCTTTTTATTGGTGATGATGTGTGGGATTTGTGAACTAGGTATGAGTGCTAGCCTTTTGATTGGCCTAATTAACACGATGGATTTTGTGCATTTTATAACATTTTCGGTGACAAAGGACCTCCCTTTTTCCACTGCAGCTATCAGGAAGATAAAACGTGTTGGTTGCCGAAAGAAGTGTAACAAAAAATACCTTTTTTTATTATATTCATTCGATACATATCTGTCAAACGTGAAACATAAAATAAATCGAAACTATTTTGGCTGTTTTCATTGGTCCTTCGAGCCGGATCCGTAGAAATTTATTGCTGATAATTGGACCGCGTGGAGGATTACCACAATCATTGCTACGTGGACTGCCTTTATTGGAGTAATTAACCGGATATCAATACTGTTACTTGAGTATAATTTTGTTTTATTTTATACATATTACATATGATATAAGTAAAGACAAGACATAACCGTTAACCACGTTTTTTTTTGTTGGTGAAGTTGGATTGTGGAAAAGTTTTCGAACATTCGGTTTGGTTTATATTGTACCAATCGCCAGTGTACCAAATACGAAATAATTAATCAAAATAGTGTCAGTGAGTGAGATATTTGAGCAGATAGGGATTTGATAACCAAACATCCAAAGTACCAAATAAATTTAGAGTTGCAGATTAAAGCATACGAATTCACCGAGATTAAACCTCATGGAGCCATTAGTAAAAAGAAGAGCTGTCGTAAAAGGTCAAATAACTAAATTGACCATCTATGTGAAAGCATGTACAGATAATACGCCATACGACGAAATGCAAACACGTTTAGAAAATTAAAGGATCATTACAAAACCTTTGTGAGTATAGAAGATGCAATTTTTGCTGTCGATCCCGAAGCACAATCCGATATCGATGTTGTTGACGACAATTATTATCTCTGTATGGCTACTCTGCAAAGACTAATGAGATCAAAAATTTAAACTCCAGTTAGCGGTTTGAACGAAACCATTTTGAATTCATCCTCAGCTGGCTCTTCGGGGGACTTCAAACTACCACGTCTAACATTAGCTACATTCGGCGGAAGGCTGCGGAACTGGCGGTCGTTCTATGACTTGTTCAAGAGCACTGTTCATGAAAATACAAACCTCTCGCCGGCCCAAAAATTCCAGTATTTGATAGGTCAACTACGCCGCCCAGCAGAAGCACTGGTAAAGCATTTCCGAATAGATGATGCTAGTTACATCGAAGCCTTTCAGAGGTTAGTCAAGCGATATGATCGGAAGCACAATATAGTCAACGAGTTCATTGAGTCGTATATCCAGCAACCTTAAATTACTAAGCCATCAACTGAAACAGTCGGTCAATTGCATGATATTTGTGACGAGGTTATTCGCGGCCTGAAAACCCTTGGGTCAAGTGCAGAAGCAAGAGATTGTTGGTTGGTCTATTTAGCGGAGAAAAAATTAGACGATGTCACGCTACAGTTATGGCGACCAGAATCTTCAGAACAAAATTTTCCAAAAATTTAATAGTTTTTGGAGTTCCTAAACAAGAGGATGAACCCTCTCGAAGGCTTCAAACAGCAAACCAACAAGCTTCACAGCAAATACAGCACACCAGTGAAAACCTTTCTATCGGACCCTAGGCCACTAAGTTTTTACAAATGAGCTTAGATCAACGTAGGCAATACGTGAACAAGAATTCCAGGTGTTACAACTGCCTAGCTGAAGGGCATAGCGTATACAACTGCAGCTCCAAATACCACTACCCAAATCTACACCATCTACCAGCACGCTTGCAAGTACTGCAGTTACATTATCCGAAGATCCCAAACCCATTAATTCGACTGGAGCTACTAATTTGCATTCATTACATTCCAGCAAGAGTGCTGATGCATTGTTGCCGACTGCAAATGTTGACATTTGTGACAAATTCGGGATATGGCAACCCTGTCGAGCTTTATTGGACTCCACCTCAACTATGTCTTATATCACCGAAAATTGCGCAAGCCGGCTTAATCTGTCAAGATCCAATGCAAAGTTCCAAATTAACACTTTAAATGGTGGAAATGCCGGTAGAGTAAGAGGTGTATGCTCACCTGTAGTGAGATCAAGAACCAACACTCAATTTACCATCGACATCAACGCGTATATACTATCGAAAATTACATCAAACCTGCCGTCGCAAGTTATAGACCGTGAAAAATTGACGTATCTGAACCAAATCATAACTTGCCTTTCTGTCGACCATGAAATTAGTATTGATCGGTCTATGAGAAAATTGTGGGAAACGGAGGAAATACCAGCTGTTGCACAGTTCAGTGACGAGGAGAAACTTTGCATGGATTTCTTCAATAAACATTTAAAGCAAGATGAGTCGGATAACTTTATCGTCTCATTACCATTCAAACCAAATAGCCCTATGTTAGGTGATTCACTTAATCAAGCACTCAGAAGGTTCAGCTCATTTGAACAAAAACTACAAAAAAATCCGCAACTTTACAAAGACTACACTAAATTCATAGCGGAGTACGAAGGGCTCAGTCATATGGAGTTAATACCATCAGGTCAAATCGACCTACCAAACGATAAAAAATATTATCTACCTCACCACCCGGTGTTTAAGGAAGCCAGAGTACGACCACCAAGTTACGCGTTGTGTTTGACGCTTCAGCGAGAACAACTTCCGGTGTATCTCTTAATGAAACATTGATGGTCGGGCCGACCATACAACAGTCGCTAGCAGAGATACTAATAAAATTCTGTAAACACCGTTATATGTTCATGGCGGAGATTGAGAAAATGTTCCGTCAGGTCTGGATCGAGAAGTAAGACACCGAATTCTTACGTATCCTTTGGCGAAACTCTCCGGCAACACCTATAAAACATTATAGTCTTCTTACAAATACCTACGGCACAGCTTCAGCGTCATTCATAGCAACTCAAGCGCTTATTAAACTAGCCCACCTCCATCTTGAGAGTCATCCACACGCAGCAAGGGTGCTAATGAAGAATTTTTACATGGACGACCTAATATCCGGAGCGAGTACCATCAAAGAAGCAGTAACAATACAATCCGAGCTGTACTCCCTTTTGAAAATGGGTGGGTACCATCTACGCAAATGGGCCAGCAACGACGTGAAGCTATTGGAAATCATACCCAAAGATGACAGATAGATATCCATCCGGGAAATAAGCGAAGGGAACAAATTGATCTCGATACTAAGTATTAAATTCGACCTACAAGCTGATAGTTTTTCCTTTAACGTTTCGCTACCAGTATCAACCAAATTAACCAAACTAAGCATGTTATCCGAAGTCTCACGCATGTTCGACCCAATGGGATGGGTGTCCCCGGGACGGTTGGGATAAAGATACTATTTCAGCGCCTTTGGTTGTTAAAACTCGATTGTGACGACCAACTTCCAGCAGATGTTACAAAACAATTGATAGACACGCGGGGTAAATTGGAATCAATTTAACGGGTCAAAATACCAAGATGGCTAGCCCTGTGTGGGTTCCCGACGCATCAAACTCTGCATACGCCGCTGTTATATATGCACGAACGCTAAGTGCGGATGGAGAAGTACTGACCAACCTAGTTTGTGCAAAAACAAAGATCGCACCGATAAAGTTCACCACAATAGCAAGATTGGAATTATGTGCGGTGCTTTTACTTGTTCGATTGCTAACATTGGTCATGAAGTCCCTGGAGTTGACAATTTCCCCAAAAAAACCTTTATGGTCTGACTCTACTACGGAGCTTGGTTGGCAAATCCACCGAGAAAGAAACACATATTCGTACTCAACCGAGTTACTGAAATACTAGAATCTACAAATGTCCAGCAATGGTTCTACGTTCCATCAAATCAAAATCCAGCAAGTATCGCTTCTCGTGGTATTACTCCTGACGAACTTCTGAACGACGCTATGTGGTGGAATGGACCAGCCTGGCTGCGTTATGAACCTGTACAAGTTCCAGAGCAACCCAAAAAACCAGCAAGTACAAAGACAGCACACAGCAACATCCAGTTTCCTTCTTAAGGAAGAACCAGAAAATCCTGCTAATGCAAATACACCAATCGCCGAAATAATTGAGAAGTTTTCAAGTGTAAAAAAAACAACTCGGGTCCTTGCGTGGATCCTACGGTATAAGCAGAATTTACGGAATTCCAAAAACAAAGTTGTCGGTCCGCTTACCGTGGCAGATTTGCATGAAGCGTACATGATAATAGTGAAAGAGGCTCAACTTACAAGTTTCTCTGCGGAAATTAAGTGTTTACATGGTAAACTGCCGTTAAAGAAATCTGATATTTCTTCTCTTAATCCTTTTTTAGATGACGCGGGCATTTTGCGAGTAGGTGGCCGCATGGAAAACACAAGAACCCAATACGACCTGAAACTCCCGATAATCTTATCAGGCCGTCATCCTCTGGCACTTAAATTGGTGCAAGAAGCACACGAAGAACATCTACATGCGGGACCCACTTTGTTGATGTCAATAATAAAGCAACGGTATACGGTATTAAGATGTAAGGATTTGATTCGACGCGTCATACACAGTTGTATCAAATGTTTCCGGCAAAAGAAAATTACGCAGCAACAATTAATGGGTCAACTACCACCACCACGGGTTAACCTAATAAAACCATTTCTACAGACCAGTGTAGATTACGCCGGTCCATATAGCCTTAAGACCAACAATGCTCGAAAAGCTACAATTTACAAGGGATACTTGGTCGTATTTGCATGTATGGCAACATAGGCCGTACACCTTGAATTAGCCTCCGATTTATCTTCGGATACATTCCTCGCAGCGTTTAAACGATTTCAGAATCGCCGTGGGGTTTGTACAGATATCTACAGCGACAACGGCACAAATTTTGTAGGAGCCGCCAAGGAGCTAGAATATTTCCAACAATTAGTATCAAAGGAAATGAAACAATTCGTCAACTGGACAACAACAAACAACACGAAATGGCATTTTGTGCCACCAGCGACACCTCAGTTCAACGGACTTTGTGAAGCAGCAGTGAAGTCAACCAAGTACCATTTGCGACGCGTACTTGGCCAAACAATTCTGAGGTACCAAGTGTTATATACATTGTTAACTCAAATTGAAGCCTTGCTTAACTCCCGACCCTTATGCGAATCACTAGAAGACCACATTACAGCACTAACTGCGGCGCATTTTATCATCGGGCAGCCAATGACTATGATTCCTGAGCCAAATCTTTCAAACCTTGTAAGTCAACCGATTATCGCGATGGCAAATGACACAATAGATGTTCCAGCACTTTGCCAAAAGGTGGCAAGCAGAATACCTAACCATTTTAAACCACTAAGGTCAAAAAAGGTGATTTAGTCATATTAACACTAACATTTTTTCATTCAATAAAATGTTGCTTGATGTTTTCGCGCATAGATACGTCAAACATTACGCGGAGTTGCTCAAATTTGCCAAACACTAACCAACCAAAAACTGATTTTTAGATGACAGGAAACTTTGGACTCAGCTTTATACGATCCGTCAATAATATTTCGGGAATATTTTGACTCCTACCAATATATGAATCGGTTGAACAACATTAAAATAAGGATCGGAATGATTGACATGTTGTGGAATTTGTCATCGGGAAATTTTAAAAGTGTTACACGGAATTCGATTTGGAATGTTGTTTGTTATTGAAAACTCAAGTTGAACAGAAAACGGTTTGTAAGTTGAATGGATTTTAATTGTGATACTCTGTGAAACCTGCGATGTTGAATTGTTCCAATCAGTTACTATGTAATGTGATTGTTTTTGCTATGTTTCAAGTTGAGAATTTTAGCAAATGACTCGCTACCAGAATCCAACGGTACTCTACATTGAATAAGTTTACCATTACCATTTTCAATCATCACTAACGCTGTTGGTAAAATTGTTGAACTTTCGAAAATTTTGTTATTTATATTAAAGTTAGAAGAAGCACTAGACATTGAATGATAGGCTAATTCAGATGCTAGAGGAGGATTAAAAAATGTTGATCTTGAGTACGTTTCTAATAATCATATTATCTTTGATTTTGATTTTTTTTATCCGGCTTATGTCTTAAAAAATAAAAAGTTTATAGAACCTTTTTTAGAAGATTATAACTTGTTATTGTCATTTTCTAAATGTTAGAGATATTGTAAAATGGATAAGCCTTAACTGTGTGTGAATAATAAACAACTTCATCCCAGATGAAGAAAAACTAACCCAGGTACAAACGCCAATAGAGCGCTAAATATAAATCAGCCTTAATACGTTCTGTTTCCGTTGAAGTGCTTAATTATCGTGAGTGATTTTACCTCTCACCATTACTAAAATTACATCAATTACCCACTAACTATCTGTTCGAAGTTGTCTCCAATTCAAATTGTCATTTGCCAATGGGCAGGTATGTGCTTTTCTTTGATGAGGTCAAATTGTATAGCGACGGACAACTTAATGGCACAATTGTTATTATTGGTCAGATGAAAATCCTCAAAAAATTGTGTGGAATTGTAATTGGTTACTTAATTGGTCGTTATGTTTTTACTTACCTGGATGTTTAGAAAATATTGACTTGAGAGCAACAAGACAAAGAATTTTGAATTAATGGTGAGGAGCAAGAATACTCATAATAATCAAGCGCCCTAAAGGAAAAAGAACTTCCTATGTCCACGTCGTTGTTTCCGGGTAATGCTAAAACTATTGACAAGGCCCGAATATATTGCAGTTTCTCTACTATTCGAACTGCTGCTAAACACTTATCATGGATAACAAGCACATAAATCTAAATTAACAGCATCTGAATACTTTTTAAACATTTAACGTTGAGGTGACTTTCTCAAGGTCACAATAATAAACTTCGTTATATTATTTAAAACGTAAAAAGTCTCGACATTAACCTTGAAATGACCTTCAAAAGTAACCTTAAAGTCAAGGTCTTTGACATTTTCGAATCAACTTCTTGGGAGTGATTTTTAAACATTTAACCTTGGTTTGACCTTCTCAAGGTCAAAATAAAAACTTTGAAATAAAACGAACGTAACTTTCCCGATCTTCTCGAGACCAGTGTCAATAATAGGAGTTTCCATTTAAAAACATGACCTTGACCTTCAAATGACCTTGATAATTTACCTGAAGGTCAAAGTCATTATTATATATAAACCATGTTTTTATAGCTATTATATTTTAGGACATATTTGGATCCTTCCATTAAAATGGGTCACCCGGTATATTGATGTTTGGAAATCGTGTAACTCGCCTACTGGCAAAATACAGTTTGATTCAGTTTCAAATAAACTTAACGTAGAAAATCTTGAAGGTTGTTTTGAAATAACTTTCAGATTTTTTCATTCCAAGTTTTGAACATTTTTTTAATTTACTGTATAGCAGTCCTGAATACAATAACCCTGAACAGAATTGTTGGATGAATAAATGCAAAATACAGTAATCTCTAATCAGTATTTAGGCATGCTCATCATTTACGATAATCAACAGTTTTCCAAGGAACATCGGTAGGTGTATACAAAACGATTTAATACGAAGCATCGGCAATGGTATCTTGCAAACAACTGAAATTGAAATTTCACAAAACAAATTTATTTCAATATTATTTAATGAAACTACTGATACTTCGCGAAAATCTCAGTTATGTACCATAAGCAATACATGAGGTTTGATAAGTTTTTTCGAAATTGCGACAAAACATGATTATGTAAGACATTTAGATTTTTCGTACTGCATAATATCACATAATCAAACACTTCTTACTTCCTTTTGCCTCGAAGGCATATTATTCCCAAGAAAACGTGAAAAATATTTTTTTTGTAATGTCTTCAGCAGCCTTACGGTGGGGTCTAATTTGCTTTTATACGGTTTTGTATTAAAGCGTTCCAAAGTCACAAATCAATTTATAAATAAGTTAAGCCGCCCCTACTAATAACCCAAAAGCCACCCCTACTGATAACCCAATCACTAATTCAATGCCTCACTCAACCGATGAATTACCTCTAAGTAATTCCCCAACTGAACCCCTCTCTAAATTAATGTCAACCACAACTCAACTCCAAACTCAACTCCGAAACCAACTCGATTCGAAAACTGCTTGCGACATGAAATCAAATAAATCCTATCTTAACTTCTAAATCGATCCCAACTCAACCCTCAACTTAACCGCAACGGGATTCGAAAAACTATATTCTTACAAGCACTCAACTCAAAATAAGTCTAGTGAGCTTCCAACTCAACCCTCAACACAAAAGCAAATTAAGTCTCAACCCAAGAGCAACCCAAACCAGTGGCGTAACCACAATTCTCGGGCCCCTCCGCAACATTTTTCTTGGGCCCCTAAACACCTATGAATAAGAAAAGCTTTTAGTTAAAAACTTATTTCTTTCTATTGTCCAGCCTCGTATTAATTAAAAGTAACCGATATCGAAAGTAAAGACGGATATTATTTGAATTATATAATTATTAATTAATGCCATCTGTAGTTCTATAGTATTACTAAAAATATAATTTCCCTTTCATTTTAACTAATGCCATCTAGGGATGGACATTCCTATTATTAAGAAACCGAACGCATTAATCGCTGTCAAGTAAGAAAATGAAATAAAGTATAATTATTCAGCCTAATCAGTGGTTATTCAGTCTAATAAAGTATAATTATTCAGTCTAATAAATAATAAAATTGGTTATTTTGTACGAAGCAAAGTTGTCAATTAAAGTACGAAGTAAAGTTGTATTGTAAATTAAAAGTTAAAAGCAAAGTTGTAAACGAAAAAGGCGCGGTATATTCGCATGTAGCGATATATAAAAAAGGAAAAAGAGTATTGGGGCACGGCGGCAACGCGAGCGCTGTTGTAGAATTTTGAGAGTGATATCAGAAAGGAAAAGGGTAAGATGATTTTTTTAATTGTATGGAACAAGGGGCCTTATTGCGAGGTATTTTGGCGATTTTTTGTGAAAACGGTCAAGTTTGGCGCGTTGTGGGTAACGGTAAAGGAAATATTGTGGTAAATAAGTATGGAGGCGCACGATGAGTCGTATCGTATGGAAGCGCACGATATTTTGAGTTTTTAAAGTTGAATATTGTTCTCGTGTTGTATGTTTCGCACGATTGTATGTTTCGCACGATGATTTGAGTTATAATGGTTAAATATTTGTTTTGTGTTAACTTGGAATTATGTTTTGACTTGGAATTATGAGTAAAGAAGTCCAGTAAAAGGACTGGCTAACACTAATCTTTTTTTGAGTTTCATTTTATAGTGTAGCAAAATGGACGATGAAGCATCTCCAAAACTGTACGCGGAAGATTGCGAATTGTTTGATGAGGAAAAGGATTCCAAGCAGTAGAATCAAGAACGGTTATACGTTCTAAGAGAGCAACATATTGAGTCACTGGATCGTTTCTTTTCTGAAATATCGAATGAGGAAGGTTTTCAAATATTGACGGTTACCGAATTGAATATACGTCAAGAAAGACTGAGGCAGCATTTCGAATTATTCGAGAAAGCAGACTTGTGGTATCGACAAGGCAACATCTTGGTCACGAGCGGCGTTTACATTGAATTAGAAGGAAGATTTATGTCTGCAATGGGTAAAATCCAGGATAGGATCGGGAAGCAAGTTGGTATTGGGCAAGGTGGTACTTGCTCGGCAGGAGAAGTTTACAGAGATCGATTAACCGCGGTAATTAGAATGGAGCCTAGTGGGCCCCCTAGGATAGGAAAGTTTAACGGGAATCCAGCCGAATCGCCGGAATTTCGGGATTTGTTCTTGGCTGAGGTCCATGATAAGAGCTATGACCCAGTCCCCAAGCTGCTTTATTTACAGGAGGCCTGTGTAGGGAAGGCTGCGTTAATATTGGGTTCATGGCAACTTACGCGTGACAATTATGAAGCAGCATGGGAAATTATGATGAAAGCATACAATGACAATTATCATGTCATCCATAGCATCTTGGAAAGAATGTATGCTGTTAAAAACCAGGAACGTGAAACTTATGATTCTTTACGGGTGATCCTAGACTCCTTAAATGGTGGAATCAGACAATTGGAGACTATTGCAAAGCCCGAACAATTGTGAGATCAAATTTGGATCCATTACGCAAAACAACGGTTACCTAAGTACACATTGGATGCATGGGAGCAATATCGTAATCAGGTTGGTGAGTTTGGGAAGTTTTGGATGTCAAATCAAAGGAGCGATGGGAATTTGAAGAGAAATGACTTGAATGGTCATGCGAAGGGCAATATTGTAAAAGTAAAATAACGCCACCTAGTCAATGGATGATGTCCAAAATTATCGAAGTATTTATTACGAGACAAAGCAAGAAATGCAAGGTAAAGACGGAGAAAGGTAAATTAGTACGACCGATCAATCAATTATGTTTACCACCGATGAAGAAAGAAGCAGTCACATCTGATGCTGGTTTCCCTTGGGGTTTTTTAATGGAAGTATTCCCTAAGGTTTTCCCAGTGTCTTAGAGCAAATGCTGGATGTTGATTATGAAATTTTGTATACGATAAGAGCATATTTGTACCGCACTAGTTGTATGGGAATAGTAGGAAAGAATTATCTGATAGAATCATGCAATACCACGATGAGAGCCACTATGGGACCAACTTGTTCGTTTAGCCGGCCAGAATGTTACGGCCACCATAATGGAGATAAACCAACGGACATTATTTGAATTAACGAATATTATTTGAATTATATAATTATTAATTAATGCCATCTGTAGTTCTATAGTATTAATAAAAATATTATTTCCCTTTCATTTTAACTAATGCCATCTAGGGATGGACATTCCTATTATTATGAAACCGAACGCATTAATCGCTGTCAAGTAAGAAGATGAAATAAAATAAACGTTGAATCGCAATAGAACTTTTGTACAAACAGGCGGTGTTTTATTTTTGTTATATTTAATTAATTTTACTTTGTGCTGAAGCGCAAACATATAGTTCATAAAATGAAATTTTTTGCAATCAACTCAATGCTATGACGATTTCTAAATATATGAATAGAAATAGAGCATCTGTTTATTCCACAAACAAAAATATGAACTCGAAAGCTCGTCCACTGGACTGTGTTCACGAACTCTACATTGTAACAAATTGTTACAACTGTCATTGTACAAATGACATAGCAGTTAACAACGATATTGTTACAAACGTCAAATTTGCTACCAAAACAAACTTTGTTTAGCAAAATTTTGTTTCTTCGTTATCATAAATACATATAATAAAAAAAATAATTATTTAATTAACAAGAACCAATATTCATTTCACGTATTCATTTGTATCGAATAAATTATTTTCATCCATAAATTGATCAATACGATCAGAATCCATAATTGTTTCTTTTAATGACAGCTGGAAAGACAGTATTGAGTAGAGTTGTAAATGACGTTTGTAACAATAAGGGGAAATTTTGGTTTAGGTTTATGAACAATACAAAGCACGTTGCTGTGGTTACAACCGAGGTTTATGAACGCTTTAGAACTGTCATTGTTAACAATATTGTTACAATGTAGAGTTTATGAACACAGTCCTGACGAATACAGGCAAAGCAATCTTGATAATACAAGCCATAATGTAAAAAACGAAGCTTTTATAAGGAAATTAGAAACGAGGAAAAAACCAAACTTTTCATAGTAAAACACATAAAACATATGGAAAATCACTTTTTCTCCTAAGACAAATTTGTAAACGAAAACGTTACAAATTCTCTATTATGATTTCTGAAATAATTTCATTGTTGCGACCACCGTAATAGTGATCATCTGAAATATACAATTGAACGTTAATGTACAATTTTGTATTTATTTAAGAATGTCATCTAGTTTTTAATATTTGAAATTACCTAAAGTTGTCTTGGCTGAATGCCACCTAATTTGTATTAGTTGTATTAAATTTAAGTTGTCTTGAATTAACGCCATCTATATAATAGTAATTAAACTTGTTAATTTGTATCTTCACTTATGTTACTGCCATCTATATTGAATTAGTATTAAGCATTTTGTATAAAACTTACTCATGCGTTACGCCGCATAGAGCGCACTTGTTTT
Organism: Tipula helvola; assembly: GCA_963556165.1. NCBI lineage: Eukaryota > Metazoa > Arthropoda > Insecta > Diptera > Tipulidae > Tipula > Tipula helvola. The sequence continues at coordinate 38,104,672 of OY744482.1, read as the reverse complement.
GTATTTAAAGAGACGTCAAGTAATGAATCATGTCACAAATAATCAGCAAATTGTAAGAGCAAATACGGAAAATAAAATAAATTAAAATTTGTAAGAAAATTAGTTGAGTTTTACTGAAATCAGCGGGAAATTGGTTAGCACAGAGCGTGTTCAAGGTGCCAAAAACGCGAGATAATTGGGGTACCAAGCAAAATTCAGTCTAATAAAAAGCAACGTTGTACAAATAAATTGTTGAGGAAGAAGGTAGCAAATTTAGAAGAATCGGAGGAAAGTTTGTGTGGCTATACGGAAAACCAGGCAAAATAGTATACCGAAACTCTTTTTAATAAAACCAGATAGCAAACAGGTTATATATTGTCGTGTAATACAAACTCGAGTGAGATTTTTTGTGTGTTAGCAAAATGGGTGTGGTGCAAAGTAGTGAAAAGGATTTTTTTTTATGATCATGACACGGTTAAACAAGAATCTAATGGTGCGTAAAATGGAATAACGGAATAATTATGGGCGTGTGGTGTCACATTTGATCAGGAAAATTGCGTGGCGTTAAATACGGTATACATAATTTTTTGTCAAAGTTTTTTTGACATAATATGATTGTACAAGAAAATACGTGTAAAGGAAAAAATGTAATTATGGAATTTTATATAATGTGAAATTTGTGTGTCATAAAGCAAGGTTGTGGAAATCGACGTGGGAATATTATTTTTTAGTACCAAAATTTTATCAAATGATATGGTGAACAGTTAGGTTGGTAAATGATGACCATCGTAAGTGAGGATCATGATAGTTGAGTGATTGTGCATCAATGTGATCAGGGATTTAACGTGAATCCTTGATTACTTATAGCGCTGCATTCGCCGTGTTCTAAAATTATAATACAAATGGTACCAGTGTCAGGATATCTGCACTGAGGGTAGAATTTGCATAAATATAGAGAAGTATAGTATCAGCAACGGGATGGCCGAACTGATGGTTGGGCTGAGTTTACAGAATTAAGTTCTGGGGACAATATTAGGGCAATATATGAAGAAATAAATATGATTGATAGTGAGGTCAACTGTCACAAGCTATTGACAAGCCATATCAACGAAGATATAAGCCGAATTGCAGCTGGGTTATTGGCCCAAAATACATCGTTTGGATGGATTGTTTCGGGGGAAGGTTTATTACAAGATCTTGGAGAACATTTGTGTACAATAGGGATAACGATTAAGGACGAACTTCGATTCCTGGTTCAAAAACTGTGGGAATTAGACGAGATGCATGAAAAACTGTTATCAGCTGAAAACCTATTCTGTGACGACAATTTCAAAAGAACAGTTGTTAAAACGGGCAATCGATATAGTGTTACTATACCAATGAAGCCTGATGTGGAATTAGGAGAATCGATAGCTGTGGCATTACGTCGACTCTAACTGTCAGGAGAATAACTTTAAACGTGACCCGGAGTATAGGAGTAAATATATTGAATTTATGACGGAATATAAAAAATTAGGTCATATGCAACGGGCAACAGCATTAAATCTAGGATATTTACATAATTATATACCACACCATGCTGTTTCAGTGGAGCGCAAATTCAGGGTTGTTTTTGACGGTTCAGCAAAATCTACCAATGGGAAATCGTTAAACGACGTACAATATATTAGACCACGCCTTCAGAGGGACTTACTGGATATAGTTATGAAATTTCGCAGCGGAAAAATAGCATTAACGGCGGATATTTGTAAAATGTTCCGCCAAGTAGAAATTCAGCCAATTCATTGGGATCTGCAAAGAATTTTGTGAAGAGAAAACTCATATGAGCCAATTCGTGACTATTGGTTAACAGTGGTAACTTATGTGGACGATATGTTAACGTTAGTTGAATCAGAATCCCAAGCAATCAAGTTAAAAGCGGAAGTTATTAAACTACTTCGGCAAGATGGGTTCTTGGATAAATGGAGGTCAAACTGCTTAGAAATTATGGGAAGTGAAATAACAGCGAAGGTTGTAGAGTTGTAGAGTTGCAAAACAGTACTAGTATTCTTGGTATTAGTTATGTGGGATTATATCAAGGATGAATTTCAATTTAAGGTGCAGGATCGTAATCAACCTGATATCATCAATAAACGTTTATTACCGGTGAAGCGGCGAGAATATTTGATCGACAAGGATGGGTATCCCCAGTTACGGTGAGAGCAAAGTTGTTCATTCAGGGGTTGTGGCGACTGAGCAGTAATTGGGATGAACCGTTGTCGTTATCCATACAACAAGAATGGAAGGATTTTTATCATGAATTAAGACTAATTAATGAAGGACGGATTCCACGATGGTTAGATACATCAAGAAACCAGAAAACTCAATTGCAAGTATTTAAGGCGTATGGAGGAGCGGGTTATGTACGAGTGTATATTAACAAGCAGTGGAGTGCCATGTTATTGTGTTCTAGAAGCTGGATAGCCCCTATAAAATTAGTGACAATACCGAGATCGGAGCTATGTGCGGTTGAGCTAAGTTGTAAATTAATTCGGAAGGTAGGTAAAGGAGATAACAATGTTTGGGGGAGCGCCAATTTATATTTGGATTGATTCAGAAATAGTGTTACATTGGGTGAGAAAGCCTATTAATGAATTGAAACCATTTGTGGCAAATCGAGTTGATAGGATACTCAAGGAATCAGCATTAGAGGAATTTCGTTATGTCAAATCGGAACAAAACCCTGCCGATCTAATATCTCGTGGGATAAAAGTGGAAAATCTGTTAAGAAACGATTTATGGTGGAGAGGACCAGCTATGCTGAGAGAGAGTAATGAGGAGTGTCCATATTGGACTCCCAAACTAAGCAACAAAGAGATTAATATCCAGATTAAGACAGAATGTAAAGAACCACCAGTGAGATTAGACAGTGTCTGGCTGACGACAGTCGAACATGGCGGTCAAGAATTTGAATTAATGGAGAAAAGGTTATCATATCAATCGGTATGTCGTATTACGGCATATGTATTACGATTCTGTAAATTGTGTTTTGAGCCAGTTCGTAATCGCAGGCTTGACAATAACATAGGGAAGGCAAATAATCTGTTAAATCAGGAACTGCCGGCTCTGGGAAGCAGCAACATTGAAGGTGTTACAATAAGCAATGTAGTAGGTTCTGTGCCACGACTAATGGTAAACGAAATTAACAACGCCTTAAACTACTGGTTGATAAGTTCCCAGAGGCGATCCTTTCCAGCAGAATATAAGGCGCTTGGTAAGACGGGATTATCTAAGACTAGCCGACTGTGGATGTTGACTCCATGGATGGACGAGCAGGGATTGCTGAGGATTACCTGAAGGTTGGACAAGGTACAGTTACCATTGGCACAGCAGAAGCCAATTATTTTAGATCACAAGGGTATTTTAGTTAGAAGAATAGCCGAAAAGGCTCATATAGATTTATGTCATGGGGGAGTGCAACTTTGTACGCAATATTTGAGAAATAAGTATTGGATTCTTCGATGTAGAGTTTTATTACGCAGCATAGTATATATACAATTGATGGAATATTACCGGAATACAGACTACAACCAGCACCAGCATTTTATCATTGTGGTGTTGATTACGCAGGACCAATCCAATTAAAACAAAGTCGTAATGTAACTATGAAGGGTTACATTGCGATATTTGTGTAGTACGGCACTAGATTATTAAAATTTGAGAGCGCTAACTTATCATGCGCGGTGAATACAATTTCCAAAAGAAATAAAGCACAAATGCCAAAAATCGCAAAATGCGTTAGGGGCATGTTTGAATGCAGCAAACCAATACCTATTACTTACCTAATAAAAAGGCAAATGGAATTTTTCTTTTTGTTTTACACTTTCTGCCGTAGGCACTTGGCGAAACACACTTAATACACACATTTTTAAATTTTTTAAAAACACTTGTTAAATATTTCGTAAAATTAAAAAATTTAAACATTTAAAAAAAAAAATTTAAAAAAAATGTGTGTAGGAACTTTTCTTCTTAACAAGGCAGTATAGTCAGGTACACACTATAGCAGCCAGTACAATTTTCAGCTTCTGTATTGGTCCCAATTACAACTAAATCTAAACAAAATATCTGTGTGCTGGTTGTAGGCAGCGTTCAAAATTTAGTACTGTCAATATTGCACCAATACAAGTAATACGAAATGTCTAAGAAAACATCAAATTGCTAGTTTTAAATATACCGCACGGGTGTCTACTATCCAGGTGTACTTACATGAATTGCAAGTTGAAGAGCAATGAGTTAATTTTGATAAATTTTCAATTCGAATAAATTTAATAAGACTCCAACCATATTTCTTTCTACAAAATTATACCCCAATTTTGAAATTTTTATCTGAGTTTTATTTCACCCTAATTTCTAAATTTTGTACTGGCCAATTCTCCCTATTGTCTCTACAATCATTATATTATTAAATCACAAATGCGGTAACCGGAAGTTGTAGGCTGGTTAGGCTTTTTGCAAGTATTGCGAGAAGGGGAGTTAGACGCTAGCGGATTAGTGTCTCTAATAGATAAGCGTTCTTTAAGGCTCAGATATTTTCGTATGCGACGATGCCATCAACGTTGAGCATAACGTAACATCTCTAATAGAGACGGCACGCCTTCAATTTGTGTAAATGGAAAGTTACTATATTCGTTACGAACATTAAGGCGTAAAATTTGTCTTACCCCTACATGTATACATTAGTAAACAACTGTAAGACAGATTTGTTTTTTTATCTTTTCTCCTTTTTAAACGATCCTGTTTTATATGAATTTACCACCAAAACGTTATTTTTAATTAAAAAATTTAATTAATTTAAGCATCGAAAAATTGTATTTTTGAAAAGGGCGGTAAAGTTATAATGAAGGATATCAATTCAAAATTAGGAACCTCACTTTTTTCAAAGATATTTATATACATAATGGATGATAGGATTCTTAAAATCATTCATCATTTTACGTCATACTAATTTTATTTGTGTCAAGACCAAAATTCATAGTCATGTCGTCCGCGCCATAAATTTTGATTTTAAATAAAAAATTGATAAACAAAAAAAATAATCTGCGCACTGCATACAAAATAAAAATTCTTAATCGTTATCAAATTAACGAATATACATATATACATATATACCAACCAAAAACCTCTTGCCCATGAAAGATAATAATTATTTATAATACAACCAATGATAAGTTGCACACTGGCAAATATTTAAATACACCATTGATAAATAATTTCAAAATAATCAACCAAAATATTTTAGTTATGTGAGTGATTAGACCATAAATGCATACTCTAATAATACGTAAATAACGATTAATATGCGACCACGTTCCGCAATTTTAATAACACTTGTTTATAGTTCTAAAATAAATATTTAAAAATAGCTTGAAACAGCTACGGCTAAATGATCGTGTGTGCGATACATATTTCAATTTCAAAATTCTATTTATACAGTGTGTTTGTTTAGTATTGTTGTGACATTACTGGTACAGTGTTTATATTTATACGATTTCAACTATATAGTATATAATGCCGTGTTTAAAGTATTTAATTTCAAAGCGAATTCTGTAGTATTAAGTGGGTTAATGATCAGTGAGTGTGTGTACAGTGATTAAATCCATAAATACCAAATTTTTGTTGCAAATACTTTGTCTTCTTAAATTCCATGAAATTTAACAATGAAATTCGTAATAATTCATCTAGTCCATCTACTGAGTGCCACTACAAATGGACATCATATTTTGGGAATATTTCCTCATGCTGCCTACAGTCACCATGTGCTACAATCGAGTATTATAAATGGATTATTAGAACGGGGCCACAAAATTGTCTCGGTTGGATATTTCCACACGGATAACACAAACCCGAATTTTACCCAATTAATTCTGCCCCAAATAAATTTATTAACAAACGCATTCGATGTGTCGACATTTATCGATCTTGATCGCAAATCATTACGATATATTTTTAATGATTTTCATAATCTAATCGAGAGGGGACATGATGATTGTAAAATGTTGCTAAATTCCTCAGCAGTTGAGGAAATTTTTAAAATTCATTATACAACACCATTCGATTTAATGGTCACGGAGACAATGAATACTGATTGTAGTCTCGGTATTGCGTACAAGTTAAATATTAAATTTATTGGCCTTAGTCCATGTGCTCTAATGCCGTGGCACTATGAACGGGTAGGAATCCCCGATTTTCCGTCGTTCATACCAAACGAATTTGTTGGATATTCTGAAGAAATGGGATTTGTGGAACGTTTTCGAAATTGGATTATTGTTCAAAGTTTTAAATATTTATATAGGTGATATCATATTATCAATTTTAAATTATGTGACGCCTTCTTATGATGTTATAATTGTTTTAGAGAAGCTGAAGATGTTGATACAAAATTATTACGCAACCGATTTAGAAATGATATACCAAATGTACGTGAAATCAGTAAAAATACAACCGTTTTATTCGTAAATCAATATTATCCAATGAGTGGGGCACGTCCTTTGCCACCGGCTGTCGTTGAAATTGGTGGGCTACATATAAAAGATGAGGCAAACGCTCTACCAGATGTAAGTAATGTTCAATGAATTCAAAGTATCGAATTTAGGTTATTTATTAGTGGTATTGCACAATAATCTGTACTGCTCAAACCAAATACAATACCCTGAAACATTGTATGAATAATGAAAAGAGCCCCAGTCCTCAATATATGATACATTGAGTGATATCATCATAGATTGAGTGAAATTTTGATTAAATTTCTAGTAAAAACCTTTGTTTTATTATCGATACAATTTCCATCAAAACAAGCTTTTGATTGGAAGCTATAAGAAAAGTTCCACTCAAATTAGAATATGAGAATTGAGTAAAATTTTAGTTTACTTTGATTAAAAATTTCAATTAAAGTTGACGTTTGGGTGAAATTTAATAAGAAGTAGGCATTAATCAAGTTTCACTCAAAATGATATACCTCAATTTGAGTGATTTTTTTTTCTTTAAAATTTTTAGTTAAATTTGCAGTTATGAAACATTTTACCCTTTTGAAAAATTCCACTCAAATTAGAATATGAGAATTGAGTGAAATTTTAGTTTACTTTGATTAAAAATTTCAATTAAAGTTGACGTCTGAGAGAAATTTAATAAGAAGTACGCAGTAATCAAATTTAACTCAACTCAATTTGAGTGAACTTTTTTTTTTTTCTTTCAAGTTTTTAGTTAAATTTTCAGTTATGAAACATTTTACTCTTTACATAAATTCAAGTAATTTGTGTATGAAATTTGAAACAGATTTGCTAATTGTACCCATTGCTGCAACATCGGGAACTTGTGATGTCATCTTTAAACTGCCTCGAATAAGAAATTTGAGTACGAGTTTTCAGCTTAAAAATTTTAAAATTATGCCCCAGACCTTTGGGTTTTGTGGTGTCATCTTGAACCTTCTAATTGGCCAGCAGACAGCAAAAATCGATTAATTTAAGGACAGTTCAAAGCTTTAAAAAAAGTTGCAAAAATGCCGAAGAAAGTGGTACCCAATGGAGGAATTTTATTAGTATGTTGTCCACCTTTTGCTCTACATGATACTATATTATAAATGAGCTTATGCTCAAAATAAGTATCTCAAAATTTGTGTAAATAAATAAATAAAAAATAAGTTTGAAGTTTTTTCGAACGAATTCAAAGTATCGAATTTAGTACATATTTAATCATATGTATTTTACTCAATTTGAGTGCAATTTGGTTTGACTTTCAAATACCTAAACTGGGATAAACTGTCAGCGCTCATTCATCATTTATTGTGTGAAATTTTGATTAAATTTCTAGTAAAAACCTTAGTTGTAATATTAATACCATTGACACCATAAACAAGCTTTGATTCGAATCTATAAGAAAAATTCCACTCAAATTAGAATATGAGAATTGAGTGAAATCTTAGTTTACTTTGATTAAAAATTTCAATTAAAATTGACGTTTGAGTGAGATTTAATAAGAAGCAGGCAGTAATCAAGTTTCACTCAAAATGGTATACCTCAATTTGAGTGATTTTTTATTTTTGTTTTTTTTTATTTTAGTTCAATTTGCAGTTATGAAACATTTTACCCTTTAGAAAAATTCCACTCAAATTAGAATATGAGAATTGACTGAAATTTTATTTTACTTTGATTAAAAATTTTAATTAAAGTTGACGTTTGAGTGAAATTAAAATGAAGTACAGTAATCAAGTTTCACTCAAAATGTTTTAACTCAATTTGAGTGAATTTTTTTTGTTTCTTTAAAAATTTTAGTTAAATTTGCATTTATGAAACATTTTACCCTTTACATAAATTCAAGTAATTTGTGTATGAAATTTGAAACAGATTTGATAGGTTTGAAATAGAAGAGTTATTTAATAAAAATTGAGTGGAACAAGAAATTAAATGTTTTAAAGTAGCTATATTGCCAGAGTTTTGGAAAGATATAAAACTTAAATTTAACTTAAGTAAACCTTTCAGTGGAGTAGAATTTTAAATAAAACTTCAAACATAACTAACAATTGAAGCTTCTCACATTTTTGTCAAATGTATAAAAATTATGGGTGAAATTACTATTATAAATACTACGCAAATTGAATGTTGAAAATTGAGTGGAATAAAAAGTTTTGAAAGTTGCCGTAGGTATTAACTTATAACTTATCTTAAATAAATACCAATTTATTTAGGCTCAGGATTCAACCCAGAATTGACCAAATTTAACAAAATTTGAGTGGAATTTTTATTAGAGTAGTATTTTAAATAAAACTCATAATGAAAGTTGATCAAAAATATTTAAATTCTAGTAATACTTCACTCTTCTCTAATTCGGATCAAGCTAATTATTTGAGTGAAATTACTTAATAACTTCTCGAATTGGAAGTTGAAATATTATTTCATAAAAGTTGAGTGAATTATGGATTAAATTTTTTGAAAGTTCAAATTATTTTTAAATATCAATTAATTTAGGTACCGGTTCCAAACCAGGCTCGGACAGGCTGTAAAAATTTAATTTTTTATTTGAGTGAAGCAGGATTAAAAATATTTAAATGCGAGTAAAAGAATAGTTTTCTCAAATTCAAATCAAATGCACTGATATGAATTTAGAGGGAACTTTCTTAATAAATACCACTAAACTTGAAAGGTGAAAAGTTTTTCTAACAAGAAGTTGTCGACAAAAATAATTGCAAGTCTAAATTTAAATTATTTTCAATATACCAATTTATTTAAGCACTGGTTTCGAGCTAGATTTTGGGCGGGTTATAAAAATGTTTGAATGAAATTTTGTTTGAATACAATATTAAAGAAAAATTAAAATGAAATCAAATTAGAAATATTTGAAACCTAACAGTAAGAACTTTGAGTGAAAATACTTACAAAATACTACTCAAATTGAGTTATTGAGAGTTGAGAGGTACTTTAACTAAAATTGAGTGGAATAATAAATAACAATTGTTAAAACTTGCTCTAGTCAAGGTACCTTTACCAATGTTCTCAGATACCGGCTTCAACCCAGATCAATTCTGGTGATAAATATTTAACAAAATTTGAGTGGAATTTTTATTTTAATAGTAATAAAACATGATCAGAAATGTTTAAATTTTATTAAAAAAGTTAATCTTCCGCATTTCGAATCAAAAGCATCAATAAAAATGTTGAGTGAAATTATTAACGAATTACAACTTTAAATGCTAATTTATTCACATTTTAATTCCTTAATTTGAGTGATTTTTAAATAAAGCTTAAAACATAACTTTATTAGAAATATTTAAATTCTATTAAGTAATTGAATCTTTACAAGATCTAATCAAGCACACCAGAAAAAGGTTTGAGTGAAATTACTTACTAACTAAATACTTCTCTTTCTCAAAATTGAGTGGAATATGAGATAAAAAATTTAAAGTCGCTGCATTAAAATTATTTTTAAGTATCAGTCTTTTTATTTACCAATTTCAAAACCAAGTTCGGACAGATTCTAAAAATTTTATTATATTTGAGTGAAATTTTTATATGAGTAAATAGAGTAGAGGTATTTAAATTCTATTTTACTCCATAAAGATGAAAAGTTTTTTAATAAAAACTGAGTGGAATAATCCAAATAGTCCAAATAACATTTACCAATGTTTACCGATTTATATATGATATATTTAGTGAAATTTGAGTGAAATTACTTGCTAAATACTTTGGGTTTTTAATAAAAATTGTGGAATACGAAATTAAAAATTTTTCAAATTGGTATTCATAAATTCAGTTTAAAACAATTTATTCATGTATCAGTTTCAAGTCAGATTTTGGACAGCTTATAAAAATGTGTATTAAATTAAAATTTGAGTGAAACTTTTCGATAAGAACTTTGAGGGAAATTAAGAGATTAATATTTAAAGTTGCTAAATTAAAATTGTCTTGAAGAACAGATATTTTGTAAGTAGTCAAAATATAATCAAATCGTTATCGATTTTGTATTGAACTGGGAACTTTAATTAACTTTTACTTATATTCCAATTTGTCCTTCAATCAGTAATCAATGTAATTAAAATTTTACTAAAATTCTGAACGAAAGAGGAAAAATCAGAACGGGAAAATTGAAGTTTGATTCACTAAATTAGTTAGCAGATCGAACTGCAATTAAATTTAAATCAAATTATAAACAAATTTAATTCAATTTCGTTCACTCATAATCAGAGATAATTCAACCTTAACTTTGATTTTAATTTAAATCGTTTTGTTTGAATACTACAAAATATGCTCCAATTATATTTGGAAAGTTAGAATATAGGTTAGTTTAATTCTCACATAGTCAAATTGTTAATTATAATTAAATTTCATTCAAAATCGGAGTTTTGAAGGTATTTCTATTCATAATGCAAAATTTCACTCAAATTCTAAAATTTGATTTGAAAATTGTGTTTTAGCAGAATTTAAATGAAAACTTGAAAATAATTTAGTAAGTTCAAATAAAAACTGACTAAACTAAGTTTCACTCAAAATAAATTTAAAACTCAACATTAATTTTAAAAATATTTTAGGATTTGCATCAAATTCTAGATTCTGCAACCACGGGCATAATTTTATTGAGCTGGGGCTCTGTACTTCGTGGTAATTCACTTCCGGCCACAATTCGTGATACATTTGTTCGTGTATTTAGTCGATTACCGTATACGGTTATATGGAAATTTGAAAGTGGTAATTTACACGATTTACCATCCAATATTATAATTATGGATTGGATACCGCAACGTGATCTATTATGCCATCCAAATGTAAAACTATTTCTCACACATGGTGGACAATTGGGGATTAATGAGGCTGTTTACTGTGGTGTACCAATGATTATTACACCAATTTTTGCGGATAGTTTTTTAAATGCGGCCGCACTAGTTCATCGTAATGTTGGAATCTTACTGGAATATGAAGATATAAACGATAAAACTTTAACCAATGCAATTCATGAGGCTATGAATCAAAATATTTATCGCAATATGCAAGCCTTATCGTACACGTTTCGATACCGATTAGCTCCGCCACTAAATACAGCACTATGGTGGATCGAACACACAATCACCGCAACCAATCTCAATAAATTAATCAAATCACAAGGAGTCGAATTAAATTGGTTCACATACTATTCATATGATGTAATTACATTATTATTAGCTATTTTAATTACTACACTAATAGTTATAAATTATTTATTTAAATTAATTTTATTAGGAGTTAACAAAAAATGTAAAAAAGATTAATTAATTAGAATATAATTAAATGTAAATATGAAAATATAATTATGTATGTTAATTAATATTAATTATGGTTAAATAGTTTTTGTTTTTTTTTTATAAATTTAATGAGAATTTTGTAATCACGAATGATTATGATAAGGGTTATACGCTAATTTAAATGTTTTGAAATCAATAAAATTTAATGCGCCTGAATGTATGCAAATGAATAGCTGTGTGTTGATAAATACCTGTATAGAACGGAAAACTGAGTAAATCTTGATGCGATTGGCTTCAACTCGATGAAATTAACCATAAAAACCATTCCAAATATATAATTTGGCAGGATATGTGGAAAATACAAAGCCAATAAATCATTATATCTATTCAGAAAAGTTAATGGACGATATTATATAGAAAAGAAAATTTATGATTTATGCCAATCGGAAGTTCATTGTTTTAGTTGATTTGGTTTTATATCCTTTATAGTTGTTTATCCTTAAATCGATTTTTTTTTTCGTCCAGTATTAGTAAAAAACATGGATAACAGGGTGTTTCATACCTCACACCGCTTTTAAGGTTAAATGCGCAATTATTTATGTAATAAATTTAATTACTTGTTAATCCACAGCATAATTACATAAATTTCGCATAAAATGTATGTCACCTACAGTAAAACACCAGCAAAGTATAATCCATATAAATTTATTTTATTTCGATTTTTAATTTTTTTTCTGTTTGCTCGGCTTGCCAGATTTTTTGGAGCCAAACCGGCAACAGCATTTCAAACATTTTAATGAAATGAAAATAAATACGGCTGTGGCAATGCCCAGCACTAAAATCACATCAAACGAGTAGTACGAAAACCAACACATTTCGATCGAATGCGATTTTCCTAGTGGATGCCCATTAGTTTTGATCGCATGATCGATCCACCACAATGCAGTGTCCATCGGCTTCACCAACCGATTGTTATACGAATACGATACGGTTTTAGCGTTTTGATAAATTTTCGGCTGCAAAACTTTTCGTATCGCCTCCGTCACAGTCGCCTCCGTAATCTTCTCGTAATCGAGCAGCACGGCCATATCACGATTTATAAGTGCCGCCGCATTATTTGGTTGATCACCAAAAATTGGTGTTACGACCATTGGCACGCCACAGTATAACGCTTCTGTTGTGCCCATCAATCCACCATGTGAGATGAACGCCTTAACATTGGGATGGCATAAAATATCCTTTTGTGGTAACCATTTACTGGTGTGTAGATTTTTCGGTTGCTCATCCAGTTGATCCTCTTCCCACTTCCAAATAAATGTTTGTGGAAATTTAGCGACCGCACGTACAATAGCCTGACGTATGTGAACGGGTAAAGTAGCGGCACGAATTAATGATCCCCAACTTATCAGCACAACACCATTGTTGGCGTTATTTATAATGTCCGCAAAATTTTGCGGTAACGGCTTTATATTATCGTTGACATGTAGACCACCAACCTCAATGATCAACGGCGATATGGGTCGAGCTCCAGTAAACGAATAGTGCTGATTAACCAAATGCAAACTAGATTTTTTTGCCAATTCTCGTACACTTGGCACTCCATCACCGAAACGTTTTTTAACAGCACGATCATCTAAATACTCGATCACATGATATGCGCTTTTCATAGTGCGGGACACAAACCAGTTAACAAATCGTGATGTAAATGACATGTTCTCGGAATAGGGCAATAAATGTGATGGTACATGAGAAGGTGTATCCGGATGACCAAATCGATCGTATTGCCATGGCATTAGTACAGAACTTCCCATCGAGACATAAGGCACATTTAATTTATGTATCACCGACAAATGACAATCGGTATTAAATATTTCGGTTAATACCAAATCAAATGGCTTGGCTTTGTGTAACGTAAAAATTTGTTCGATCGCATCCGATGTCATAAAAGTGTTGCAACTATTTTGGCCCCATTTAAACAGATCGAACATTTCTAGGTAGTAAAAAATTATACTGCGTAGACCAAGGTATTTTATGATGCCATCCAGCATCTGTAAATTATATCGCATTAAAATATTTAAGATATGATCTGATACTTTGTTATATACAATACATACCGCCATGTCCACAGAATTCGTTAATATTTCACCCGGCAGAACAATATCCGAATAGTTTGCGTGTTTCGTTTGGCCCGGGAAATAACTCACTGTGGTAATGGTGTGTCCATTTTTAACAAGCGCATTTAGTACTGGTTGAAAAAAACGAAAATGACTTTCACCAGAATGAATAAATATACCAAGTATGTTGTACCCATCGACGGCGATTAGCGGTGAGGCAAGAAATGCTAGACATAATACAATTCGGTAATTCATTGGATCTGAAAATTATACAAAACTATCAATTAATTCTTAGTCATCACTATTCACACCGATTTCTCTAATAACTCTTCCTAATTAAATCGTGTAAACACACATGCACCATACACCAAACTCGTATAAACAAAACAACAAAATTAATCGAACGTGTGGCGTCAAAATAACAGATGACCATAATCACGCATAGATAACATATACAAGCACACATTTATTGATATCAAAACAAAATATTTTAACAAGCATCAACAACATTAACTTACTTCTTCCACGATTGTTGATATACTGCTCGTATTATCGCATTCTCGCTTTTAAATTCTGAAATTCTCGATTTATGCTTGGTTTACTTACGAACTAGGGTCATTTTACAACAGTAGCGACCATAAATATTAAACCACATTTAATTGCCGGAAAAATGTATCGTATACCTTAACGTGTCTTCTTTTTACACGACTTACGATTACGGTTGTAAATAGATCACAAGCTTCACGATCGTATGTCAAGCATTTCAAAGTTTATATAAGTTTATAATGCTCGTTGTCCACTAAAGTGTAGAACAGAAAATTTATTATTAATCTGAAATCCGGAAGAACATTGTTATTTTGGTAGAATGCATATATAAAATATTTTAGTAATTCACTGTACACATTGCTATTACACTACAAATAGATTGCACGTCGAAATTTGTTTATCGCTTGATTATCTGATACCGGTCTATATTCGTCCAGTCATCATTACGGCAACTAATAATTACACAACGTTGTTATACAACGATAGTAGCGCAGTGCACACGTAATTATTTACGACCTTAAATTTAGTATTCAACGCGATTTTACATGATTCTTCACCTTCCAACGAGAACTGACTGAGTATGGATTTTGCAATTATAGTAAATATAGGCGTGAAATAATTGTATACAAATATTGACAGTAGCTAGCAATTTTACTAATAAAAATAATTTTGTATCGATTTTTAAATTTCACTCAAATTTTAATTTTGTGGCGCTTTCACAGTAAAAACACTCAAAAAATTGTAAAAAGCCAACAGAAGACTGTAAACACCTCCATCCATGAAAGTGATTCGCCATATTGCGGACTCACACCCCGCTGCAAGCGGATGTGGTTGGACTACCTGATAGCAACACAGCAGTGACATCAAAAATAGGGATGCGTACCTTTTTGAATATTTGATTAATTATAGGGAAAAACATACTTTCAGAAATGCCAACTTGCATTTGAGTTCATTAATAAACAACTGAAGAGGCCTCTCTATCCGAACACATGCACATTAGATTTGATATCAATGTAGAAAACATAGAATCCCCAGAGCGGTTCAGCCAAGTTAGCTGCACAACTTCATAAACTCAGCGTTTGAGAACAGCCGTCCTGTGGAACGAAGATTGTCCACAAAAATGGTCCCTTGATGGAATGGTGCCCTGGAACAATTAAGAAAAAATTCGAAGATGTTATTTAACAAGGCAAAATGCACCAACGCATGGAGCGAGTAGAAGTTAACCTGGACTGAATATAATTTCGAACTAAGGAGATCCAAAAGGAAAACCTGGAAAAGTGTCTATGAAGAAATCAATGAATTATCCCAATCAATGTCTTGTCTATAGATCATTCCAACTCCAAAGGGCAAACGGGAGTTTTACTAAGAACGAGAAAGAAACAATTAGGGTATTATAGTAAATCCGCTTCCTGGACTCAATAGCAACGGAATCTCAGGGAGGCTCTTGGTGGAGAAGGAATTTTTCCAGCCTTACTGCAGGAAAGTACTAAAGAAATTCTCCTCAGCCTGGTTCAGATTTTTCAGGCAGTGCCTTTAACTACATCCCAAAACTTTGACGGAGAGTAAATGTGGTTTTTATAAAAAGGGGAGGGAGCCGTTCAGAAGCCCAAGACACATCGCACAATTAACCTCACATCGTTTCTAAAAATGTGGCATCACCAAATCCAAAGAGAGTCTTGTAGGAAACCTGCTTCGTCGGAACCAATTTGCAAATCAAACTGGTAAATCTTCAGTGACGACTCTTAGCGACCTAGTCACTAAGATTGAAAGAGCGATTGATGAAAAAGCCGTCGCCCTCTGTGCCTTTGTGGATATTGAGGTGGCCTTTGATAATGCCTCTAAGGGTTATAAGAAGTGCCACCTCCCACAATTAGGTGGATGCATTCCATGCTCAAATATAGGCATTACAGCTAAATTAGGTAGTGAGTCAGTAACCATTACGGCCGTAAAGTGTTACCCCCATGGAAGCATTTTGCCTCCTTTTCTGTGGTCAATGGTTCTTGATCGACTACTGACCCTTTTGAGTAGAGGAATATTTGATGAAATCATCTCCGTCCTCATGCAGGATGCTCTCATCATAGAATGAATTCAATCCCTTGCTGTGTTCAGGAAAATTAATCACCAATTAAATCAATCAATTAAATCACCTGCAGAACATTCTGATGTTCAGCTTACTTGGTGAGTCGACCCTTTACTGGGAATGACTAATGCACAGAATTATCAAGACGGCACGATAACACACCATGTATTTGAAGAAGCGGGCTTATTATTTCAAACCTTCACGTTTAATCCGAAGTGCAAAGATATGTCGACTTAACTTAAGTTTTACCTCGGGGTTTTGAGACAAACGCTTATACTTATGGATTTCCAAATTATCGATGGCGCAGGCATCTAAACCTGTTTCTTAAGAGTATTGTATTGTAATAACCCGCACGCCTCAATGTGAAAAATTGATTATATGTACGTAGGTAATGATTCGGTACCCAAAGAATGAAATCGGTTCCTATCTGGAAGTGTACGCTACTTTTGTCGTTATTTTTACACTTGCAGTTCATTTTCCAAGTCAAATGCAAGTTTAATTCTTCGGCGGAAATCAAATTTCAAAACACACTTTATGGACAACCGCCTCTGATGAAATATTTCAAGAAACTACCCAAATGATACGAAATGGGATAAAGCAATTCAATGGAGGACGAACGCTCAAAGAACCTAACACGGATGTTTTTCGTTTTCTTGTTGAACTGTCTAGGTAACTGGCATGCAGATATATCAATGAGGTGTAGCGGAACTCATTTGAGTTCAATGAAACAAATATAATGGGCCGAACCGAATGAAATTTTTATCAAATAACAAAAAATGGAATGGGTACGAAGGGCCGAAATTTTTTGGTTCGTTTTTTATTGTTTTTAGAAATATAGGGCCGATAATTTTTTTTTACAGACCATTTTATATTCGTTAGAGTGAAGGAAAATTCTATTAAGATGAATAAAATAATTTCATTGTGATTTAGTGATGTAAATTAGCGAATATTAAAAATTCGGCCCTTCGACCTATTCGGCCCTTCGACCCATTTTCGCCCTTCGACATTCGGCCCTTTGGTATCATTCCCAAAAAATATGTATGTATGTGTTTGTACAATTTGCATTCATTCAGGCCATATTTTGTTACACTTCTAGCTGTGTACATCTAGTGCGCTAAATGTCACAAGGTCGATCACATGGTCAATTCTAAGCGTCAACGTTATAAATAACAGGCAATATTTAAACGACATGCTACATCTAATTTCAACGACGAAATCTGTTCAACAAACTCAAAAGATTGACATTCGAATATGGTTTCTAGTATCTCTGTTGTATAAGCCTTGAATGTAAAATATCACATAGTCGATCCTTGGGGTCAGCGATATAAAAAATAGTCTTACTCAGCAATGAATAGTAGATATATTTGCAATTTGAGGCAAGTAATTTAAATTTTATTCGTTTCCGTCAAAATTATTCTAAGGACTGGCAGATCATGTGGCTACCCAAAGGGCAAATTTGTATGTTCAGACTGGCATTCCAGTAATTCTGCCACCGTCATGCGAAAGTTCACCAAGTACACGACAGAAAGGTGCAATGATACAATGTCAACCTTTGGAAATTCGGTTCGATTGTTCTTTTAAACAATATTGTCACGATAAAATGGAAAATAATAAATGCAAGAAATTCTTCCCAAAGGAATTCGAGAATACGACCATACAAGAGATTTTATTGAACCAACGTGATATATTGAATGAAGAAAAACAACGCTAACGGCATGATAAAATTGTTAATAACATAGATTGTAG
Source organism: Tipula helvola (assembly GCA_963556165.1). Lineage (NCBI taxonomy): Eukaryota > Metazoa > Arthropoda > Insecta > Diptera > Tipulidae > Tipula > Tipula helvola. The sequence continues at coordinate 38,086,464 of OY744482.1, read as the reverse complement.
ATATGTAAACCCATCAGAAGCAATGTGCTCAGGGGCGCGCCAAGCGGGTGTGCTAGGAGTGCACGGCACCTCGGTATTTTTATACAAAAACAAATATAACCAATAATCAATAATTGTTTCTTGTATCACGTTAAATGAATAAAAATATTCCGCTGTCGTGTAGCCATCTATCGCATAATAGTAGTAACATAAAAATAGAAAAAAATGGAATATAACATTCACCCTGTTTAGACGTGTTTTCATCACATCATATTCTCTCGCCGCTTGTTTCTTGGTTACTTATAAACTAACTTTAGTTTATACACATTGGTAAAGAAGAAGAAAACGAGGAACGAATGAGACTGATGATACTGAATCATCATCATCAGACTGAATCGTAAAGGAGCTAATTTTTCTATGATAAAAAATAGGTTTTGTGTTTTAAGATTTAAATACAATAAATTTTTTTAAGCAGGGGGGAGGGGTGATTTTAACCCCTAAAAAAGGCTTGTTTGCCGATAAAAAATAGTTTCATTAATGTCTCATAGATTACAACTTAGAATAGATTTATAATTTTTTTAAATTTGACAGTTCGAAAGATTCTGTTGTTATAGACCTTCTAAACATCATTAATGATTTTGCAATAAAAAAAGCGACTAGAGTAAATTTTTAGTGATTACTCAATTTATACTATCTAATATACAGGGTGAGGAAAAAGTATGGAAACCCCTAAAAATCTCGCGGAGTTCGGTCAAAAAAAAAATGAGCAAGGTTAAGTCATAGGTAATTTTCAACAAGAAATTTAATGGTGAGCTTGGTTGTGAACTTGGCCGTCATGTTCAAGGTCATTTTGAGGTCAAAGGCATTTTTTTATAGAGAAACCCCTATTTTTAACATCGGATTCGAAAAGAGCAACCAATTGTACTTAAAAATTAAAAAAATTAATTCTTAATTCTTTTAAAATTTAGTTTTTTTTTGTTTTTTTATAATTTTCATAGCAACACAAGCAGTATTACAATGTTCTTGTATTTATGATTTTTTTAAATTTTATTCTAAATTTTCATAGCAAATCATTATTCCTTCAGGGGACCTTGGGAGGTCATGAAAAATACATATTCGAACGTACAATTGATTGCTCTTTTCCAATCCGATGTCAAAAACATGAGTTTCCCTATAAAAAATTACCTTAACCTCAAAATGACCTTGGAGATGACGGCCAAGGTCACAACCAAGCTCACCATTAAATTCATTGTTGAAAATTACCTCAGAATAAATCTTGCTGATTTTTTTCTTTTTGACATACTCCGCGAGATTTTTAGGGGTTTCCATACTTTTTCCTCGCAATGTAAATTCCTTCAGATGACCTTGGGAGGTCATGGAAAATACATATTCGGACGTACAATTGATCGCTCTTTTCGATTCTGTCATCAAAAATAGGGGTTCTAATTTAAAAAAATGGCCTTGATCTGTAAATGACCTTGAAGATGAAGGTCAAGGTCACAAACAATACCACCATTAAATTCCTTCAACTCCTTTTCAAGTCAAACGAGTATTTTTGATAAAATTTCAAAATTCTGAACAAGTGTGATGTGAATCGAATGTCCTAAATTTCCTAATTCATTAACACGAAAATCGTAAATGTTGTATTATCAAAACCCAAAGTTCCTTAATCCTTAATATTAAAAACTACAAAATTACAAAAAACTAAAATATTGAATATCCAAATTTAGAGATTTTAAAAATTTTAATTTTCTGTCAAGACTTCATTATTGAGTTTTCTGTTTCAATTTAATAATTTCCTTAAAATAAATTTCAAAATTCCCGGATCTCTTAATTTCATGAAATATTAAACTCTACCAATCTCCCTATTACTTTTTACTTGAATGAAATAAAATATTTCAGAAATAAAAATTTTGAAATTTTGGCAATTTCCTTAGAATATTAAAAATTTTGTTTAATTAAATATAATTATTAAGAAACGCTTGAGATGAAAATTTTATGAAAATAAAACAAAAATAATAATAAAAAATTAGACATGGATTTTACGATTTTAAATATTTAAAATTTCGAAGAAATTTATGTGAAACTTTATAAAATTTAATAATGAAACAAAATATTAAGGGATTTAAAAATGTTAGTTATTCCAGAATAAAATTTTGAGAATTTAAGTTTCATGAAATTAAGAATTTTGAAAATTTGGAAATTTAATGGTATGAATTGTTTTCGAAATTCACGAATTTTAGAGAGAGTTATGATATTTATTGGTTACGTAATCAAGAATTTAAATGTCTAAAATTTTCAAATTTTGATATTAAACAACAAAACTTGAAAATTCTGAAATTTAAGAATTAATACATTTTCAGGATTTAACCAAAAAGAATTATTTTTTAAATACTACTTAGTTGTAAGTAAAATTAAGATTTATAGTTAAAAAATTTCAAAACTTTCGTGCCCCATTTAAGAAAATTTTGAAATTTATAAAATATTTATAAATTAAAATATAAGAAATTATAAAATCAAATTAGGTTATTTATGATTTTACAAATTTCCAAATAAGAATTTTTAAATTCGGAGGATACTGTTGAATTTTGTAAGGGTTTAAAGATCTTGTTAAGGTTATGTAAGAATTCAAAAATTGAGATTAATTTATTTTGTTTACACAAAATTTTCGATTTTCGGGTTTAGGAATTATTAAATTCTGAAAATTAGATATAATATGCTTATTTAAAATTTCGAAAATTTAGAAAATTAATTTTTCAAATGCTAAGAAATACTTAGGTAATGTTAGAAAATTTTAAAATACATATCATAATTTCATATTTACAATATAATTCCGAAATTTCAGCTTTTATTATAGAAAAAAATATTCGCGGATCTGAACGGAAAAAAAGTCAGCTAGGACCACAGAGTTTACCACTCTGGAATAATAAAAAATTAAACTCTTAAAATCTAGCTATTAGTTTTTACCTGAACTTGAATTAGTTTGAATATTTTCATTTATTAAGTTGCCAATAGAAAATTAGACGAGGATTTACGATTTTAGATATTTCAAATTTCGAGCTTTATAATTTTGAGAATTTGTGTTTTTTGAAAGGATTCGAAAATTTGAAAATTGCGAATTTTCACGATTTTTTAAAAGATTCTGGAATTTTGAATATTTTCGTTTTCTGATCATGAATTTAAATGTTTAAAATTTTAAATTTCGATGTTTATGAACAAAAATTGAAGATACTGAAATTTAGGATTTTTCAAAATTTAACCAAGAAGCTTATTCTGCGGGTTTGGGGTTTGATTAAATTTTTAAATGTGAATACTTCTTGAATCGTACCAGCTGGAAACAAGAAACAAAAATCAAATTCTAGGTAATTCATAGCAATCATAGAAAATATTACCATACCATACCTGAGTTTTCTTACTTTTCCCACAACACGGATTATAATTAAATTTGATGTGAATATCTTTTGAACCGCACTTGCTGGAAACATGAAACGAAAACCAAACTCTAGGGGCCAAATCGATAGACGCAACTACATTTTTTAGTTATAGTTGCAGTTTTTTCGGAATTGAATTCCGAAACTGGTATTTTTAAACGACATTGAAACAGCGAATTAAGTTGGGATTTTAATGGAATTTTTAAACGTAAATAAAACTATAGTTTATTGAACATGAGCTGCCAACATGAAAAAAATAATTTTGTGAATGTTGTCTGTGAATAAAAATATATTAACGCGAAAAAATTGAGTCTATTAAATGGTAACAATAAAGATTGTTGGGCGAAAATATGTAGTCAGTTCAATGCCGAGAATATTACTGGGGAGAAAACTTTAACTCAAATAAAAGTGGCATATTGGAGCAAGTGGTATATTGGGGACCGGTGGCGGTCCGGATTTACAAGCCCTAGATGAATCCAATGAATTACTATATAATCTAATAGCACTCACTATTACACCACAACCTAACCATTTCGATGATGATGGTGGTGACGATGTAAGTAAAAACTAAGTTCTACGTTTTATACGTTTTTAAGGTATATCTGCATATTTTAGAATCTGTTGAGTTACGAAATGGAAACTGATTATTGGGAATTGATCGATACAAACACACCTCCTAATTTCAGCGAATCTCAATCACATTCTGAAACAATTCCCATTATAACCAACGATTTATCTCCGAATAACTTACTCCACAGCAAATTTCCCGAGAACTAGAGACCACAGGCGAAGTATTCCACTAGTCAACAAAATTAAAGAAAACCATTTGAAGCCCTCGAAGAAAAAATAATCCCAAAAAACTTAAACAAAAAGCTGCGAGAGCTCGATATCTTTATTATAAAAGTTTGCGTCCATCTGCATACATTAATGGCGACAGCGAATGATTTTTATTAATAAATTGAAAATAATTATAACAAATTAAACAAAACGCCGTAGGTGAAATATTTGATTGGCACATTTTCACCATTTTCCGCGACATCATCTCCCAAATCTATTGCTATATTACGCAACACTGCAGTTGCAACAACTTGAACTCATCATCCGAATAGTAATTTAAGTCAATCCTTTCTTGGAAACCATGTTCCATTTTATATTTAACATTCTTCAAAAAATGATGAGGAGGACGATAGCATTTTCATAACAATTGACGACTGGTAAAGTTGAAAAAGCGCCTTAAGCAGACGATATTGAACTAAGTAAACCATGTAAACAAAAATGTGCTATATGAAGTTATATGGAAATAGAGTCTATTTCATTTTAATTTTTATTTATTAAAATTGCCATGATTGGAAAATCTAATGATTCCATTATGTTGTTTAACGTGTGATTTTTATATATTTGATTAACTTGGATAGTTTTATCATTTTAAATAACAGAAATTTATTCTTGAAAATTGGAGAAATTTCATACTAATCTAATGTTACTAAAAACATAAATATTTTAAAAATATTAATTTAACCATGTATTTATCATTCAAAAGTGGTAAATGTGGTATAATATAATTTCAAAAATATTTAGTGACTCAAACATATATTTATAGTGAAATTAACATTAATTTTCTGCAATTTTCTGTACAGTTTTCTGGCATTTTTAATGATAAAACTGTTCCAAATTAATCAAATATATAAAAATCACATGTTAAACAACATAATGGATTCATTAAATTTTCCAATCATGACAATTTTAATAAATAAAAATTAAAATGAAATAGACTCTATTTCCATATAACTTCATATAGCACATTTTTGTTTACATGGTTTACTTAGTTCAATATCGTCCGCCAGAGCACACCATACCAGTCGTCAATCATGGTTTGTAATTTTTTTTTTTTAATAACAACAAAATCACAATACTATTAATTATACTTGTAAAATTAATATTTTATAAAATTTTTATATTTTAGAAAAACCACAATAAAATACAAAATAAAACCAAACACAAATAAATATGATATTATTTGACAATTGGCACATTCGAAAACAGACCATAGTAAATTTACCTATAGTAAAATTTATTTTTGTTATGTTGGTAAAAAATTTACTAAAATTACCTTGCCCATACAAAAATTAAAATATATAAAAATCCAATATCGAAAAAATTCGAACACGCATTTTCAATGATAATAAATCGCTTGCCATTTAAAACATATTTTTTTGTATTTAATTCGATATAAAGTTAATTTTTCGTCACATAAATCAGGACAATACGATTTAAAATGCCAAAATAATAAAAACAACGTCATAAAAATTTACTATAAATTTACTACCCATGTTCGGAAAAAGATTGACAAATTTTATCTTCGAATTTTACTACAAATTTACTTTGGTCTTTTTCCGAACATGCTAAATGACGCCACTTTCGTTAATAAACAACAAACAATTTCCGAAAAAAATTCGGTATTATACGTCAATGGGGCATGCTTATAGTAAATATATTTGATGCTTTTTTCTAAAGGCAGCACCGTCGGTCAAGTATTTAAGTATTTTCTCTTGATTTGTTGTACGATACAAAATTAAGAAGAAACAAGTTTTCAATTTTAATGTATTTTTATAGTTCTAATACGTTGTTTAGTATTATACTTTGTACAATAAATTCATATTTGAGTCAGAAATTATATAATTAATAAAAATTATCGCCTCTAGTGAAAGAGAGATGAAATAAATTTCATATAGCATTCCCCATTGTAAGAACTGTTTTAGTCACCGATATCCATGACTACAATCGTAACTACAAATTAAAATCGACACTTTAATGTCCCAGCAAACGTGAGTTCACTAGTTTTTACAATTTTTTGTTTGCAACCAATTTTTCTCGTACTCAATTAAAATAAAGCGAAACGAAACTATGTAAAAGGTACTTGCATCTCATTCTATAGCCTCCTTTATAAAAATAATAAACGATGATTGTTTTTGTTTTTGGCATTAATAAACATATATGAAAGCAGGGAAAGGAGCACTAAACAAATTAAAGCTTATTCGGTAAACATAATAATTAAATTAATCATTACGATACATTAACATTTTAAATTAATTGTTATTAGATGCATGCGGCGCGGCGGTCTGCTGGGCAAAGAAAATTTTGAAAAAGAAATTAGAATATTTATTCAACGTGCTCACAATAGGTTTTTTAAGAATAAAAATTAATTATTTACTTATATAAAAATATATAACATATACAATAATTAATTAATTGTGATATACCGATTTTTTGTGATTAATTAATATTATTATATTATTATTGATATTTTATCTTTTAACCTTGTTTGTGCATATCAAATTTAAAACCTAAAAAATTTATAAAATAAAAATATTTTATTTGACAGTACAATTGTGTTTTATTTAATGAAAAACTAAAAATGCTCTAAAAGTGTGGACGTACATATTAGTACTTTTAAACTGCCTATAAAAAACTACTTTAAAAGTGGTGCCATAGAACTAATTTAAAAGTACCTTTTATATACGGAATTGGCTAATAGTGTGAAAGAGACAGCTTGCTTTTTTTTATAAAAAGTGGAAAAGAGAAAGAAAGATTTTTTTTTTGAAAACGATGAATTTTTTCCCGATGTCCTATATTTTTTCAGTGGAAAAAAAGTACTTTTTTTCACAACTTGTGCACCACTTCTGGAAGTACTTCTACGTTTGCTGGGGTGGTTCAAAAATACCAAAAACAGACAATAAATGCTGTGTTTTTTTATAAGTATCGATAGATCTATTCAGATATTTGCAAAAAAAAAATGGGAAATTGAAGCTACTTCTATCATCCACTTAAAAATACTGGCATTCCAAGCACTAAGAATTGTGTTTATTTTGACAACGCCACGGTCATGTTGTTTTCATTACATTTTGTTATTTCAAAGCATAAATACATGAGGAAAAGTGCGAATACATTTTATCCATATATAAAAATGAGACGGACATACTGATTTTTTTTTTGCTTTGAAAATGTTACTATGATTTTTTAAATTTTGAGCAACTTTTACGAAAAATAATAAACAGGTTAATTTTTTAATTTTTCCATTCTTTTTAGCTAAAAAAACTTGTGGATTGCGGTAAATGGTATTAAATACCACATTTTGAATATATTTCTTCATAATGGAAGGAAATAATAAAAAAATGAATATGTACTTTTATCGGGCATCTTCTGTCTTTTAAAATAGAGCAAAAGATTAAATGTAAATGAGCTACTAGTTTCCTATTGTATGATAGATGAACTAAAAATTGACTTTGGTTTGCTTCCATGGTAAAATAGAAATTTTTAATGTATGTCTTTACTCATAAAAGGGAAAATCTGTAGTCTCGATAGCATATCTGGATAAAAAGCAAGATTTTCATGTACAATTAATAGGTTGTGTAATTTAAGGAAATGAGTTAAAAACGATAAAATGTTGAATAAAAAGTTATTCTTGATTAAAATAAACTGAATCAATTGCAGTTTAACCACAAACATAGAGAACATCTGGATGCATCTATTGAGATCTATCGCGACTTATAAAAAAACACAGCTGTAGTCGTAGTTGCGAATTAATTTGCGTTTATCGATTTGGGCCTAGGTCATTGAAAGCAATCTTAGAAAATGTAGGGTTCTATGGAAAATTTGAATGTAAAATCGAAAATTTGTGAATTTGTTTTTGCGATATTCAATCGTTTTATTATCGAGTTTATATTTTGCTGTAAAAAACTCAGCCACATGATTAGACAAAGTAGGTATACTATATTAGATTGTTTTGAATGGCCTTGAATTTGGTTTTCGTTTTTGTTTCATATTTCTAGCTAGCGCGGTTCAAAAGATATTCGCATCAAAATAATTTTTTTTTAGAGTGGTCCGTTTTCTGTCCCGGTCAGTGTATTTCATGTCAACGATATGACGTTAATTCCCGGTTTGAGAATGTGTTTACTTATAATCAGATTCTCTTTACGATACTCATAAACAAAGTATAGTTCCATTTTCCAAATTTGTAATCTTCATAATCATTGATTGTGTTAGCTGAAGCGATAATGTCCCGTCGATGGTTTACTCATTATCACATAACTGGAGGTTAAAGAAAAATGTTCTTGATGTAAACGTCGAAAGAGGAAAATCTATTACTTTGAAATAAAACGCAAAGGCGACTACGTCAACCACAATGAAATTATTTTGTATTTGTCAAAAATTATCATACGAATTTACTGTGATAATTTGGGCGTGTTCGGTTTTTTCAAATAAATGTCAAAAATTAGTACTAAAAAATAGGTTTCGAACACAGTCAAAGACTCACAATACTTCTGATTTTGACTAAGCGCAGCTACTCTTACTGAATTTTATGTGTATATAATAAATAATTTTCCAACTTGCCGCATTGCACGTAAATTATTTTAAATTAAATTTTATTTTCACAGCTACTTTTGTGCGTTCCATTTATCATCTGCTCACAAGTATTTATTTGTGCTTTACCACGTTAAATGGAACCCTGCAAATAACAATAGTTACGACTGCACATTCGAGCCTAAATAATATGTTCTGAAAACTCAACAAGAAAAACGGTTTAGGTATTGAATAGGGTTAGCACGTTTTTTCATAATGTATGATAAATTAGCTACATATGCATAATATGTTCTATCTTCCCCCATTTGTCGCACATGAATGTAATTTTCAATTAAAATAGAAACATTAGGGAGCTTCTTGTGAAAAAATTTAAATTGTGTATAGTACTTTTGTATCGCAGCATACAGGACTCCTTTCCTAACCAAACAAAATTTACAAATATTTCTCAAGGAGCTCATTAATAACTGTCAGCGTGGATTTTTTTTTTCTTGATAAACAGTCGTATGAATCTGGACACAGCATTACCCTATCACGTCAGATTTTTGAGATATTCTAACCTAAAAGTGTCTAAGCGTGTTTTTGGCACTTAAGCAATTGAAAAAAAGGTTAGGGCAAATCTGACAACGGGATCTTATTTAACGTACCAAAGTCTATCTAATCTATTGCCAGATGTCTCGGGAAATCCTGTTCGAGCTTTTGACTCAATTTTAACAATAAGTTCCTAGACTTCCTCGAAATTTTCGAATTACATTACTTAACGTACAGTCTTTAAAATTTTTAAAATTACAATCTTCTAATTTTCTACATAAACTTACAAATTCTAAAGTTAAGTTCTAATTTAGAAACCAAATTTTCCAAACTCATAAATATTATTTCCGCAGACCTTTGCATTATTAATTAATTTTCGTACAAAAAATGTTGAAATAACTGAATTTTCTCTTCAATTCCCATTCTTTAGTTTTAAATTTCTTTATTGCCTATTTAAAAATAATCCAAACTCGACATATTCATAAATTATTTATGTAATTCTGAAATTTCCAAATTCCTAAATCTAGAGAATTTCTAAATTTTCCGTTCACATAAATCCCACAAAACACCAAAATTGTATTTAATTGTAAGCCTTAAATTGCAATTTTATAAAATGTTTAGACTGTTAAATTGTTAGATACCGATTTCTGAATTATAATTAACATTAGATTTATCAATTATCAAAATCCAAAATTTTGAATTTTTTTAAATTATTATCTCTGATTAGCCAAACTACAAATTCTTAAATTCCACCGTTCATTAATTCTATTTTCTTCTATTCTGACATTCCAAAATGTTATCTAATAGGCTGAATTTCCAAAATTGTATATTGAATTTTTCAAAATAACCCTCCTAAATTTCCAACTAGCTTATTCAGAATTTTTATATTTTACAAATTCTGTCAAAATCAGATTCTCCATTTCCGGTTCTGAACGATTTCAAACTGGAAATTTTAAAATTAAATTTTTCTAAATTGTTTTTAAGAAAAGTGGATTTTGGTGAAATTTTAAATTCTACATTTCCTTTTAACTATTTTCTCAAATTTTTCTTAACCTTAACAAAAATAATTAAAATAATCAAACCCGCAAACAAAATCTAAATCAACATTAACGGAGCTCATGAAATGAATATGAGCAGATGATAACCTTTACGTCACCATTTCTATTAATTTACATACAACTATATGCAATTAATTTGTATTTGATAAAAGTTAATGGATTACAATATTACGTTATCACAATGTATCCGCAATTCGTAATTACACATTGTTGTAACAAGCAAATTAACACTTAACTTCTAACAAAAAAATTGAAAACACTACACATTCGATAGATCGATAGATTTTCCAGTGATTGATGATTAGATCATGTATAATTTATTACGAAGAACTTTAACCTTTTTACAAAAACAAATATTGGATGACACAAACAATCTAAATTTCATATTAATGCACCGCCGCATATATAGTACATATAACCAAATTACACTTACTTGTGTAAATTTAAACAACCGCACAAACTATTATTAACTCAACTGCAAGTGATATATCCCGCCAAAGAATTATTTAATACTGTCTATTTCTATTATAAGTATGTACTTTGAAAAATTTGAACAGAATAATTTTCTTTGCGTGTGGTGGATACAGTGGCATAAGTGAATTGTTTTTTAAATCACTTTAATGTTTTTAATCAAATTAACGCGGTTTTGTACTGTAATTGTTGTTTATTATGATAAGAATACGCCGATAAGATGTTATATAATTTGAAACGCTTATTTGATTATTTACAGTAGCGGCCACACATTTGAATACCAAAGTATCATAATGTGGCTTATTTCACAAAATTAAATGCAACTTGTATCATCGCGGAAGTGGATTGACACAATATAGACTAATAATTCTGATTTGGTAAACCTAGTTTGAAAATTAACTCAGACTAGCATTCAAATTTTACAAATAGATTGATTATTATGTACAGCAACCTATTTCACTATAAATTTTACTAAAGAAACTTTGTATTGAAACGACATTTGAAACTGTACAAACAATAAAGATTGAATGCCCTGACCTCCAAAATCACTCCATTCGTATAACTGTAAATTTTCAATCAGATTTTTTGTTTCCCTACTTCAGACTTCATCAAACTTAAATCCAAATTTACTCAAATTTGATTCTTGTACAAAGTTTTACAAAAGGGATACCAAGCTACTTTATGAGCCACTATCATTCAATTCTTCCTCCGGAAGCTTTCTTTCCTTTTTTTTTATGTGGTTGCCAATCATATTTTCAATGATTTTGCGAGCTCTGAATCTTTATTCGATTTATTTTCAAAACTTTCGAAGCAGAGGTTCCAGGGCATCGAGAGTTTTTTCAAGAATTCTGCTTTATCAAATTTTTACGAGTTTGGTTTCTTAAAAACCGGCCTTTTTCGTTGTTATCGCCTCAAAAATTAATTTTCCCCCCGCCGATGCAAATCCAAATTCCGCCTCTCTTTTTAGTGAACATGTGTGACTCGAGATTGCTTCAAATGCTTCTCGGCCTTGTGATCGATTGGATTGGCTGGATTGGATGTTTTTTTCGCTGCTTTGGAAGACTTTTGTGACTCATGTACAAATGCCCTTTCTTCAGACGTCTTCAGCAAACTGTTCCATCTTAGCGAGTTCGAAACGAGCAGAATCTTTAGTTGATAAAACTTTTGACACTTCGTGACATTCGTACAATTTTCGCTGCAGCTGAAAAATTTTTGGTAGTCGGTTTCCCAGCAAATTTGTAGATTGTTGATTTTTTCAAATGATCGGATAAAATTAACTCTAGACGAGTGCATTTACGTAAGTTTTCTTCTTGGAAGCACGAGATCCTCGCTTGGTGGTATCACTACTTCGCTGTATACCATCTTCCACAAAAAATTCTTAACAATTTTGTCGAACCATCAAATTTATACGAAAGTTATTTTTGCTGATGCTGAATTCGAAATCTCACTTCAACTTGAAGCAAGTAAGATACTAAATCCAACAGCAAATCGTGACCTGTTGCAATGGAAATATTATTTACTTATTATTCACTGACTCTGCAGTCATTACTCACTCACAATTCAAGAATAATGACTGATTACTCACTCATTATTCACTCATAATTCAATCGTAATCCAATCATTATTCATGCAGTATTCCCAGCATCGGCTCCACCATAAAGGCAAAACACACGGTTACCTTAGGCAGCATATTGCCTAAGGCGCTAAGATCCACCCTTAAATCTAAATTTCTTTCTAATAAAAATCATTGCAATAAAAATGTTCCACAAAATGATGAAAATGATTTGATCGTTAACCTCCTGTCTTTTTGTAAACATTTTCAAAATTATACAACACCAGAGAAGGCTCTAAAATGTATCTGCGAACAAAAGCTACGGAGTGCTTTTCGAATATTTTCGTAATTTTACGAATAATTCTAAGCTCTGCCCGTAGCTGTTACTAGTGCAAGAAGGACTTTCTAAAATTAAAAATTATAAAGAATTACCTATGAACTACAATATAAAGTCTCAAGATAGGCTTACTGGATTGGAAACTGTAACAGCAGCCTAGGCATATTTAATAAAACATAAAACATTAGTTAAATCGATGTTTTCCCAAAAAAGCACTGAGCCGCCGCTGAGTATTTCCTCATTAATCACTGACATTCATCATTCACATCATTCAATAATCACACATTATTCACTATTTCTTGGCTCATTATTTACTAATAATTCATTCATTATTCTCCAAGATATTAACGCATTATCCACTGATTAACGATGAATTCACTAATTTATCACCTATTATTCACACAGTAATAACGTATTCGCTCATTTTTCAATCATTATTCATTCTTTATTCGCGTTATTTGTTCAGTATTCAAACAGTTTCTCTCTTTATTCACTGATCGACCACTGAAAGATGAGTGTTGAGCACTAAGCGACGAATGAATATTCAGTGAATAATGAGTAATTAATGAGTGAATAATTAGTGAATTCATCTTTGATCATTCATTAATAAATCAAGAATGAATTATGAGCGAATAATGAGAGAATTTTGAATGAATAATCATGTTCGCTTTTATTATGTTATTTCAATCATCAATGGAAAACCAGGAAAGCCCAGGAAACTGAGGTTAGCTCCAAAGTGAAAAACGAATTTTTCCAGACTGCAGATATGGTCGAGTTCGAGTTTGGAGTTCGAGTAGAGGCGCATTCATGCTCTAGACATGCACTTGGACCCATTTTCTATTCCTACTTTCAACGGCCAGCCAGAGAACTGGCTGGCATTCAAGAGCATGTTCAAGACTCTTGTACATAATTGAGTAGACCCGCTTTCCTAAAAAGAATTGCCGAAACTTGACGATATGGATAAATACTTCGAGCGTGGGCATTGAATATGTCATTATCGACTCCTCGGCGAGATGTATGTCAGGCCCTCAATACGTGAATCATGCAAATGTGGCTGCAACTCACTCACCACAACACTCTAATTCATATCGAATATTGCCAGCAGCAGCCATAAGTCCACGTTGCTCAGGTCCCCATCACATTTATAGATGTTGTAATTTCCGGAATTTGAGTATGCGTTATTTCCATTGCTTGAGCCTCATTCGTATTTATGCCATAATCGTCATGGAAATAGTCGCCATTGTCGAATAGTTCGTGATCCTGGATCTCAGGTGAGTTTCTTCATTGAATCGGTGGTTAAAAATCTGAATATTCACAGAAAAGGATGTGAGATAGTCATTAAATGGATTAGCGCATCAACAAATATCTACACCCGCAGTCGGACGATAATTATCATGCGCCCTACATAATTATCATGCGCCCATATATATTACGCTCAAACATGTTGGCATTGCCAGCAACGTCGAATCATTTGCGTAGCCTACTGCTTGCTGATCCGTATCGATATTTTGATCGGTGCGAATAACTTGGAAAACAGAATTCTTGATGGAATTGCTTGCGCTCGACCACACCTTCATTGGGTTGTGTTTGGGCATGTCATCACTAATACAACCTCTGATCGGCTACTGCACACATTTACAGCCGACAAATGTGTCAGAACCCGTAACCGAATCCGGGTGGTACCAGCGATCTGAAACTATATTTATGACAGATGTAGCTACGGTAACTAAAAACTCAAGCGCATTTTCGAACTTCACAGGTTTCCATCCCATACTATGTGCCTGAAGATGAATAAAGACCCTATGGTGAAGATTTTTCCGACTATACGACTCAGGCCAATGTGAAATGCGAAAAGTTCGACATTACAAATTGTACATCTGAAGATTTCAAAGTACTGATGTTTGTGCAGGGAAGAGATACATCACGAAGCAGCTGGGGCGTCTGCCGAAGCGGCCTCTAAACTGATTTTGCGAGATGCCGTCAATAATGCAACACGATTAAGAAGCCTAAAAGTCGAGAGGTCGACGGTTTTGTGCCTCGAATAGTAAAGTGATGACAATGCATTGGAAACCACAGTGGAACATTAGCAAACAAAAGGCAGAACAGAACGCTAAAAGTAGGCACCGAAATCGAAATTTCCGCGTCGAAAGTGTGGGGAAATTCATTTCCACAGTGATTACCCCTTTTACAAAAGAGAGTGTTTTAAGAGCAAGCAGATCGGTCACAAGGTAGGTTACTGTGAGTCAGCAGCAGCGACACTGCGCTTCCGTGGAGTACGAAACTTCAATCCACGTCAAAGCCTTGCTGTGGCCACTTTAATCGTCTCAACCCGAAATTGCCATGCGATTCTGGATGTGACTGGACGATTATCTCCGAAAACAACTGAAAGCAGCCAGTATCACCGGCATTAGCTGCATGCGAAGAGCAAGCAAGATGCTATGACAAATAAGAAGTTGATACGTGGTGCATAATTGGATGGAGTCTCTGGATCTATGGAGCGTGCCAATCACGAGAGTCTGCAGTAACATTGAGCAAAATATAATCTCAAAAATGAACGAGAACTGGGTTTGTGCAACAAAACGAAGGCATCTTTAACATTGAAGGCGGAAACGAAACCAATTTTTCGCAATAAACACCCGGTGCCTTTCGCAGCAGCTAAACCGATCTTAAATCCGCTCAAGAGGTTGCAGTTGTTGGGAGTAATCAGTTCGATCGACTACTCGGATTTCGCCGCACCACTAGTAGGTAGTCGTCAAAATAAAGGACGGAAGAATACATATTTGCGCCAATTCTTCAACAGAGTTGAATGAGGCGCTGGAACTAAATAAGTACCCACTGCCAACGCCGGAAGAAATCTTCTCGAAGCTGAGTCAATACCAAGTATTCAGCTAAATCGACATGTCTGATGCTGTGTTGGAGTTTAGTTTGTGTTGATGCAGGAACTACGCCGCATCGTCCTTTAAGCAGACCAAAAAAAAACTACCCGCAGGTCCATTGACTTTTTTTTAATCAACCACCAAAATTTTGTTTTTTGAATTTTTCGCCCCGCCCGCTTTCTGGAACACGCCGTACAATAATCTATTTTTGTATACCCTTTAAGTCAACAGTTTGGGTGCCAAAAATAAAAAATAAATGTGGAGGTAACAGAGATAGAACAGAATCATTCAATTTTACAGCCTCCTCAAAGCTTTCGTCATTATTATTTATTTCAGATGCAGAATCAGATACAGTCGAAGAAACCTTTATTAATGTACCTACACTGTCTATTATAGATGAGCCCCTTCGATGTTAAAGGAACCATATTTATCGATCGAAACCTTAGCCTAGTTTTCTTCAAGATATATCTCTTTGTTTTGAATTATATCGATTAGAGTTAGATAATTAATATCTCTCTCGATGAATTTTAATTTTAGAGAAAAAATTACCACCTTAGCACACTTAAAATAATTGTTTTGTAAATTGGGACGCTTGAAAAGCATAACCAAGCTTCGTATTCCTCTCCAAGATATCCTGAATACACTTGCTGAAGTCTACATCATTGGGGTTAAATAGATACAATCCAGATTTTCTAAATGAATTGTTGATGATTTCGCTTCTGTCTTTCTCGTATATAAGACCGTTTCTAATAGACTACAAAAATTAAATTTTATTGCGGCCTTCCCGAGGTTTTCTGGTAAGCTTTACCAACTTCGTACTGCCTTTTGGAAATCACTCATTAACTCTTTAAACGCACCTACATCAGCAGGCTGCATTATATGTGTTGTGTTGCGGGGGATAGCGCGTACAAAATAATATTATTATTGCTGCAAAAATCGCTTAGTGCCTTGAAAAATACGATTTATGCCCGTCGACAAACAACAATATTGGTCTTTTCACATTTTTTTCCTCCAACCACACATGAAGACCGCGTTCGCAATGTATTCAAAAAATGTGTCACTTTTCATTCATCCGGTATCAGATCGCCCCAATATCTAGTTATCTGGCATTCCGTAGGGTGTAAGGTTTTCGATTGGCTGTAAATAACAAAAGAACTGTTAGTGTTTCTTTCTCATTACTAACGTTCATCTGGAATACATTTCTTTCTTCTTTGTGGGCGATAATAGGCCCAGAGTTTGGTGACATACAGAAACTTGTTTCATCCTCATTTAAAATTCGTTCAGGGTCATTTTAAATGTCTTGTGCATTGACTGAAACAAGATATTCGAGTAGTTCCCGAAACCGCTTCCGAATATAAAATTTTAAAATTGTAATTATTGAATAATACCATTTATTTCCGGGTCTACTTTGTTTAAATGGTGGCGTTCGTTTCTCGACCGTTACGATTTTTTGTAGAGCGAAATCCACATTTCGCTAATGCCATCAGCCAGTCAACGATTCGCTATTCTTCTGCTTTTGATAGTACGGCATCAGGTCCCTTCCTTATTGGACCTTCTGGTATTCTACCATGAAGACGATCTTTTATATCACAGTACCTCTTGGAATTTCATAGTGCCTTACTTGCTAGTCTTGAGTTTATTTTCGTTTTTCCGTTCTATCAGACATTTCTCTACAAAAAATTAAGTGAAAGGTTCGAAAAATTAGCATAGAAAAAACTTGATTTGAACTCCACACTTACCATAAAAATTATGTTCAAAAGTAACACTTTTTAATACTTATCCTCACTATTTTTTTTATAGTAAAACGCACTTAATGATATTACGGTGAGAATCTACACGAGACTGATCTTATTATCACACATAAATGTATAGTATGGTCGAGAGATATTTTAATGAGATGAAAAGAGAAACATCATTTTCCCGTTAGAGTAAAATTTCATATCGATAGTGAAGAAAATAAGCTATTTATAAAGGTTTTTATTTGGTAGTACAAAAATGCAAAGCAAACTTATTACCAAATTGTGCAATCACCACAAGTCTTCCTATTAAACTCCGAAAACTGTATTCCGCTTGAAAATATTGACCCTATATTGGAAAACTGTAAATCAATTAAACCATGTTATTCGTTTAAATAACAGAAAATGTATTGCTTAAAACGATTCAAACAGGTATATTGTCCGCATTGTGAAAGTAATCAGAATTACGAAATTGCAGAAATAAACCAAAAAATACACAATAAAATTAGAACTACAAAACCAACGTATTCAAAATGGATCCACACACCGGAAAAACAACGTACCATAAATATAATTTTTTTTTTTAAAAAATGTACTAAACTACACTTCAGTGGAACGAAAATATCAAAGCTCACAAATAGATGTCGCCACTCATTAATTCACCATCCATGTTGTATAATTTGATTCATGTCAATTTTTTTTTTTTGTCTTTCGTGTACTATTTTTTCCGTATTTTGTTGTATAAAAAAAAAAATTTTGATGTTCATGTTCCGCGCGTTACAATTCAAGTCTCCTGCAAATTAATAATTGTTGGTCAAAATAATGTAAAAAGTGATTCAAAAATAGTTAAAACATAATTATAAATATAAATTGTGTATGAATTATACAAAATATTGTGTATTCTATCGTTTTTTAAAGGTGAAAATTAAGTATCAAGAAAAATAAAAACGGAATTAAGTGAATTTTCTTAGTGTTTAGGATTTATTATGCATATATGTGTGGTCGAATCGTATTATATAGTATAGAGTTTTTGTGTACTTAAATATAATGTGAATTGTATGTATTTAGAATCGTGTAGTATACTGTATATACAGTAAAAAAAATATTTTGTTGTACAAGGGACAATGGCGTCATTTCAAAATCAAAATGATGATTGTTGCAGCAATAGTACGAATAAAATTTTATTTAAACAAAATAATTTATATGAAAAAGACAATAATATTATAGTACCGTGTTTAAATAGTGTGGCACAAAAAATTACAGAAAATATCGATAAAAATCGTAATAATTTAATGCAAACTGACACAAATACGACAATTAATAGCTGTGTTGTGGTTGACAATAATGTAAAAACAATGCAGCAGCAAGCGTCGTCGATGATGATTAAAAATCACGTAGACACAATAGAAAATCATAACAATACAGCTACAGCAGTAAATGATGAAAATGTATCGTCGATGGTGAAAATGGAAAAAATTAAAAATGGTAATTATCAAATAAAATATACTACTTATATAGGTACTAATTAATAAAATTTGTATGGCGTGTGTGTGGCGAAATTTGGTTTTGTTGTGTGTACAACAAAATTGTCAGCCATTTTTAATTTTTTTGTTTTTATATAGTAGATCGGTCTAATAAACTTTCCAATAAGAATTGTATACTATATAATGTATTTACGTTTTTGGTCCTTTTCTAGCTAATTGATTTAAAAGACCGGTGTCTCTTTCGCGCATGTGTGTACGACAAATTCTACTAAAAAAAACCTTTAATCAATGGGTATTACAATTTCGTATCTTTTTATTTTCTTCTTTAGCATATTTTGTGTAGCTTGTTGTGATACATGGTTCTCTGGCTTTGAGTCTATTATTTATTTTGGTTAACTAAAAATTCTGAGAATTTTTTTTATTTACACTTTATATTAAAATACATTAAACGTGAAAAATGTATGCATTTTTCCGTTATGTTTGCGCGTTGTTTTACCCTTGGATTAGTAATGTGATGTGAGTAGGTATTTTGGCCTATGCCTCTACTGTATATTATGTGGAGGAGATAATTCATGCGTGAATTTGGTCACGTAAACCAAATGCAGTATTTTTTGGTTCTCGAGTAGAGGGAGATGTCGGGAGTTGATTTAATTTCACATTTCCGGGTTCTTAAGAATGTTTCTGTTTTTTTTTCAATGTTTCCTTTGACATCATTGGCACAATCAATACTATGTAATGTTTGACTATTTCTTGTGAATTGTTATTGCAAACAGCCAGAAATATGCGAATGGGCATCCATTAGTCACAGTTAACTGACAGTTTAATATGAATTGTAAACCATTTATATACATTCTGTCTGACACTGTTAGACAAAGTCTATTACCTATTTAATAGATACATAATTACAAACTGATAAAATGATAAGGTTTCTCAGCAGGATAATGTTAGTATGAAGATAAACTGCTTAGTGTGTTTGAATAGCCCTTTTAGTTCAACAATTCTTTCATGTATATAGAGATGAACATCTGATCTTTGAAATTGCAGTGGAATGTTGTTGCTTGACACATCCAAAATTATTGTTATATTATTCAATGTAATTTTCGTATAAATTCCTCTTATACTCACATCTTGGCAATAGTTCAATTCATTTATTAGAACACCTTTTACAATGGAGTTTTTACATTTCGTATCACACACCCACCTTATTTTCTCTTGTTTGTTCCATCTTCTAACAGAGTTCATCGAAAATTGTTTAAGTAAATTATAGGTTTTAGGTTTTAAGCTTGAAATTTCTAATAATAAAATTTCAAATTGTCTTATGCGCGTTGCTGTTTATTCAAATATCACGTTCTGGTATTTGAAGTTTTGAATACAATTTAATTGGAGCGTTTTTTGTATTCTTGAAATTTGGTTAAACTTATAAGCCCTGATTATACCATCTTTAAATCGTCCCAAATTTGGGATACATTGGCAGTGTTTGTACGAAATTTAGCATCATGTTAAATGGAAACTGAATTTATTTCAATTGGAGCAGTTTGCTTATAATTATTCCGTAAGTAATCGAATAATTCACTGCATCAAACAACACAGACACGATTAGATTTCGGGAGTGTTTTAAAATCTCGGTTTTAATCTCGATTTTTATTTATTTTTATTTTAAAATGAAATTCCCTATTTTTCAGAATTTATAATTTGTGGTTATTTTCGTTTTAAAGTGAAAATTTCCATTTTTCAGAATTTATAAAAACCGAGATTTTGTAGCCAACTCTTAGAATTCGCAGTAATAAATTATTTTTTGTAGCAGAAGAATACCAATCAGATTCAACAAGTTGAAATCATTTTGTAAAAGCGGAGGCTGTATAAGTAATGCTTGTTTCCAAAGAAAAAATTCTAAATCGTTTTACAGATAATAGTTCTCTTAACCAAATATTTAGAATAAGGTGATACATGATCAAATAAGGCTTTTGTTAGTGAAATAATTTCGCCCGCATGGAACATTGGCTTTATACCGCAGTTGTCAGAGTCCCATTATTTTGTATGGGGTAACAGTCTGGTGGCCTGCTCTGGACAAAGCTATCAACCAAAAGCTGTTGACGAAAGTCCAGAGAACAATATCTCTGTGGATCAGGGTGCACTGAGGAGCACATCCACTCAGGCACTGGAGACTGTTATTTTTAACTCCTCTAAATATCTTAGGAAACAGTTGGCAGCTTGTACTGCCATACGACTGAGAGATTCCCAAGACCACCGGCTATACTGTCCCGTCACTATCTTTCGACACAAAGTTCCGGACTAGGATCCCATCCAAAGAGGACTGGATGATGGATGCAGTTTTGGAGTCAGGAGTTATAAATTTCTTCAC
The DNA here is from genome assembly GCA_963556165.1 of Tipula helvola. Taxonomy (NCBI): domain Eukaryota; kingdom Metazoa; phylum Arthropoda; class Insecta; order Diptera; family Tipulidae; genus Tipula; species Tipula helvola. The sequence goes on along the minus strand of OY744482.1, from coordinate 38,065,289 downwards.
TGATGGTTCAAACCGGGGTGGAAAAGTCGGGGCTGGGGTGTTGTTCTGTGAGGAACTTTTGTTAAACCTCTCCTTCTGTCTCCCCAACTAATGTGACATTCAATCACACCTTAGCGCTTCAACCACACCTTACGTCGAAAGTAGTTCAGAACTGTCTCTTATACAGGGAATATAAAAGCCGATAAAGTGGCTCGACGTGGTACAACGAATCACATTTCTAAAAGTAGAAATGATATTGAAATGCCTCTTGCGTTATGCAAACTGCTGCTTCAGGAAGAAGCTAATAAGTTCACGAACGATAGATGGTCAAGTAGCATCTCATGCGTAATAACTCAGCAGGCCTGGCCAAAGTTGGATTTGGCGAGATCCAAGCAGCTGATCTCACTTCAACGGAGTCAGATCAGTGTGATTGTTGGAATGCTTACGGGGCACATAGGCAGGCATGCGAGTAGACTTGGTTTCTTCTCACATGACTATTGTCGTAGTTGCGAAGACGAAGAGGAGGAACAGACAGTACTTCATCTTCTTTGCACCTGCCCTCGTCTGGTACGGAACAGACTAAAGTTTCTAAGGGCAGCCCTCTTCAATGACCTGACGGACGATTGAGCATTTCGTCAAAAGCTAAAAATGGTTTCAATGAGTTGGAGGAAAAAACAATAAATTGTGGTATGGCTAAGGACCTTCTTGTGTCTATGCCCGGTCCTAGTGAACCGCCACCTAAACCTAACCTAACCTAACAGATCTGAGGCCTATATCGCACAGCATATTTTTTCGGAAATTTAAAACGAATCATAGATTTTCCAATCATTGTGGACGGTGTTCATCAGAAGCAGTTTGAAAAACATTAATCTTTACCCGGTTGCTAAATTTTTCCTTTGTTAGAAAACAGCAAAATTCTAATATTTGCACAAGTAATCATCATTCCCATATCTGAATTTGATATTATGTTTACTGATCATGAAATACAAAAAATTATGCTGAAATTCTTTCTTAATACTGCCGGTAATACTGCGGTAATACTGCCGGCCGGTACGTGATACATACTATCTGGGCTCATTGCTCTCCCTCCTAGATGTTTACTATAGCATTTAATTCTGCTAGAAAAGCGGTAGCATTGCGACCCAAGGACTTCGAGAGGGCAGTCCCACTCCCGTATATTTCTACCCGTGCCTCGTCTACCATTTTGATTTTACTCTTGCGAGTTGCAGCTTTACTACATGAATGCTAAATAAAACTGGAGGGTGCCTGGTATCCAGAGTCCGAACATTTGGACTGATTAACCTATCAGCCATTCATCCTTGGCATATGCTGTTCCACCTTAGATTAGGTTTTTTATCAAGGTTTTCTCCTTTAGCGCCGTAATTTAGCCTATCCCGAAAGGCCACTTCTGCCTAATGGTTCCAGTTACCAATGGTTGCCGCGAGGAGGCAGTACGTACACTTGCGAATTGTGATCAGGTTACCCCTTGCACAATTGTACCCATCACGCAGCTGCCTAATATGTATACGGCCGGAACAGCTTACGTGATGCGAACCCTACTGGAGGAGCTGGTCAACTTTGCCCCCCCCCCCCTCCAATAGACGCCAAACCACCGTATAAGATGTGTAACTAAGAAAAATGAGTTTTGGAATGAAATGATAGTAAGATTACAAAGTAGGGCGGTATTCAAACCAACATATAGAACTAGCATTGCACTTGAAAATATGAACGTTTTTCTGAGTATGTATAGGCAATGCTGGTCCGCAACCCGTTCCTAATAATCTTACTGTATGTTTGAAAATGAAGGAATATAATAAGGGAATGAATGAAGTTATCGCTAAAAGTATGTTTGGGAAAATCAGTCAGCAATATGGGCAATACGATATCGTTTATACAGATGCAAGTGTGAATGAGAATGGAGTAGGTGTTGGTATCTTTATGCCTAGTAAGAATTTTGAGAATTGTTTTAAAGTGGACAAAAACATCTGTATAATGAATGCTAAACTGATTGGAATGTTTGAAGGAATTAAACTGGCTATGAATGAAGGGGAAAGGAAAATATTAATATTTTCCGATTCTCGGAGTGGTTTATGTTTGCTTAAATGTGGAGGTGGAAGGGAAGGCAATGTGTATGTTGATTTGATTTTTGAATGCGTTCGATGCGTCAACGTGATGTGACCATACAATGGATTCCAGCACATAGACAGATCGAAGGAAATGAAAGAGCCGATATGCTAGCAAAAAAGAGTACATTGAATGACGTGGTTCAGGAGTACGAAAGAAAGGACGCAAGAGACGTACTTCGAATGCTTCAGATGAACCTGTGGAGAAAATGGGAGAGTGAATTTAATGAGAAAAGTTTGACGAAAGGAATGAAGTACAGAGTGCTCCGTGGTACTCCTTTGAGAACGCCTTTCTATAAGGAGCTCAAAGGAGATACGCGAATGTTGCGAACGGTTGAGAGAATCAGACTAAACCATGGAAATTGGAAGGAATGTTTGTGGAAACGTCATTTGAGTGAGAACAAAGATTATGAATTGTGTGGAAGTGTGGAGGATGTTGAACATCTCATATTGGCTTGTCCTAGATACAGCCAATACAGATCTCAGTTCAACATCCTTCGGAGTGCAAGAAATCTAAGGGATTTAATGAATGAGGGAGGCTGTTTGGTTTATAAGGCAATGTATGAAGTTATTAGGATGAGTGGGATAACAATTTGATGCAAAATAAGTAATAGCCCACAGAATATGTGTAGGGAGTATCCGGGTCCTTTTTACAGATGATATTGTATTAGTAAAATTAAGTAATATGTAACTTTTTGTAAATTTGGATTTTTGGCAATGTGGTTCCTTTTCATGTAGGAGCCAAGCCTAATATAAAAAAAAAATATGTATAAGATACAATTACATACTTCTGGAATGCAACATCATTCAAATGTCCTTCACGGAAACGAATGCACAAGTGAATGCGCTGAAGTCAATTTTCCATAACTCGTTTGCATAAATCGGCAGATATTCCAGCAATTTCGCGGCTTATTGGAATAGACCATTGACTTGGACATAGATCCAAAGAAAAAAGTTTAATGGCGTTAAATCGCATGAACGCGGTGGCCAATTGACTGATCCATTTCTAGGGATAACGCGTTCACCGAGCTTCGGTTTCAATAAATCGATGGTTTGACCAGCTGTGTTACATGTGACGCCGTCCTGCTGAAACCACATCTCGGCCAAGTTTAACTCTTCCAATTTATCCCACAAAAAATCAGTCAGCATATCACGGTAGCGGTTTCCATTAACCGTAACGGATCGTTTATTTTCGGATGTAATTGCATTTCGTGAATGGCTTGGAAATCTGACAATTTTGCTATTAACGAAGCCGTTGAGCCAAAAATGAGCTTCATCGCTCAGAATGATTTTGAAATGAAAATCAAGACCTTTGTGAAGTTTGTTTAGAATCAGAGAAGTTATGTTGCAGTAGATAATCGTGCGTTTTCAGTTCTTACGTTAAGGCGATCATATAGGCCCAAGTCCTTGCGCAAAATTCGCCATAGTGACGTTTGAGATATGCCAAATTCCTGCGAACTTCGCGGAATTGACTGATTTCAGCTCTCATTTACACTCGTATACAGCTGCAATATTCACAGCATCCCTTGCATTTCTTTGTCTTATTGGCACGGCAACATTATGAAGTGAATATATTCATTCAATGGTTCGTCTAGTTGGACGATTATAAAGACCAAAATTTGGACTAGTTGCACTAACGGAACGCGAACTTTATTATAAAAATTGGATAATTTGTAGACGTTGTTGAAGTGTGTATATTGTGCATGATTAAATGGTAGACACTAATGAGTTAAAACGTCAAATAAAACCGGAGTAAACTTCACGACATACACAAAAAAATCTGCAACCCTTTTGAAACTGGAACCTGAACTAATTTTGTAATTGAGGAACCGAACTCAATTTGAACCTCAGAGGAATAAGAATGCGAGAACCGAGCCCCTTTAAAAACTAAGGGATTTTACTGAGATTTAAACAGTAAAAGATTGTCGAGTTGACTATAGAACTCTGTTGTGGAGGTATTGCCCGTTTCGCTTCAGCTACCACCGTTCTTTTCCAGGTTATTGATGGTAATCCAATTTTCTTTTTCCCTTGCGAGATCCATTCTAGTTAATGATCTATTTGTGACTGCAATTAGCATTTTACTCAGTGTATGACCAATCTATCTACTGTGCATGCAAAGTGTACGAATTCAGTAACATCTGTTGATTCTTGGTTGGCGTGTATCGTTGTAGTTATATTTGGGTTGAGTTTCATCATTTTGAGACTAGATCTGCCAGCTTCTGTAATTTTTGTTGCATATCGGTGTGCTTATGGGTTAGCAAGCATGTAATCTAGATCATTGATTTTTCCTATCAGTTTCAAAGTGAACATCCTGCCTTACTAATTCTTAGATGTCTAAGTATATTTCACTTTGACTTTGTACTGAACTCGATTTCCAGCATCCCGATACATTTCTTGTATGAGTACAATTATTTTTGTTGGGATGCTCATTTAACAGTGTCCTTAATATTGTGTTTGTTTTTATCGTGTCAAATGCGCGTTGGAAATCAAAGAAGAGCATGTACAATGGAGAATTTCATTCGACGGATTGTTCTGACGTCTTGATCTAAATCCAGATTGCTCATTTCTTAATTTTACATTGATGATCGAGAATGTTCATTGCAATGCCTTTATTTTTTTATTGAGCAGGGAAGTACCTCGCCAATTTTTACATTCTTCTTTTTTCAATTTTTGTGATATTCTACCAGAATTCCAAGCTTCTACTTTTGTTGGTGTTATATTGTAGCTTTCGCAGCCATAGATGTGTGTCTTTTGAGTATTTCGACTGATATATTGTCAGTCCCAGTGGCCTTATTGTTCGTCAGCTTCTCTAAAACATTTTTAACTTCTCGCTCCGTTGGTGGGTGGGTGTTAATTCTTTCGTTAGTGCCAATGTGCCATTTGAGGAGAATTCAGGATTTTGGACACTACAGACTTGACTAGATACATAGGTGATATGTTGCTGAATTTTCCAAAGACCTTTCTTATGCATTGAATACGCTTAGTAATACACGCATATTTATGTTTGCTGCTGCCTCTTAAGCAGTCGTGAGAATGTCCTCTGTATATTTTCCAACGATCATTCCTCGCCATCTTCTTGACTTGGTGTGCTGTATCTTCGTATTTGTGCCTCGAAAGCATCGTAAACAGAATTAAAAATTCGCAACATTCTCAAGACTGGTTCAGAAAGTATGCAAAGTTTGTAGAAAGAGGGTCAATATGTAGCTGCTTCTAAACGTTTTTAATTCTGAATGGCACTGATAAAATGATTGGACAATGGAGTGAAAATAAATAACGAATTCTGATATGGTATTTCAATTCCTTAGATAATATATCGAACTCTGACATAATAAGTATAAAGAATTCTGACAAGATCAAATTCTGTGAAGATTTATGATGATATTCCGAATTCTGACATACATCAATGATATATCAAATTCTCACAGATACGTCGAATTCTGCCACTATATAGCAAATTCTGAGATGATATATGTATGTATCAAATTCTGACTTGGTATTTCGAATTATTACATGATCTCGTATAAAATTCGGATATGATATGTCGAATTCTGTGATGGTATAACGAATTTTGACAGTATATACCGAATTCTGAGATAATGGTCCCGATTCTGGAACGATAAAATTCATGTTAGGTTATTTTATTTCTCCGCTTCCTATTTGAATTTGTATTGAAAAAACAAAAATAACATAATATAACATAAAATTTTGGAAAGCAGAATCGGGCCTAATATATCGAATTCTAACATGAGATAATTTCTGATAAGATTCCGAAATCTGACATATGAATACTCGTATCATCGATAAATAAAATTCTGACATGATTTATTGAAATCTGATATGGTATATCGAATAATAACGCGAGCCATGAGTTGTTTGTAATTATGAAACGGATAATTAACTAAAGATAATAAATCCGGCCTTCTAACTGATAATAATATGAGCATTTCAAAGTTGCCTTCAAACCAAGCATTAACTCAAACTTATAGATTAATTCGGTTATTTATGTCGGTTCTAAAAAAATCGCAGTTACGTTTGACTCTTGACACAAATATAAAATCTTTACTGAAATTGCAGAATTAGAAGAAGGCTTTTAGGTTGAAAAATTAAAAATCAACTGTATTTAAAAAAAAAGATTGAATCAGGTTTTAGTTTTGTATGCAATTTAATTCGTTCGATCGAAGTCGATCTGCCTTTATTGGATGTTTACCGGGTACTAAACGGGTTTAGTGAATTTTTCGAGTTCTGTACTAGTCAAACTCAGTTTTAGCTAATCGGGTTTTTTTTTTTTTTGCGTGGAGTACTTGAACGAGGTTAGCTAAATCGGATTTATTAAACCGCTTATGGATGATAACACGATTTATACGAAAATCTATTTCCGAAGGAATTATAAGCCACATATTGGAGCGGAAAACACACATTTGTACATAACTAACACACATTTATACATAACTCATACAAATTTCATACTTCGAAGAGTCGAATATGCTCGAATCGAATTCACAAATAGCCCCCCTCCCCCCTGGTATGCCTTGTGATCACAGATTTATACTTTACTTATTTGATATGTGGTTTTGTGATATTGGTAATTAAATTTTCCTGGTTAAAGCACTTTTTTTTGACACAATTTTTTGAGTAATTTGTATTAAGGCAAAATTCACTAGGGAATGAAATTGTACTTCAGCAAAAGTATACGTTTATATTGTATAATTCAAATTTTTATCAAACGTGTATAATTTATAAATAAGCTTTTAGAAACGCGATTCAATCCGAGTTAAAATTGAATATAAACCTATTTTATGCCGGCAAGATACTTTTATGTCAAATTAAACAAATCCAACAATAATTAGAAAAAAAAAGTTGGCTACAAAGTTTTTTTGAATCATCAAGTTAATTGAATCAAAATGTTGTGAGGGAAAAAATTCTACTGTGTTTGATCTATCACGAAATAGAAAATATGTAAATTACATTTTCATTTTGCTTTTGCTCTATACTATTTTCCATCTTAACCATAACAAGACAAATATTAGATTTATTTTTATCCACTCTCTCTGTGTCTACTGTTGCTAGACTCTTTTTCATGTTACTTATTGGTCTCTGTATGCGGTAATAACTTGTGAACGTTGTCTTATATTTGTCACGGTTTGCGATAATACAAGGAACAAAAAGCAATCGAAAAAACGTTATATTTATAACCACAATATACGAGTACAGTATAGTCGAATTTATTGAGTTCATTAGATAAATCATGATTCGGTGATAAAAATTTGCTAGGCTATACAAAAAAAATTTTGTCGAAAAATTTAATCAGTCCCTTAAGGAATTAATTCGATGGTTGGTTGGTGGTGAAAGGGGGAAAGACGTGTGAAAATTATTGATAACATTTTTTACATAACATGTATTAAGATTTTTCACCAGATAGGAAAAAATATGTAAAAGCTTAATCTTTAGTTAGGCGCTTGAACAGCACAGGCTGTCCCAATAAGAGCGACGAGATCTGCGTCATAAAAACTTGGTAGCCTTCCTTCATATATCATTAGTTGCGACCAGGAGTGATGGAAGGAAGAAAATTTGTTTTTCCAGCGCTGCGGAGTTTATGCTTATTTTCGTATATTTTGTTTGTTTTTAACTTGTTCTCCTACGTAGCTCAATTATTTATATATGCATTAGCGCAGTTCAAATTGGAATTCCAAATCCGATTAGCCGAGTTAAGGTTTTTTCTCGAGATATCTTGAGAAATGTAATTTTAATTCGGGGTAAATTAAATCTAATTAAATATTTTTGCTTTGCAATCGGTAATAAATCAATAGAAACGTTGACTAGCTAGTAGAGACCTGCACGGTTCGGGCTTACCCGTCGGGCCTAGGCCCGACCCTATATTCGGGTTGGGTATGAAGAATTATATTCGGGTCGGGCTCGGGCCAGCCTAATTATTTATTTCCGTATTTACTTTGTAAATTCCTAAAAATTTTAATTTATTTACGTAAATCATAAACGTAAACGTAAATTTTCTTTCAGACGGGTGGGAAATGGGAATAAAATTCATTTCGGGTCAGGCCGGGTTCGGGTAATAATATAAAATAACATCGGGCCGGGTCGGGCCGTTTGTACTTCGGGTTGGTTTGGGTACAAATGAAATATTTTGGCCCGTGCAAGTTTCTACTAGAAAGGATGCTTTATTGTTAACAGCAAAGGGCATACTAAAATTTATATTTAAACCTTTTCAAACCAATAACCGCGCCTTAAATATATCTTACAAATGGGTCCCGGTCGATACGGCATATTTCGTTACGGAATATGAAAAACGGCATATTTTAAAATGGCATATTTCAAAACGGCATAGGTACACTACGGAATAAGGTACACTATGGCATATTTCAAAATGGCATATGTCAAATCGGCATATGGTACACTATGGCATATTTTAAAACGACATATGGTACGTAACGGCATAGAGTTGGCCACGTCTTACTATTTTTTCAAAATACTGTTTCTAAAATCTTTTCTCCAAAGTCTTGTTTTACAAAATCTTGTCACCAAAAACTTGTTTACTTTTGTATATGGATAATAGTTATTTATGGTACTAGTGAGCAAAACGAGATATTATCCACAAGGGATAAGTTTGTCCCACGAGGCAATAGCCGAGTAAAAATTCATATTATGAGTTTTTTTTTTGAGCTATTCAAAATTGCTTGTTCTTATTCCATTAATTTACTTCCTACAAGAATTATTTCAAATTTCGAACTAGCTTCAGTTTCTGCACTAAAAAATTTCCTGCCGCATGTAATTTTTTTTAAGGGTTGTTTATTTCATTTTACCCAAATTATTTGGCGAAAACTGCAGAAAGAAAAATTGGCTTCCAGATATGGTAACGACGTAGATTTTAGTATTAAGATTCGAATGCTGGCTGCCCTAGCCTTCGTTCCATCTGATGAAATTTGTTATTATTTATCTAAATTAGAGGATGTTATGGATGAAGATGGAAAAATTATTGCATCATCGATAAATATAAATTATATTTCGGGCCGTGCTGGTAAAAATAATAAACCGCCATATAGTTCCAATTTTTAGTCTATTGCTGACTCTTTTGAGAATAATTTTCCACGAATTCAAAACAATTTAGAGGCTTGGCATAGGAGGCTGCAAGTTGTGGTTGGAAAATTGCTTGTTGGATTTTATAAGCTAATAGATGAATTAGGCAAAGAACAAATATTTATTAAAAACCGAATCGACAAAATTAAATCTGGTGAACAATTATTTCCAAATAAAATATCTAGAAAAAGTAAAAAAGCTGAAATATATCATGATAAATCGACGGCCTAAAGAGGAAACGTCTTCCCTTAAAGGCAACGCAAATAATATAGCTCTTTATAGATTTGAAGCACTAAACCATTAAATTTAGTTTAATTTTTATTATATTTTTTCAAACATAGCTTAAGAAGAGAAACTAACTTGTGAAATTATAATTTTAAATAAAATGTGTGTATGCAAATTAATTATTAAAATTTGTTTTTTATTAATTGAATCTGAACCATCTTAACGTACATAAATGCCTGATCATGTGAAAAATTAACTTAAAATAAGGGACATAGAAAAACTGGGTTGGGCATGTAATCTTGCATTACAAAATATTGCAATTACAAAATGTTGTAATTATAAAATATTGCAATACAAGATATTGCATAACAATTTCCCGTACAATTTTTTCTCTATTCTGAGGAAAATAAATTGAAGAAAAATGGCATCGACTAATTTAACTTAGAATTGTAGAGGCTAACGGCTTCGGTAATTCTCACGGGCACGCGGGAGGTCGCTGCACTCCCCTCCGCTTAGCCCTCCGAGGGGCTTTAGATTTGAACTTCGGGGGACGTAGGAGCCGGGATCAGCAAACATGTCGCACTGCGTGCCACATGTAGGAGCGGATTATATAGAATCTATTAATGACACCTACTAAAAAGCAAAATAATTGCACTATTCTGTTATGCAAAATTTTGTAGTTGCGATCGATCCCAGAAAAACGATTTCACTAAATATTCATTATTTCACTATAAAATAATTATTTCGGAAAACAAAATTTTAAAAAACAAGATTTTGTCCAACAAAATTTTGGTAAACTATTTTTTATACGGTAAGAATTCAAAAAACAAGATTGAACGGCAAAACAAGATTTTGTCTTGAAGGCAAATACCCCAATCCCAATGGTATATGGTACAATAGCGTATAAGGTACACTACTGCATGTATGATTTGATAAATTTTAAACTAAAACGTTTAATATTTTTTTAATTTCTAAACCTGTATTTATCAAAATGTATCCATTTGAATTACAACGAAATTCTATTAAGCGACAGAAAAATTTTATAATTGAAGAAAAATTCTAATAGGTGAAGGAAAATTTAAGTAAATAAAGGATATTTTTACTAATTGAAAGAAAATTCTGTTAAGTGAAGGTTTAAAGGAAAGTGCGTTAAGTGAAGGAAAATTCTATTAAGAGAACGAATTTCGAAATAATCAGTTAAGAAATAGCCACATTGCAGATTAATTTAACTTATTCCAGAACTTCACAAATCATTTTAAGATCCCATTTCCATTGCACTTGTTGAATTTCATAATAATCGGAAAGGTGAAGGAAAATTTAAGTAAATAAACGATAATTCTACTAATTGAATGATAATTCTGTTAGGTAAAGGTTTAAAGGAAAATTCGTTAAGTAAAGGAAAATTCTATTAAGAGAATGGATTTCAGCATAATCGGTTAAAAATAGTCAAGCTTCAACCTAATGTTGTCATTCTAGAGTTTTATCACAGAGAATTAATTAACACTTTCGCGGACATGACGGCAAATGCCGTCAAAAAAAAAACTTTCCTTTAGGACATGACGGTATATACCGTCATGCCGTTTTGTGAACGTCGAAACCAAAAAAAATATTGAACAAACCAAACTTACGAAAAAAGTTTTATAAAAGGGTCCAAATTAAAATCGCAATACGTTTTGCTGGGACATAAAGTGTTATTTTTTGACTGTGTTTACTGGCATGCCTCGAAACAATTTTTTTGCGATGACGGTGTATACCGTCATGTCCTAAACGAAAGTTTTTTTTTTGACGGCATTTGCCGTCATGTCCTCGAAAGTGTTAAGAAGAAAATTCTCTGTGGTTTTATCTAAAAACCATTTTAGAACCCTATCTTCGTCTTATAAACGAGTTCATATTAGTGATTCGAAAAAGTCATTACTAAAATAATAAAAAATCCTAGAATAAATGCGCTATCATCCAATTATATTGTTAAATATTGATGTTGGTATAAAATTAGTTCCTTCTTTAAAAATAATTTCAATGAATAAGAATAAACCGGAAGGGACAATATACATATTTTTACTTTTATAATTAGATTTAAATAAAAATGAAAAATTATAGATATTAATAAGCACTTCCCGATTATACATATGTATCTTTATTACCAATATTTTTATTTCCGTGTGGAGAATAAATTTAATTGCATTAAGTGAAGGAAAATTCATTAAAAAAATTCATTAAAATGCATTAAGTGAAAAAAAAATTCCAATAGGTTAAGGGAAATTTTACAAAGTATAGGGTAACTTTATAAGTTGATGATTAAAACCATTTTAGAATTCCATTTTCATCGTACTGTTGAGTTTCATCATAATCAGTGAAGAAATAGCCGTTTTTCATTCGAACTAGCCATATTCCAGAACTTTATCTAAAACTCACCTTTATCTATAATCCGTTATGAAATAGCCAAGTTGCATAAAAATTGTCATATCTCAGAACTTTATCTAGAAATCATTTAACAATCCCATTTCTATCACTTCTTCCTAATTTCATCATAATCGGCCAATAGATAGACAAATTCTATCAAAATTAACCATATTCCAGAACTTCTACTAAAACCCATTTTCGGATCCCATTTCCATCACACTTGTCGAATTTCATCATACTCGTTTAAGAAATACCCAAGTTCCATCATGATTGGCCATCTTCTAGAAATTCATCTAAAATTCTTTTTAGAAAACCATTTCTAACGTATATGTTGAATTTCATCATATTCGGTTAATTAATAGGTAAGTTCCTCCCTAATTGGCCATATTACAGAACTTCGTCTAAAATCCGATTTAGTATTCCATTTTCATTGCACTTGCCAAATTTCATCATACTCGGCTAAGAAATAGCCAAGTTTTAGAAAACGCCACATTATACCATATGCCATATGAAAATATGCCGTCGTGTACCTTATGTCATAGTGTACCATATGCCGTTTTAAAATATTCCATTTTGAAATATTCCGTTTTGAATATGCCATGTTGAACGGATTCGCTTACAAATCTATGAAATAAATACTCGAGGTGTCAAAGAAGATATAAAACGCTTATTCAAAATCTCTTATCACAATCCTACTCGTTGCAAAATGTTTTTTTTATGTAGAACTCAACTCAAATAATTATGGAAGATTACAAATAACCTTTAATAAATTTGAAGAATCACAAATAACCTTTCGTTTATTTCTGGTTTTTTTTAAACAAGGTACTTAACTGAAAATGTCACAATAGCTTTTAGGAAAATATTCAAAACTGAAGCTTATTTTTGAAAATATTGAAAATTGCCGAGCTATTTCCAATCATAACTCAAAACGCGGTCGACGAAAAATGCGGTTAATTTGATTAAAAAACAGATTTGTTTGTATCGAAGCAGTAATACGGAAAAATACAAATGGAAGCAAATAAATTTGAACAAAAAAAAAATTAAAAAGTTACTATCTTAGGCAAAAACCCTCTTACATATATATTTTTCAAACAATATCCACATTATTGTTACCTACAGATTCTATGTATTTTGAGCAACAGCTCATTCACAAAAGAATGTATGTACATCAAGAGGCGAAATAAAATTTACCATGACATAAGGCATGTCTCACGGATAATCCGAATCTCGTCTTTGAACAAATGATTTATTAATTACTGCAGTATCCACCGACACGCTACTTCCTAGGCTTTAGACTGCAACTCTACATATTTACTCATCGCGCCTGTTAGGCAACTGATTTCGTTACGAAATTGAAATGTATCATCAGATTATTGATTTTATAGAAAGATATACTTGGAACAAAAATTGTGGCTTCCCTTAAATGCACCATATAGTAGCTTTCCCCGATAAATACTATAATATTGTACAGAATAGGCTAATATGGTATCTCTGCTTAGTTCCTGAGTCGTACAGTACCGGAATATTCGATAAATTTTATTTGTTTCCGTAGCTCTGATTTTGTACAGAATATTTTTTTGGCATCATTCGTCTGTTAAAACTATATGTAAATTAGCAACTCTGCGGGCTTGGCCCTCCCAGCTTCAACCCCGCAATTTTACCTGAGCCATCTTATCATCGATTATTGTTCATAGAAGTTGTAGGAGGTATGTAATGAGAAAATTACCAATATAAGTATTTTTCAATAAAATAAAAAAATACCACAGTAACTGCGAAGTTTCACAGAAATGAAAACCCTATTTGCTTTAAGCCTAGAAACATATATATTGGAGTCGGAGCCGGAGCGGAAGTCGGAACCGAACATTTTTTCTCGGACTCCGGACTCCATATCCCTGTTTTTCAAACCGCTCGCGAATCAATGGACTTGTAGCTAGCTAAATCTCCTGGCCGTATCGTCCTCATGCAATCAAAACTGGTAGTAAATTAAAAAATAATAAAGTAAAAAATTAAATTCATTAATTTAGTTGTAGGTGTTTAATCTTCATGAAATGCTTTATTATCCTATGTATCGCGCACCAGTCCGGTGAAGGACCGTCCCAGAATTATACAAGCACTATTGGAAGCAGAAACAGTTCTTCATCTTTAGCAATAATAACAATAATAATGCTGGTTTCTCAAGTTATTACATCGTCGACAGTGATCTCTGCACGAAGCAAAGGATGGCTCAGAGAACCGAGTGACCAGAGTAGCGTTTTCACTGTTATTTAATGTGACCATTCGAATCTAAAATCCTGATTTTGTGATTTTATAGAAATCGTATGTGCTATCATCATCCTATTTAGGGTGAAATAATATGAACATCATTTTGTTCAGCTACCTTTCGTAATTATCCATCATATTATATTCCAATTGACACACCCAGATATGACAACGCGTCTGATCAACACTTTCTATGTACAACTACCCAATGTATTTACTGCTGCTTAATAATTTTTCTTCCGCCCCGGTGGCACAGTTGTTAGCATGCTTGCTTTAAGCCCCGGAGGTCCCGGGTTCGATTCCCGGCGGGTGATGAAAAAATCACGGCTGGTTAATGTAGGATCAATGAATTAATCACTCATTATCCATTAAAATACTAATTACGAAACTTCAATATGAAGCGGCCAAATCCCTCCATGGGATGTAGCACCAGCGAAAAAAAAAAAATAATAATAATTTATCTAATCATTTCGCCTTTAAAACAACATAACTATGCAAATTACCAACAATTTATAGACAAGGAATACGATTGAAATTCCAAATTATAAAATCAGAGGAGCACACCCCCGCCCCCCCCCTCCTCCCCATCCTTCAATTTTGATTTCACCTTATCAAGATTCGAATTCGGTACCTTCAGATTTAAACACGATGCTGCTTGAACAGTTGCATGCAAATCCGCAATACAAAAAGAAAAAACAATCGAAATTTCCTATTTGTGAATTCGATTCGAAGGTGTTTAACTCTTCGAAATATAAAATTCGTATTTGATTTAAATAAGAAACGAATGAATCTGATTCAATTCAATAATTCAAAACTCGGAACAAGTTCGAATCGAATTCACAAATAGCCCCTCTGGTTATTTTATTCTAATAGTAATAGCCTTGGGTTGACATTTGAAAAGTCACAATTTAGAAAAATAAAATGTCAAAAACAACATGTCTTATTGAACCAATTGCCTGAAATGAATGACTGGTACTAACTAACCAACTACCTATTTAGAAAAATCGAAAATTTAGTCAAAAATTCGACCTGAACTAAGGGGCACACAGCAATCGTAATGATGAATGATCGAAGATTGAAAGTATGGGAGATTAATTATGGGCGTCTCAATCTAACGGGTGCAGAAAATTTTGAAAGATTGGTGCCGTAAGATGGGTATTGCAACAATTCACCATAAACGCACCAATGTGACAATTTCAATTTTTAGCGATTTACGCACAATTGTAAGTTTTGGCGTTGATTTATAACTATGTACGAAACATGGACACACCACTTGTTTCGGCGAATGGGCGCTGAAGAAGGCCAAGGTCACCTTATCGGTACAGTCTCCCAAAAACGAAGATATACACCAATTTTGGAGAAAGATTCGAAAAGTGTAGCTTTTGTTTTGTAATAACTAGGCTTAGGATTATTAGGTAAAGAAATATATTTTTTGGGAAATCCGAATCAAAAATTTGTTGGATATTTATTCGACTTCGAACAAATAAAGGCGAATGATCCCTTTATGTTACTTGCTACATATATTTAAATATTTTCGCATAATCACATATGTATTTTTATTATAACATATGTATGTTTTGCCTAAACAGCATTGTTAGATCTAAGGACAAACCAAACGTAGAATTAAAATTATTGAGTTTTACTGTATGTACATTCTCTGATGAACCGGAGTTCTTCTAAAAAAGCAAATTATGTGATTGTTGTATTTGGTCTTGTAGACCCACCAGCAGCAGGGCTGGTGAACGTTTTATTCAAATAGCTTATATCGGCTGAAAATTTGTGAAAAGATAGTTCTGAGCCTAAAAGCGAAAACCAAGATTTAAATCGGTTTCTGAAAAAAATGGATTAGTATACTATTTCATCTATCTATTTCTTCAAGTTTTTCAAATGCACTTAACCTTCGGTGAGCCTGGTGGGGTCTCAGAAGCTCGATTCTTATTTTTGTTATAACAAAAAAAGTTTATGTTTTTTATTATGTAGTCGTGTGAATAAATAAATGTCGTACACTAATATAAGAATAATATTTTTTTGACAGGCAATAAAATGTAGTGTTTTATTTCGGGGTGTTCTGGACCCCACCAGCCTCACGGCGTTATTTTATTCACCAGGCTTACGGAACGTTAAGTGGTTTTCGCTTTTGGACACAGAGTTTTTATGGTTAAGAATGGTACATATCGACAATCTGGCTGAACAACTCCGGGCCTGAGCCCTCCCTGAAAGTTGTAATACTCAGTTCAAAAGGATGTATGTATATAATATTACTTGAAATTTTATAACATGTATTTTAGACCTATTTAAGTGATAAAACAAATTTACATGCGACATGGATTTGGCTTAACCTATCGTAATCCGAATGTAAAGTTGCTTTGATTATTGAGTGTTACATTTAAAATATTTTATATCGTGAGTGTTACATTTAAAATATTTTATATTTTTATTTTACAGTATATTTCCAAATTCCAATGCTATTGAAACAAAAAAATTAAAGCCAGCCCCAGCTAGATCGACCTGGATCGCTTAAATAGGTCTAAAATACATTTTAAAAAACAATCAAAAGCGGTATATGTACTTCATTATGAACTGCCTATGTTCTAATACAATTCTGAATAATCCTGTCGATACCATTCTTAGGGTGGAAAGACCTTTTCACAAATTGTGAGCCGGTTTAAAACTATTTCAACAAAACGTTGACCATTTCTTAGATTATATACTTTAATCAAAAATGAACTCACTCAATCTTTTTTTTTTTTTCATATGATATTGCAAGACATTTTGATTCACCCTCGTATACCTATTTTCAAAATTTTGAACTAATCAGATAAATGTCTCACTGGACGAGAATTAATTTAAAAAAAAAAAAATTGTCGCGATGAAACTTATAGAAACAAATTTCGATGTAAATTTTACAGTTCGTTTGTTTTCTTCAATTTAGTAACACGTATTTTGAAAATATTCTAAACTGAATGAAATTGAATATCGTGCCGTTATTAAATTTTTCTGTAAAGATGGACGCAATGCAATTTATATATTCAATTATATAACAAAAGTTTACGGCAAATTTCCACAGTAACAAGGTGGGTAAAATTATTCGAAAGTGGTCGGGAGTCATTAGAAGACGACAACCGCCCGGGTCGTCCCGCAGATGCTATTAGCCATGAAAACATACTTTTGGCATAATCAATTGTATTGGAGGACCGCCGTATTTCTGTTTCGCGGTAAGCGTGGAGACTTACCCCTTTCATATGGTACCAGTTATACCGTATTACATGACCACCTTCACATGTCAAAAGTTAATGCGTGATGGGTTCCCCATTTCTTGACTGCACAACAAAAGAAAATTTGTGTACAAACTTCAAAGGCGATTTTAGATAAGTATGTATGAAGAAGATCCGGAAAATGTCTTGAATAACATAACAACAGGCGATGAAACATGGATTTATCATTGGGATCCGGAATCCAAACAAGAATCGATGCAATGGATTAAACGTGGTGACCACCAACAAAGAAATTCAAAACTCAACCGTCTGCTGGTAAGGTTTTGGCAACAATTTTTTGAGATGCTGGAGGAGTATTGATGATTGATTATATGCCACCGAAAACCACAATTGCAGTCATCTATTACGCACAGGTTTTGCGAAAATTGAAAAAGCGATCCAGAAAAAACGGCCACAGAAAATTAGAAAAAACCTTATTTCTTCACGATAATGCACCAGTGCACAAGGCTAAAGTTGCTCAAGCTGCATTAAAGCACTTAGGGCAAGTTAATTGATCGATGTAACAAATGTATAAATCTTAAAGGAGATTATGTCAAAAAATAAAAATATTTCGGTCTCTCACTCTTTTTTTTCATATGATATTGCAAGACATTTTGATTCCCCCTCGTATGTAAAGGAATTCTTCGAAATTTAAAATACCGTTGCTTTGTATCTTCATCTCATATGAGATTCGCAGACCATCAGCTCTGGACCGCAATTGACGTATTGGCCACCTCATTAGACAGCTTGTCATCTTTGCCTTGTTAGATAATTGGAAGAGTTCGTTATTTTGGTGAATAGAAATGATTTACATTAGTTTTTGTAGTGAATCTATTATTGGTAAAATTTAATTTAAAGGGAAAACATGGTCTATCAAATCTTTTGGTATTACTTAGTTTTTAGCAAGAGGTGTCAGAAAACATTAGAAAACAACACCATACAACGAACTTAGTAAGATTTTTCAGTCACTAACAAGGAAAATACTTGTTTTTTGAAAGAATGAATGCCGAACTCACAAACGTTGACCGATAAACACACACTCACAAACTGTTGATCGATATCATCAAAAAATTTACAGAAGTTTTCATGGAACACTTCATGGTGCGGCTACTTAGTAAGTCAAATTTATTCTAAAATTTCAAGTCCTGCTCTAGCTTTTTTCGTGTTCTTGTGGGATCTTCCTATATAATCGAAATCTACCTTCTCGTGATCGACAAACTCGTTCAATAAATCCAAATGTATTGATGCCATTGTTGTAGGCCCAAATTTTGTGTTCAATAAATCCGTAAATAAGGAACAGTTTATGAAGATAGTATATTTATATAAGCTAATCAATTTGTTGTAGCCCAAATTTCTCACATAAAACTGGACAACTTGGAATTCAACACGATGCCCTCACACAGCACATATCCACCCCGAAACGATCGCTTAATCGATTAAAAAATTAAATGATATTCTTAGACTTAAATTCGGCCATCTGGAGGTTTTGACGTAGAACGTCTTTGATTTCTATTTCTTAAGGGATGCCAATCGCCCAGAAATGATACCCAAAAAAATGTTATAAATGAAAAACTTATAAATTTTGAACCGAAACGGTTGGGACCGTTCCCCTGGCGTGGCCATTCGGGCAAAATGAGTAGCATTTTAGGTCCATAACTCCGCGAGAACTCAATCAATATGAACGTTTGTGATGCCGAAACGCGATAGACATAAACTTGATAATCCAGATAATCCACAAAAAAAATTGACCAACAACTACACAATTTTGTCAAAACGAGGTTATCACGTTTTTATAACTTGATAATCGCAATCCAGTTATAGAAAAATAAGAATTTCGAAATGCAAGAAATAGTCAGAAAAAGTATTAGGGCGATTGAATTCGTATGGCTTTAGAATTTCAAAACTAATAAACGCAAAAATTTAAAGGCAATACTCGGGAAATGTTCGCAGTGCGCGAGGAGTGTGGAACACGAATAAATAAAATAAGTTGCAAATATTTCGATAAAATAAAAAAAGAGTTCTGCAAAAAAAATTGTTTGAAGGGTTTTACGTTAGCGCTTAGTGGTTCATTTGTCACAATATTACGAAATATGCATTTATGTACTACGAAATTTTTTTTTATTTAGTTATAGCCGTATTTCAAGACTACATTGGAAAAACAACAAAAAATGACTAATATTTGTTTTTGTATCAAGATTTTGATCCGCTTAGTTGATTGCTTATCTTTGTGATATCAAAAAACATGATTTGTTGATCCAGGTGAGATCAAACGTCTAGAAGGTAGTTCAGCTATTATTTCATAGACTAAAAATTAGATTTGCTCTCTTTAAACTTGTTACATTATGCGCTAATATTTGCTGATGTTACATTTGTAAACAGCAATTTTGCAGCAAACTGTTGCTGAAAAAAGTAAGAAATTTTGAAAAATATTTACAATCCAATATTTGAGAATCAAAATTTAAAAAAAAATATTTTATATTTTAGTGCGTTAATCCTTTTTGATGGTATCGAATCCAGTCTGTTCTTGCCCCGTTTTTTGATCCCAGAGCTTTGCGGGTAAGGAACGTTCTCGGATTAATTGAAGGACATCATTGTCTGATTTCAAGCAGTAAATTATTTTCGTAATCTGATCTCACGGATTTGACAATATTGAGCCATTCATCTTCTTTCGGATGGTTTTGTCCTTAAATAAAGTAAATTGATTTGGAAACAAGTTCTCTTCTTTGTTTGGCCGCGAAAGTCAATCGTTCGATTTTACACTTAAAACTACAAAAATATTGTTCAACTGATGGCTGATTCTTTGGCTAAAGGTATCCTTCTTATTGAGCTCAGCGTGATCATGCTCATGCTTTATCTTTAGAAAGAAACATAATTCTGTATTTACTTTCTGGACTACTGCTAATAGAGGTGCTTTATTCCCGAGTTTTTGAAGGTTTTATGTTTTCTTTACATTACTTAACACCTTTACCTATAAATAATGAATAAAAAAAAACGATTAATCAAAATTTCTTGAACAATATTGAAAATTGACCAAATTATTCTGTTTGTCTCAATTTTAAAATTTTCTAATCAATTTAATTCAAACTCTCAGTTTCTTCAAATTTTGCCATAATTAAAATTTGTGTCAACTATCGCGAAATCTAATCAAATCAAACGATTTTTATTTATTTTGTTGGGTTACATAAAATTTGAGCATCCACTATGAATCCGAAAATTGATGTTGGTTCGAGATTATTGGTGTATCGCGGAAAAAGTTTAAGAAATACTGAAACCAAAAATTTAGACAATACTCGTCTATATTAGGCGATAAATATTTTCCGTTTCATATTTTTTTTATATATTTTGTTAATTTAATTAATACGCGATAACTGAAGCATAACGAACTGTGAATATTTTTTGTAAGAAACGCGTGTATGATTCATATTTGTGTATAACCATCTCATCGTCTGTTGCAATAACGAAAATTTGCTTTGTATTTCTGAATATTGCATTTTTATTAGTGAAATTGTTTATTAATCAGTATTTTGTTTTTCTTTATTTCAGAAGAAAGTTCCGTATCAAGAAGCAGTTCACACAAGAAGAAGAAAAACAAGGAACGTGACAAGGATAAAGAACGAGATAAGGTAGTATATTTTATTATTTATAAATAGCTTAGGTGTACTTATTATAACAAAAAAAAAAAAAATTACAGGAAAGGCGAAAAAAACATTCATCGTCTGAACATAAGCATCAAAATGGTTCGCTTGAAAAGAGTGAGAAATTAGAAAAAATGCAAGAAAACCATTCTAGTGCCTCAACCACAAAAACTTCAATTTTAATGCCGCCGTCGATAAGGATAATTCCGCCAATTGCATCAGTAATTCCTCCACTCCCGCCCATGCATCCCGATATTCCACCTCTTCCTCCATTACCACCGTCACCAGTTGATTTACCGGCGCCACCACCACCACCTGCATCTACTCCTCCACCACCACCACCGCCAGAATCACCACCACAAACACCGGTAATGGTGGAACCCATAAAATCTACAACACCACCACTACCCTCATTCTTAAAATCATCATCAATCGAAATTAAATTTGATGCTCAAATACTTCCGCCACCAGCGGCGCCTAAAATTATACCACTCATCCCAGAGTCACCAGACTCACCACCACCATTTGAAAATTTTGAAAACGACGAATTAATCAAAAATCAGAATGCCTCAATTGAATTATCGAATATAATTAAAGAAGAAATAACCGAATTACCATCACTCTCTCCGCCGCCGCCACAACCGATCGATAATAATATAGTGGTGACCGTGAACACAAATAGTGTCGTTAAAGCCATCGAGGATGCAACAATTAATATAAAGGAAAAGGAAATTTCGACAACACTACTAAAATCGATTAAAATTGAAAAATCGCGTGATGATGTCACGCGAAATTTAAATTTTAATGAGAACACAACTACCCCGCCTATTGGTAGTACTGATGATATTAAAACAAAAATAAAAGAAGAAAATGAGGTGATAATTTCACCACCCCTCACAGTCGTGTTACCACCGACAACAGATAATCAAAACATAACCAATGGCATATCATCATCGATTAAAGAGGAAAAAAAATCATCATCATCATCATCCACAATCTCGTCTTCAGGGCATGTTGTAAGTGTAAAAAAAATTGAGTCTCGAAATAATTCGACGAGTAGCAGCCATAATGCACATCACACCAGCAGTAGTAGTAGTCGGGATCATCGAGATCATAAATCATCGTCATCATCGCACCGGAGTAGCAGCAGTAGTTGTTCAAAATGTTATAAGCGTTCAAAAATCAAAAAACAAAATTCTGGAGTTCAATGTAAATTAAGTCCGACACCGAGTACCACGCCGATCGTACCTATACCGAATCCAGCATTGAACGCCGCCGCCAACTGTCGTATACCAAATAAATTTTTAATGAAAAATCGAGACACAATGACACAAAAGTTACCGCCTGGTATGCAAAATTTAAAATACGAGAAATTTTTCCATATCGAAACGCATACAAATGGTGGCGCATCAATAATTCATATGTATCAGGATGAGCTGGATTTGTTGCCGAAAGAAGATTTTGATGAATTGGTGGAAGAATTTTTTAAGGTTGTTTTTGGTGAGGATGAAAATGGTTATGCATATCATGTGATGGGAATTGTTCATGATGCGGCTGCATATTTACCTGATTTGTTGGAACACATGGCCGAGAATTATGCCAATTTAACGGTAAAGGCAGGTGTTTTAGGTCGAAACTCTGATATTGAGACGTGTACGATGAGTCAGTATAATGAACAAGTTGTTAAAAATTATTCGCATGGTACTTTCCGATATGGTCCGCTACATCAAATTAGTTTGGTTGGCAAGGTACATGAAGAGGTTGGAGGATATTTTCCCGATTTGCTTGGTCGTCTTGAAGCTAACCCGTTTTTAAATAAAGTAAGAATTTTCAATCTGGTGTGTGATAGAGGATCGAAATTTATTTGTAATTTCTATTTCATAGACAATGCCTTGGGGTCAATTATCTATAGTACAAATGGATCCGAGGGTGTCAAATGATGGGCCAATATTATGGATTCGACCCGGTGAACAATTAGTTCCTACTGCTGAAATTAATAAAAATACACCAGTGAAACGACAAAGGTAGATTTGGTTGTCTGCATTACGCAAAATATTAACGTTTTTTTTTGCTTTTTCAGAACTCGAATAAATGAGCTACGAAATTTACAGTATTTACCAAGGTTGACAGAGGCACGCGAAACAATGATTGAAGATCGGACCAAAGCCCATGCTGATCATGTTGGACATGGTCACGATAGAATGACAACAGCGGCAGTTGGTGAGTTTTCTGTGTAAATGGTCAGTTTTTTTTGTCGATATTAATCAACATTTTATACAGGTGTGCTCAAGGCAGTCCGATGTGGGCAAGAGGATCCAGTCAATCGAATAACCAAGGATGTGGTGGCATTTTCAGCACAAGATTTTCCCGTATTAGTTGAAAAATTGCAATTGGATTTGCACGAGCCACCAATTTCACAGTGTGTTCAATGGGTTGAGGATGCCAAATTAAATCAGTTACGTCGCGAAGGCATACGTTACGCCCGAATTCCGTTATACGATAATGATATCTACTTTTTACCTCGGAATATTATTCATCAATTTAGGACGGTGACGTCAGTCACTAGTATTGGTAAGCGGTTAATCGAATCAAATGTGTGGGGATATATAATTTTTAATCGGATACATTTCTTATAGCTTGGCATTTACGGCTTCGGCAATACTATCCCGATCAAGAAGTGATGAATGAAATTAATTCCCAGGATCTCGCCGAACCGCCACAGTACAAAGAAAAACAAACAATTTTACCACATCCGGTTCACGGGGATGTCGATAAAAAATTAACGCCCGCGAAACGAACGTACGATGGTAAATTAAAGAAACCTGAAAAGAAGCCGGATATCGAAAAGTCGATTCAAGCAAAAATCGTGGAGGAAGCTAAAATCGATATGCGTAAGCTTATAATTGAGAAGCCACGGAAACACCACAAGAAAGATAAGGAACGTGATAGTGATCGTAAAAAAAATTCACATCACAAGGAAAAATCAAAGCATCACCACAAAGATAAGGAGAAGGAACGATCGAATAGCGGTAGCCATCATAAATCTTCGTCTAAACACATTAGCAGTAATAGTAGCAGTAGTTCAGATGGTAATAAAAAATCATCATCTTACAATAATAGTAGTAATAACTTAAATAATAATAGTAATATTAGCAGTAATAATAATTCAGAAAAACCTAAATCCGATATACTAATTAGTAATCGATCGATAACAACGATAACGCCGAATGATAAAAACAGTATAGTTATTCCAGCATTAGATTCAACCGAAAAGACTGAAGAAATGAATGGAAATCACAGCACTATTTCGCCGATTAAAAAAACCGTCGAGCGTGAGATTAATATTAAGCCGGTCGATGATAAAATGATTGTGGACGATTTTATGGCCATAAAGCCACCGTCAATTGACAATCTAAGTACAATTAATTTAAATCTTACTACTACTACGAGCATTGAACCAAATCATCATCCCATCAATGCAAATGAAACTATTCTACCTATTTTAAGTACAACAAATCAATCAAATTTTGTTAAATCATCAGAAGCCGTAACACCAGAAGCAATATTATCACCAACCTCACCGAGCCTAAGTCCTATAATTCATTCGATTTCTAGAACACCACCGCAGTTGCCGATACCGAGCGCTTCAGTTATCACTGCCACACCTAATGTATCTTTAACACCAAAAGTTAAAAAATCATCGTCCTCATCATCATTGTTAAATACTACTAGCAATACTATTAGTTGTAGTACTATTAATAGCAATCCAAAAACTAGTTCAAATGATCTTTTAAGTTCAATTATGGCGAGTATGGATACTACACCAGTAGCTGCAACGAGGCCTGCGTTTTAAAAAATACCCCAAGTGATGAAAATAAAATTTAGTGAAAAGTTTCCAAGAATTATAATGTTGTTGTTTTTACACATAATGTATAAAAAAAAATCATTTTTATTTATTTTATGGATTATAAGTGACCAAGATGTGTTTATTAATAATTTATTTTAATTATTGTCTGGAATATATGATTTGCTATTTTAAAGTGTGCGAAAAGTGCTCAAAATAAGATGTTAATGCAGTAAGTGCGTTTGGGATTTGATTGAAGGTAAATTTTTATATTTTTTGATTTTCTAATTTTATTTTTTTTTCCTCTAATTACCCAAAATCCCTTTACTAAACGACGAACGGACTTATGGCACTTAGCTAATTGATAAAAGTGATAATTATGGAACCTTTTAAATGGGGGCATTGTTTAAAATTGATGGAAAGACAAATAATTTTCTAATGGTTTATTTTCAGCTAGAATAATTAATGGATTTCTATTTCTCATACGAATTTAAATAATTGGTATTTGCTATTTGGGTGTTACACATACTGTCAATACTGGGGCCTTACCACCAACTCCGCCAGCGTTCGTTACTGATTCGCTTTTGCAATTTTTGTACTACATAAAACGCGAAGCGAAAATATGAACGCTTTTAGGCGTTAATTAAACATAATTTCGATACCACAAGAATCGAACGCGCTACCTTTCGATGATAAGCGGATGTATCTACGCGTTGTATTTTATGGCGAACAACAAAGCGAAGAAAACTGTTTACTACAAAAATGTAATTAGCGTTGTTAAAATTTATTTTTGACAAATAATTGTAATTTAAGTAAACGAATGTTCGCTTGTAGCGTTGCGTTGTTTGTGGTTGGGTGTCAATAAGCGAAGCGAAAAAATAAAAGCGAATAACAACGAACGCCGGCGGAGTCGGTGGTAAGGCCCCTGAAGAAAAACTATTCTATTTTACTATTGTACTCTTTTGTGTTTACCATGTCATGTTTTAAAATGTTGTGGAGCGGCCCGCTGCTAAACAAATTTTTTGGAAATTTTTTACATTTTCTAACAAGCAGCGTCGAAGCTGAAAGGACGTTTTCAGCAGCAGGAAATATCTCCACCAAAATTCGTTCCAGCCTGACTGATGAAATGAAACAACCATCGATGTGTTACTTTTTATGAATATAAATGCGCATCATCGAAAGAAGAAAAATGAGGAAAATTTTTTTTTTATTGACAAGTTACAATTTGTTTTCAGACATTTTTAATTTTTAAATATTGCTTTAAATTGGATGCCCTAATCTTTTATGTATGTATATTATAAAGGAATTATAAACCAACACCAATAATTATAATCAATTTATTTAGTAGCTAAAATTTCTAAAGTTAAATCATTTTATTAATTTAACGGTTAATTGCTCAGATCTATAAGCATTAATGAACAAAAAGAAAAAGGATAAAAGAAACAAAACGAACAATTTAAATAAAAAACTAAAAATAGTTGTTCCATTAAAATAATAAAAAAATTAGGAGTAAATTATATTTTATAGCACTGGGGCCTTACCACCGACTCCGCCGGCGTTCGTTGCTGATTCGCTTTTGCAATTTCCGTACCACATAAAACGCGAAGCGAAAATATGAACGCTTTTAGGCGTTAAATAAACATAATTTCGGTACCACAAGAATCGAACGCGCTTCTTTTCGATGATAAACGGGGATATCTACACGGTGTATTTTATGGCGAACAACAAAGCGAAGAAAATGCTTAGTACCAAAGTAATTTGGCGTTTTTAAAATTCGTTTTCACAAATAATATTGTAAGTAGAATAAACGAATGTTCGCTTTTAGCGTTGCGTTGTTTGTGGTTGGGTATTAATAAGCGAAGCGGAAAAATAAAAGCGAATAACAACGAACGCCGGCGGAGTCGGTGGTAAGGCCCCTGATCTCTTCAGTTAATTTTTCCGAAATATTGCTCCAACCCATTTTCACATTAAGGCGGCCAAATTCCTTCATGGGATGTAGCGCCAGTGGAAGGACGGAGGGACAATTGATTGTTTTTAGCATTATCATCAATATTATTTCCTTGAACCCGGGTAAAGCATTTTGCTGATTTTATATAACGTCGTTAGTTCAGACATGACCCAACGTTCTAAAATAAGTGTTCTTTCTTCTACACTACATATATTTTCGAATATATTTATTTCTGCCTCATTTAGATCTTTAGCCACAGATACAATAAAAGATCTGTATAAACACGAAAGGGATGATGTTTCCGGAGCTTTAAAATACTTTGCAAATTCTTGTATGGTGCAATTTGTTAAGTCTATGTTGTGGTTATTTTGTTCACTTGAAGTATCTTCATCAATTGATTCATTATTATCAAAAGATTTGGTCTCCTCTACCATTTTTATATCAATGTGTTGTTCTTTAGGTTCGTTCGAAGTAACAGGTAAATTATCAAGATTTAATGGTTGTAAACCAAAGCATTGATAATCTAAATTGTTACCACCTACAGTTAGATTTTCTATAGATTCATCGGTTTTGTCCACATTATGAAATCCATCACTTGAAGACATACTGTTAGCTAATCTGTTTCCTTGATGATGAGATGTTTTGCCTGGCATTTCTGAATACACCAGGCGCAGTGGTGGTTCCATTTCAACGGTTTCTGACATTTTAGTTGATTTTGGTTATATTGACGCACACGTGTTCCGATTTACAATTTTTCAGGTTCTGAAAATGTCTCTAATTCTAATTTATTATATGGGCGTGCGTTGGTACGTGTTGTACTGTACGACGTATTCCTCAATTACAATATTTACAAAGACACTTTTACTTGTTTCAGTTATACAAGATTTTTATTTAATTGAACAAGTTTTATTATGTTGTTTATTTAGAACATTAGAATTATTTAACTATAATTAACACTGTATTATTAATGTAAAACAAAATATCGCGCACGCACTATTTTATTTTAGGTTATCTTTCGAGAAGATTCTAAACGTGACTACATTTATCCGCGGTACAATTTCCAACAAAGTAAGCTGACATCTGGTGAACAAAATTTAACCATACAACTAGGCCTACTTATGTTGGGTTGCTTTTGTAAATTCACAACAACAAGTGCATTGTATAAAACAAAACATGTTTTAAGTTAGAATTATGCCGCCTACTTGATAGTAACTTTTTTGGTAATTTTTTCAACAGAAAAGAACTTGACGGAATTAAAATATTTTAGCTCAGTAGAAACATTTATTCTTTATTATAAGTTATTTATTTAATATAAACGTTTACAGACACTATTTTCCCGATATTTATTCTAAAAGGCGTCCCAATATTCACGCAAGAAATAATTTTGATAGAAAACACAGGTTTTTAATTAAAAATTGTAAATTTTTGATTGATTCATAAAATATACAGTAATAGGGTTATGTATGGAATAGTGACACGTTGTGGTTTCTCAACAATCATTCGTGGATTATCTGAACCCCAAATGCGAAAATTTTGACAATTAACGAAGCGAGCAAGATGAAAATGAAGCTCATCGCTAAATCTGATTTTGTGCGAAAAATCAGCATCGATTGGTTGTTGCTCCATAATCCATTCAATGAACTCTTTTCACTCTCATTTTTAATAACCATGAATTGTAAGCTGCCACGCTGTGTTTTTTTTGTGGGCAACACTTTACCGCACAAATGGCGCAATCATCTGTCATACGCGCTATTTTGCTACGCTTTACTTCGTTGGAAACCCAAGGAAATCACTTTCGTCTGATGTCCATTCTTCCCGGTTATTTTCTTCTGGTGGCATTCCATTACTGGATGTTGGCTGCTGATCTTCGGTCTCCACCTCAACATTTCCTCATCTAACAGTCCATCAAAATACATCTTCATGTAAACTGCACTTGTACTAGTTAGGTTGAGCCGTTCAGCAGAACTGTCTGCTTTCCTCACTCATTAAGGTTGATTTAAATTATCCGTTCCTACACGTCGACCGACACAGACAAATATTGTTGAAAAAGTGTATTTGGAGATGTCTGACGGGTAGTATAAATTATTGATGTCTGACACGATACGTGTAGGAACTGACGGCCGATTATACTACCCAAATCCCTTTTTGTTTTCCTTTTGGATGGTTTCTATTGCTCGTCCGGTATCTTCCCGCAATTTGTCTCCCTCTCTTCTATTTGATAATAATAAATTTGCGATTTTGGATTCGATGGATTCCTTAATTCTCAGGTCTTCGGCAGAATCTACCTCGGTCCCAAATAATAACTCAAATGAAGGAATGAAGACCGAGATGATACTTTTTGGATTGCCGAATATTGCTTTCTGGACCTCTAACTTTTGAATCGTCTCCTTAGCTGTTGAACCTTTGGTTGGGTATAACCACACAAATTTCGTAAAAACATTCATCACACAAAGGATATGCTGATATCGATTTTTGGTGGCCGTTAAGGCGTTAAATGCCCCGGGTGGTGCGGAGAAGTAGCGAATGGCTTCTCTCCCTTTGGGGTTGGGCTCAAAAGCCCGTCTTGGTTCCTCTCCTTCCGATTAATCATGATGCAATTGATATAGTTTTTGATAACCGCCGCCACCTTCTTTGTCAAATTCTCTATAAAAAGCTCTATATGCAACCCGTCAACCGGTGTTCTTTAGTCCGAAATGACCTTGATCATGGTATCTCTTGATGATCTCCGTCTTCATAGCTCGTCTACCATTATACAGTTCCGTTCATTACCTTGTAGCTTTTGGAATACTACTAAACAGAGCTGGAAGCTTGATCAGCCAATGGTTTTGTCAACAAATCTGCCACCATAGTTTCCGTAGGGCTATATTGGCATGTAACAATACGTTTGTCGATGTAATCCTTGACAAATGCCTCTCGAACATCAATATGTTTGGTACGTGATGATAATTTCTCCTCCTTAATGAATTTCAAACAACTTTGATTGTCTTCAAAAATTGTTGTCGGTTTTTCCATGCGTTGATCGAAATCATTGAGTAAACGACAAATCCAATTCGCTTCTTGACATGCTTCAGACAACGCAATAAATTCTGCTTCTGTTGATGATAACGCAATGCAATCCTGTCTTCGACTGCACCAACTGAGAATACCGTTACAATATTTAAATATGTAACCAGATTGTGACTTTCTGCTTGCACGATCATCAGCCCAACTTGCATCTGCATATCCGATTAACTGATCCGTACCATCACTTTTGCCAAGTGACAATTGCAAACCGGCAGTACCCTTGAGATACTTTAATACTCGTTTCAATTCGTTCCAATCCTCCTGGTTTGGACTGGACATCTTTTGTGCTAGAATTGAAACTGCTGCCGATATGTCAGGTCTCGTGTTGACTGATATGTACAGTAAGTAACCGAGCAATTTTTTATATTTGCCGTTGCCTAACAACAAATCCGTATCTCCTCCTTTACCATATCCAACTGATAATGGAAATGAGCACATCTTTGCATCAGACATTTGGAAATCATTTAGTAATTTTCCATTGTAAGCAGTCTGATTCAATGTGTAATGGCCATTTGCTTCCTTCTTGACTTGAAGAAATAAAATAAATAAATAAAATAAAATAAATGTGTAAATAAATTGTTTCAGACAATTCACTGTTGAGAAAAGCCGTTTTCGCGTCTAGCTGATAAACCTTCATGTCCTTGTTTGCTGCCACTGTAAGCAATGTTCGAAACGTAGTTTGACAAACAACTGGAGCAAACACTTGATCATAGTTAGTACCGTATTTTTGCGAAAACTTGCCTTATGTCTGACTACTTTTCCATCTGAATTGCACTTTAGCTTGTAAATCCACTTGCAGCCAACTAGATTTGCATCTTCTGGAATTTTCACAAGCTCCCATGTTTGATTCTCCATCAATGACTTCATCTCATCTGTCATTGCTTGAATCCACAGCCTCTTTTGATCACTCTTGATAGCTTCTGCGTAGCGCTTTGGTTCTTGAATGACTGAACTCACCACGTTCATTTCTTCAATAAATTTCTTTGGTGGAATTCCTTTGTTAGCACGTTGTGATCGTCTAACAGTTTGCTTTTCATCTTCATTCTGAACGTGATCTTGTATTGGATTCTCTTCCTGAACTTCTTCATCGACTAATTCCTTTTGCACTTTATCGTTTTCTGCATCTTCAAAGTTGTTCAACTCTGAATTGACGATAATTTGTTCCTGTTGATATTTTTCACTGGACTTGATAGGTAACAAATGGCGCCCCTTCCGACGAACTGAACATCTCGACTAACTGTGACTCGATCGGTTTCCGGATTTTAACAACGATATGCCTTTGATTCGTAATCATAACCGACCAACACTGCTTTTACACCCGTTGAATCGAATTTGCGCCTTGTTTGTTTTGATACATGCATATATAACATTCTGATCCGAATTTTCTGAAGTATTGCACATTCGGACTTTTCTGGAACCAGCCTTCATATGGCGTTGTTTCGCCCCAAAACTTTTTCTCTAGACCTGCGTCAATTAGCATGCAGTGAGCCATTTCTACCAGCGTTCTGTTTTTGCGTTCCGCTGTTCCGTTTTGTTGAGGTGTGTACGCAGTAGTTCTCTGGATTTGAATTCCGCTCATCTTTAAATAATTCACGAATTCATTACTGATATACTGTCCTCCTCGATCTGTACAGATGCACTTAGGTTTCTTTCCGAATTGAACCTTTACCATCGCAATATATTCCTTAAATTTGCTGTAAACTGATGATTTATTTGCGATTAGGTAGCTGACTGTAAATTTTGAGTAATCATCTATGAATGTCACAATGTAACGATTACCTGATGGTGTGGTCGTTTGCATCGGACCACAAACATCCGAATGAATCAGATCCATGACTGCAACTGCTTTATTACTCGACTTGACCGGAAACTTGTTTCGAGTAATCTTTCCTTCGAGACACACTCAGCACTTGGAGTTGATTTCGCAATTCGCTGTACACTCGCTTAAGTTGATGCCTTTAACCATATTTCGTATCGCCAATGAACTTCGATGTCTCTATGGCCTAAACCTTATGCCAATAATGTATGCAGCCATTTGATTCCTTTTCGACCGAGTAAACTTTGTGAGTTTTCTTTAGTCTGTAAAGTTTACCGCTGATTTCGCCAACTGCAATTTGCCGACTTTTTCCCTTATTTCACACTTGTTGCCCTTGAAATTTACTTGATAACCTTTTTCCGTTAGCTTTTTGACTGAAAGTAAATTTCCCTTGATATCTGGCATTAGCAACACGTCTGTGATTTTTATTGAAACACTTTGATTTTCCTCATTCAGAAAATCAACTTTAATTGTGCCTTTACCCGCAGCTGTTAATTGTTGACCACTTGCAACGCTTACTTATCATTACAATTCAAGTCGATATTGACGAAAATATCCTTAGAACTGGCAATGTGACATGTGGCACCTGAATCGACAATCCAGCCATCACCTACTTGATGTGTCACAAACAGGTTTTCTGTTTCATCTCTCGCTAGATTCGCCTTCTGATTACTTCCTCCCTGTTTGTTGAGCCAGGCTTTGTATTTTCGACAATCCTTTTTTATGTGACCGCTTCTTTTGCAAAAAATAGCACTCATACTTTTTATTTTCACCTTTTTGACCTTTCGTTGCTCTTGATGTGTCAACTTTTAATGCAGTGTCACCCGTTGTTCCGCCTCGATCCATTCTTATTTTGAATTCCGCAAGAACCTTTGATTTAACCATCGTGAGTGTCAGTTCACTCTCTTCTTTACCTTCGAGCGCCGTTACCAAACCGTCGTAGCTTGGTGGCAAAGAAAGCCAACAACGTAGCACTCATAAAAAATTCCGGACCAAAATCTGCACCAAGCGCCAATAATTTTCGAAACAGGTCGTTCATTGAATTCACATGTTTTTCCGCATCTCCGCCTTCATGAAGCCGCTGTTGAATGATTAACTTCAAAATGTGCACACGATTGCTTAATGTGTTCGATTCATACGTTTCCTTAAGAATTCTCCATGTATTTCTTGCTGAATCTGCACCGATGATGTGATGAATTTGATCGTCTTCTACATTCAATGCAATTGTTGAATGTGCCTTTTCATCATTTGCTGTCCACGCTGCTGTAACTGGTGATGGTTGTATCTCATTGATAACTGGCCATAAACCTTTTTCCTTAAGAAGCATTTCCATTTTGTATTTCCATACAAAATAATTTGTTCCGTTTAGCTTTGAAACGCTGTACCTAGATTCAGCTGAAGCCATCCTTATTCGTATGTGATTTTCACAACACCGAAAAATCAATTTCAGTCTATCCAATTAATCTGCCTTAATTTTTCGAAATATCCGTATTCTTCATCCACTGGGCCAATAACCTTTTGGATTGGAATACTACTAAACAGAGCTGGAAGCTTGATCAATTAAACACGGATTATTTCAGATTAATTTTATATATAGAAATAAAAGCTTTTATTTTCTTCATCAATGTTGTGTCGATATAAACAAAAAAAAAATGTAATTTACTGAAGTGAAGTTAGCCACAATCTTTAACTACAGTGAAACATATTATAAAAGATTCGAATGCATTCAATGCTTATTTCCAATAGTAGCTGCAATAATTTTTCTCGCACTTTGTTGTTTTGCGAAAGTAGAAAACCGGTTTAAACTGTTTGTCGCCTGAGTTTTCTTGTATTAATATCGCCCCCAGACCATGCTTGCTGGAGTCAGTTCTGTAGTCGTTTTCGCCGACATGGAATACATCTGTAGAACTGGGCTTGTATTCAGAACCTCTTTACCGGTACCCTCTTTATCGTTCGCAGTAAATCTGAAATTGGATTGGCTATGATTGCGTAGCCTTCGACAAATCTTCGGAAATATCCAGTCAGACCAAGAAACCGTAGATATTACCGAACACTACTAGGCTCCGGGAATTTCAAAATGGCAATTTGTTTATCTCTACTGGGTCGTATGGTGCCTCTTTCGATCTAATATTTTCTTTTAAATTCTCTTTATAATTTACGGCACTGCCGACTTGGACTTTAATTCCCTGTTTTAATTGCTTTTTCGTGTTTTTATATTTGATTTCTTCCATCGACTCGCAAGCAGCAGGGTTTTTCAAAGTTCGAATTGTTCTAGGGTGCCAGGGTGGTGTCTAAATTTATACAATAAATTAATATTACAATGATTGACGAAATTGTTTCTTCGCCTGGATCATATTCTAAAGTTACCAAAAAAAAACATCTGTCATACAGATTTACAAGATATTTTATAAAATTAAAAATTATACCAGTAGTGTCTGCTTAGCAAGATGCACCATTTTTTATCCATGAGTGTTATGATTCATAATGATCCTTAATATATCATTTCTCTTTTTTAGAAACACTCCAAGCCTCTTTAGTGCTTTCGGCTGGTAACATAAATTGAATTAATGGCTTGATGCATTCAAACTACACCTATTATCATTCAAATTATTTGCATGTGACTTGGATCATTCCCTTTTGTGTCGTGATCTGATAGTTTTCATTAAATATGTTGCTTTTATGTATAAGACTCTTAAGCTAGCTTAATGTGTATATATGTAGGTCTAGAATAGCAATGAGGCAAGTCGTCAGTGATCACATTACGCATAAACAGATTAGTATAATAACATATTGCATAGGAGATCATTGGTCTTATGGTGGACTGCTACTTGACACTCTTCTAACCAGGAAAATCTTTTATTATTTTTTTTTTAAATAGTCAAGTAACATTCCTGAATAATAAGTTATCAGTTAAACACGCGAAAAAAATTTCTCATGAATCTGTTTTTGTTCTCCCATGTATGAAAATGTCATCAAAATATGCAATCTTCTTGGTTAGACCTTGTAAAATTTTAATGGATTATCCGGTTAAATTCCGATTTAACTGTTTCTATATCGAAACTTAATCTTCGCATTCGGTACGTTCCCCTGTGTATCGCTATTATTTGAATACACCTCGTCAGTTTTCAGATGAAGATACGATTCAAGTTTATTAATTGATTATACACTCCAATTTTGGTGAAGCTACAACGAAGGAAAATACGATTCTAATGTCGTCCTATTTGTTTTCATGTATAACCGAAAATATTAATGAAATTTAACATAGCAGATTCCATAACTTGGCATTCTCTCTTGACTAGTGCAGAAATATAACGCAACAAGCCAGGCAAATTCTTTGTACTAAACTATTTATTATAAAAAAAAAAATCATGACTAATACTTTATTAGAATTTCCATTTAAACTTTCTCCCAACTATAAATTTTCATTTTCACAATACATAAGTATAACAAACATACACTGTGCCACAAAACAATGCCTCACTATACACATTTTGTCTTGATTAATAAACGATACAACGTACGACCTATTAAATCAACCAAGCACGAACTAAATTGAATGAATAGTAACAACAGAAATTCATATGTATATGTATGTTCAAACACAAAATGACCTACCCATTCCCTCCCTCCCCCAACTAAATATATTTTTTTAATTTATAATCTTTTTTTATTTCTTTTTTATTTTCATATAAACCAAACAAATCGATCAACATAAATATAGAAATATTTTAATTTATTATTTAAACATTTTATTATTTAAATTATGTAAAAAAACAAAAATTTAATCAAAAACAAATTTTTTTATTAAAAATATAAATTAAAAACAAATTAATTTATATAAAACAAAAAAAAAACTACTTTTATGTGATCTTTAAATAGAAATTATATATAAAAATAAATATTTAAATATATATTATATTTTTTATTAATATACAATAATAAAATACAACAAAAACAATTTATATAATAATATAATAATTATTGATTAAAATAAAAATAAAGGAAACAAAGAAAAAAAAAATTTTTAAAATCGCAAAAAATTCAATTTTATATTAAAAAAACAAAAATCCAAAATAATTAAATTAAATAAATAATTAATATAAATAAATTAACAATATTAAAATAAATAAAACAACAATGTTATTTTAGTTTTAAATAAAAAAATAAAAAAAAAAACAAATAATTAAATTAATAATTATTAGTTGTTTTTTCGTAATAATTTAAATTTTTATTTTTTATTTTATTTTGGATGATTTATTAAAATATTAAATAATATTATATATATACATATTATATATTTATGATAATTTAAAACAAAAAAATTAATCAATTATTATGAATTAATTTTATTTATAAATAAAAATATAAATTTAATTATAAGCACTTATAATAAATAAATTACAAAAAAAAAAAATACAAGAAAAAAATTATAAGTAGTGTAATCTAGAATTGTTTTAAATAAAAAAAAATATTATAAAAATAAATAGTTTGCATTTAATTAGGATTTATAAACTACATAATAGTGAACAGTGTGAGTAAAATTTAATTTAACGCAATATTATAGAATCTGCGAGAGCGAATCCATCACGAATCGAAAACTGAATATAAAAAAACAATTGCTGAAAATCAAAGGGAAACTTCTACTGATTTACATTCAACTTAGATTTTTTGATTCATCGTACAAATGCAATAGTTTTGTAGAGTTTCTAAAACAATGTTTATGACGAATTGTAAAAAAATTGTTTCCCATTTTTTTTTATATTTAGTTTTTGGTCCGGGATAGATTCGCTCCCGCGAATTCCATAATCGACCTGAAAAATTTGCTTAATACATAAATTTATTTAATAATACTATTGAACAATTTTTACAGGAAATTGATAAGGAGTCAATAAGCTGGTCCCATCCTGTCTTGGTTTTAACCCCAGGTTGTTCCCCTACACCGAGAAGCCATCATCGCCGCCAATAATGTCTGTGACCATGCCAGCCTGCTCAGATCATTAATCTCGTGCATAAGATAATGAATTTCCTTTAAATTCCTAATCTCGCCATTATACAGCAATGAGCGAAGTGCATTTTTGACATCGAAATTTTCAAAATAAAATCGAGCTTTTCTGATACGGCCATCACCATAAAAAATGTACAATTTTTTTAGCAGCCTGCTTTTCTTTCTTCCCATTTTTATCATAGAATTTTAATGTAGATATCTAATTTTTTCTATAATTTCACTCATTTTTAACCCGAAATAACACTTCACTGAATAAATAAATAATAAATACAGTGAAATCCCGGTAAAACAAACATTCAAGGGACTGTTGTAAAGTTCGTTATAAGTAACCGAAGTTTGTCATATCCGAAGTATATTCACAAGGTTTGTAATAACCGAATGTTTTTTATAAACGGAGTTTGTTATAGCGGGATTTAATATCAATTTTTTTTCTATATTGAACTATGAAATGACATTTCATCCTTCAAACTAATGAAAAATATAACTTTACTGACACTATTGTCAAAACGGTGGAAACTTTTTAGACCCTCCAATATAAAGTATTTTTCATACCAGACGCCTCACCTCAAAATTTTTAGTTACCCTAAATGTGAAGATGAGACCTTTTCATACCGGTGACGTTGGCTTTGAATATTCGGTTTCTATCAAATATTTTGTTTTTGTCCATTTTACACGTGAATTATAGCAAGAACTGAGATATTCTGAATTTGTAACGTAAATAAAACAATTGTTCCATAAATGTGATTTAACAAAATACTTCGCTTGATACTTCTTTAAAATGTTGCAGTCGAGTGTGCCTGAAATGCCATCAAAGTTTCATCGAAGAAGATTGATCAAATATCGTGTGGTCAGGCATCAAAATTTCAAGTAAGTTAGACAATTTTATGCCCTATTAAACAATATGATTTTAAAACAGAATTTATTGATAAAACTATTTTAATGTTCGTGTGTAATAGCATTGACACACTGCGATTTAATAAATCGGATTTAGTGAACTTTTTGAGTTTAGCCTTAGTGTGTCAACCCTAATTTTTGCTAATCGCGTTTTGTTTCATAAAGTACCTGAACCAGTTTAGCTAAATCGGATTTATTAAACCGCAGTCTGGCAACCCTGTAAGGCGAACATGATCTCTTTAAAATACAGAAAAATCCGTTTTGCATCCCGCCTCTATCGGGATTCGAGATGCAAAACGGAATTTTTCATCATCTGATTACGATCGGAATTTCACTCAAAAAAATTGTTAGTTTTCATGAAATAACCTTAGAAAAAGAAGAATAGATTTTATATTAGAACTAGCTGAGTTACCCGGCGTTGCACGGGAGGTATATAATTCAAATACCTTGATTGTTATGCAAGAATTCTCTCTTTACATCGCTGTATTTGAAAGCATGAGTTGTATTATCGAATATTTTGTAGAAAATATCTGGATAACTCAGTAGTTCCGGAGACGTAAGCTAGAAGAGGTTCAGGTGGATCATCCAGAGGAGGCAAATTCACTTTTCCATTTGAACAACACATTCCAGGCGATTCATTGTGAAACTTTAAAGCATGACAATACAAACAAATGTTTTCCATTTGCCCAATTGAAACATTGTAATCATAGTCTTTCTCGTAATTGAATGCTGCTAACTTACAATCACCTCTAAAAGTTTCTATTAATCGTCCATATCGTAACCGATCGACTTCCAGCCGGGCCTCACGATGTTCAATGGTTTCAGTAGCTCTAGAAGAAGACATACTGCTTCGAACATTTTCAAGTCGTGTTTCACGCTGTTCAGTTGTTTCATCAGCTCTTGAAGAAGACATCCTGCTTCAAACGTTTGCAAGTCGTGTTTCACACTGTTCAGTTGCTTCATTAGCTCTAGAAGAAGACGTACTGCTTCGATCATTTTCAAGTCGTGCTTCACACTGTTCGCTTGATTCAACCACCCTTGCGGCTCTAATCTTCTTCGACTTTGCAGTTACCTGCCCACAGCCCAATTGATCTTTTTTTCGGTGGCATTTTTAAGCAAAAATGAAACGTGTAGCTAATTAATCAGGAATGACGGGCATTCAAAACAGAAATTAGTATTAATTTATCAAAACGATTTTAATGTTCCCTTCGATACGTTTCACCGCGAACTGTGTTTGAAAATGTCTTTACGGAATTTTTTTAAGCAAAATCAAATGTTATCTACAATCAAAAAGTAATCATAGATTAACACGTTTATAAACTGAAAACTTAAATCTAATAAGAATGTATGTATATTCACTTGAAATAATATTTAATACCTGGAAAATAATCACCAACAATTATTTTATTGCAATATAGCTAACTAATCGAGAACAACGGCATCCGAAACACAAATTAATATTAATATTAATTTATTCATAGAATTGTCTTGTATTTGTTGTAAAATTAGTTTTACCGCGAACTGTGGTTGAAAATGACATTTCGAAAAACAAAAGAAGTTTTTTTAAAACTAAGGCAATTTTACACGTACAATAATTTGAATCCAAGGATGTTTCTTGTAGAAGATGCTATTTTCAAATATAAAACGCTATGTAGTACCATAGACATTCATACTAGATTTCTCATTTAATAGTAACTAAAGGAAAAAAACAAAAACTTCTGATAATTCCAATGTATCGTTGTGTTGTGTATTTTATAAGGCAATGATTTTAGAATGCGTTGCAAATATAATACGTATATGCAATACACCGATAATATTTGAATGGAAAATTTTTGTTTTTATTTTCTGTTTTTAGTCAAATGAGAGATCTATTATGATTGTCTATGGTAGTACTTTTCAAAGTGAATTAGTTTATACGTACAATATTTTTTAGTACCTTTCCTAGAATTGATTTTATGAAACAATCATTGATTTATTTAAGTAATAAACTATTGGCGTTTAGTATGAAACTACTATTTTCATTAAAAGCCGCCGGTTGCAATAGTGGATTAAAATAGAATGTTAATTATTTCTGAAGTTATGTGGAAATTAGAACTCGCTGACTATGGTACATTTCAAAACAGGATGTGATAAATAGGATATCACTAAACAGTACATGTCAAACCAGTAAAAATGGATTATTAGTATGGATAATATAAGTGTTCAGAGATTTGTCTTCAGTTAAAGTGACGAAAGATTGTCTTAAATTTAAATTAATAAAATTAATTTGAATAATTAAATCAATTATAGTAGAGGTACGATTTGTGTATAACAATCGCACGCTAGATTTCCTTTTTGGTGTATAAATTTGCGGCTAAGGCGCTATTTCGGAACATTTAAATAATTGTATCTATACATGTAAAAATGAATTCTTGCTCTAGGGCAGACTTCCGGATTGGAGCATGTCACTAATTTCATATAACCCCTTTCCTAAAGTCATTCCCGTCAAAAAAATCTTAAAAGAATTGAAATTTGAGAAACAATTTGTACCACAGCCCCTAGACCCCGGGGTCCAGCCCCTTCAAAAGTATCGTGGGCTTGGTCCTGAACATGCAACATATACATGGTAAACATTTTATGGCGATGGGTAAAGCGGCTAAGGCGTTATTTCAGAACAATCAAATAATTGTATCTTTACATGTAAAAATGAATTTTTGATCCAGGGGCGGACCCCCGAATTCGAACATGTCTCTTATTTCATATAACCCTTTTCCAAAACTCATTCTCGTAAAAAAATTTAAATTTTTGAAAAAATTTGTACCATGGCCCCTAGACCCCGGGGTCCAGCCCCTTTCACAATATCGTAAGATTGGTCTACGAATAAAAAGAGTTTGTTATAATTAGGGCTTGTGAGTGATTGGGTATAAAGCGTTGATACCATCCAGTCATTCCTGGTAGCCTTGTGGTTTATTTTAACGAGGCAGGTGGAGTAAAATTTCTGATATAGCTTCTACCTTTCCGGAAGCAGTTTTAACCCAACGTACCCAACAAAAAATCCTAGGTATTTTACACGTTTCATAAAAAACGGCCCGTCGAAAGATTTATCGTGAGGCCTGCATCTTTTAACCGTTTATTGACAATATTTATTGGTTCAAGGCGTTTATTTATACTTGAGGATGTTACCAGTAAATCGTCAAGGTAGACGAAGATCTTGTCATATAGCAGATGTCGCACCACTTAATTAATAAAACGGCACATCGTTTGGCACGGGTGTCTGACATTCTACCAACAAACCCGTTTATTAAAGGCAGCAGCTAAGCGTCCTTCTAGGTTACTGCATTGATTTTTCTTGAATTCAGGCATAGTCTTATTTGATTGGGTTTTGAATCAAAACTGCTGGTGTCTAATTCCTTATACAGCAGCTCTCGAATAGCAGGAGAGACAGCATATTGACGTTGCTTGATCGAAAAGCTGTTTCCAACATCAATACGACGTTCAACCAGAGATGTTGGCCTAAGAGCTGTTGATGTATCCTATTTGCTATTGTCAGTACCATCCGCTGTTTTAACTTCCGCATGCAATTTTTTATAATGTAACCATAATTTATTCAAAAACTCACTGAAACTTGCCCAAGTAAGCACCACTATCAAAAAGACCTCTAATTGGAGTTTCAGGTATTTCTACGACTATGTATAAGGTCGATTATCAGTTGAATCTGTTTATTGAATTTCATGTTATCGAATTTGAGCTACGTAGCTTTACGGAATTAGTTTTAAATATACATATTTTCGAAGACCAAGCGAATTTATTTTGTTTAAAACCCTCGGGAACTCTCGAGGTGGAGGTTCACAGCTGCGTGCGGCTGGAGGATAAAATTCAATTTTATTTAAAATAACCGTGCTATTTTTTAATAAGCTGATTGATCCTAATCAAAATAAAAATTCAATAATTATTTTATAATTATCACTGATCTTATTTATTTAATTATAAAATAGTTTTATTTTTAATTTTTTCATCTCCTCCTTAATCAATAATTTCTAATCCTTGAATAATAACATAATTATGTATATAAATATATTTAATTTTTATTTTACTTCATATAAAAACAAATAATAAATTTTATCAATATACAAATCAGCGCGGTTTTTCTTTTATAAAAAAAAATAATTTCAACAGTTTAATTAAATTATTTATTACAATAGAGTCTAATAATTAAAATTATTATTTAGCAATTCATAAAATATAAAATAAAAATAAAAAATCATTTAATTTTAAATTAGATAAGTATTGTATATAGTTTTTTTTTATTAATTAAATTAATAATTAAATTTGATTGTTTTAATATTTATCCAACTTTTATTTTTTTTTTAATAATATTCGTTCGTGCCTAGTTAATTATCGTCATGTAAAGTCGATTGATGATTCTGTTGTCGGACTATCAATTATTTCATGGGCTATGCTTTCGATTTCACCACGACACATCGGACAGTGCTGCAATTGGGATGCACAATTTGTACAAAATCCTCGATGTTTACACGGTAAAATTATAATTGTTGCCCTCATATCAAAGCACAGCGTACATGAATCTTCGCGTACACTTGATTTACGTAATTGTTCTAAAAATAAATGTCGTGGCAGCACAATTTTGTCCTGGGATTTAAGGGATGCATTATCGTTAAAATTTTTAAAATTACGATTTTTTGGCGGATACTTAAATGGTTCGGCACCAAAATTAAAGCGACACTGCTGAAATGACATGAATGAGGCGGCAGCAAAAAATCCATCACTCGTATTACCAAATGTCGGTTTAAGTATACCACCATCGACACCGTCCAGACTAAATACAATTTCTTTTGTGTCTAAATCTAATAAGCAACCTAGTATTGAACCACCTTTCCATTTTGGAAGATCATATGTCACCGATTTGGCATTATGCCATATTAATTTCCTACACCCATCGAACGCTATTGAATAGTGATCGTCACCAATTCCGTAACCTTCCTGTTAACGATAAAATAAAAAATAAATAAATTAATTAAATTTCCATGTGTTTGCGTCTCGCTTCCACAGACACTTACATGACTTAAAAAACTAGAATCTTTTGTCGCCCATCCAATTTGCATGACACCCGATGTAATAATCAGCACCTCGTAATACCAACATCCTGTCTTCACTTGGAACGTACATCGCACACTTTCAAACGAATATGCATCGCATCTCGCTTCAATACCATCCGGCGATATTTTAAGATATTCACTAACATCTTTTGTATTTAGCATAACATTTACATTTGCTGTGTCAACTGTCTCATAGGAATATTTTCGGCCTTCAATCATACCTGGAATTATTTATTGCAAAATATTAGCTTATGTGTTTAGTCATTCGATATATTGTAGTAATTAATCAAATAAATAATTATGACAGATTGTTATCAGTCATACAACCTATTATTGGGTGTTAAATAAAGACGCAATTTGTATATAACATTTTGAAACCGCTTTTGTGTGACCGTCACAGTAACTTAGATAATAGTTTTATAGTTTGTAGAATTCATTATAGAGCAATTAGTGGTAAAACGTAAACATTTAATGTGGTAATCGTAACATTGCAGGTGACAGACAATTCATAAATCAATCAAACACAAGTAATTGGGGTGTTTTGTTACGGTTACACAACCGTTTATGATAAGCGGGCAATATTGAGAATCCGAATATAAAAATTAGTCTTAACTTATTTACGTATATTGCAATTCATGAGCCATGAGTCTACATAAAACTAAATCGAACTTTTATTAAAAGCTAACCTCCAACCAAATCCCGAATCTTCAAGAAAAAAAAATCATTTATTATTTCAATTAAGCTACACTTATTGTTAGTGCTGTGAAAATTGCGCTCCTTTTCAATCGAAATGATTGAGTTATTTTTTAGAATTCGGTTTGTGCTTTTGGTTTAGTATTAATTCATTTTAATCCTGTTTAATCCAAAATATTATTCAATCAAAAGCCTCATTGAAACTTAAAATGTAAGTTAGGCCTAAAAACTATGGGGGGCCTTCAACAAGATTACTTCATTAACTTGTTGCAAGCAAACCAAATAATCTGTTTAGCCGGAAAACGTATCAACAGATAGAGCAGCTGCTGAAAAGACATTTAAGGTATTTCCTTATGTTAGGCGATCTTCTGCGTAATCTAAAGTTCATGTTAGAAACCGTTCGGCCTACTAATTATACGTTTGTGTAGATTTAGTGTTACATCAGTTCCCCAATTGTTCAGTCATACTTTGAACCTTACCACTTTTGATGTCCCATTTCGATTGTAGTGAAAACCCTTAGTAAGGCATCTTCTCTAAATACTTAAAACTACATAAATAATAATTAGATGCCGCTAGAACGCAGGTGTACCAGAATCTATCTAATGACACAAACAAAAACCTTTCTCAACCTCAGCTCAATTTCCAACTCATCCTCCAACCAAATTAACCCCAACCCAATCCCAACTCAACCTTCAACTGGCAAATTGACGTTCAAATCAACTCCAAATTCGACGCCGAGCTCAATCCTTAAACCACGTGGTAATGCCATGACCATAATAATCTCTTGGTTTTAAGAATGGTGATGCTCCTAAAGCGTCACAGACCAGCGGGAGTTCTGTCGTGGATTCCGAGGACCTTGGAATGAGGAATTAAATCCTATTCTCTTCGGAATTGGCAGCTCAGGAGATGAAGCAACAACCCCTTCCAAATGACGGAAGTTCATCAATGGAAACAGTGTTGAGCAAGGACATGGTCTGGATGTGAAGTATGTTAATCATCCTCATATAAAAATGTGTGGAGCGGTTATGAAGCGATATAAAATGATTCTAGCGCAGGGCAGATCTCCCGGACGAGAAACAAAACTCTTGGCATTCCGGCCACCGGAGGAGACTAAAGCTCTGTCAGAGGCCTCTACGGTCAAGAGAAACAGTTCGGAGGATGACGCGCCACCGGCAAAGAAAAAAATCCAGGGGGACGATAACGTCCCGATGATACACTCAGTTTCGCTGTTAAGTCTGGAGGTACGTTCAGACAGGAACTCCCATCACTTGCAAGTGGTTGTTGCTTCATCTTCTGAGATGCCCGTTCCGGAGAGAAGAGGATTTTAATCCTCATAATTCATCATGAGCCCCTCAACCAATGGTATCCAAGTCGAGAGATCCGCAGTGGAAAGAGAGTTCATTGGGATCTTACCCGATGG
This sequence comes from Tipula helvola, assembly GCA_963556165.1. Taxonomy (NCBI): domain Eukaryota; kingdom Metazoa; phylum Arthropoda; class Insecta; order Diptera; family Tipulidae; genus Tipula; species Tipula helvola. The sequence continues at coordinate 38,020,546 of OY744482.1, read as the reverse complement.
GTTTCGACAGGTGAACCTGACCGTGGCTAACTAAATGCTGTCTAGCATGGTATCGTGGAGGTGCTGGGGCAAGAGAACGAGGGGCTCAAACCATAATTTCTCGGTAACCAATTTAGACTGGGGTAGCTATTGGTAACCTGCGGCAAATAACCTGCATCGAGCTCAAATTGTGTTTTGGGACCTTCTCGAACAGCGCTGAAATATCGACTGATCGGCTACTTAGGTTTATCAAACGCTAATACCTGGACAGGGATCTGGAGATAAGCGAAAGGCTCTTCATCCTTTTGAACAATCTCATTAGATTACTCGTCCGTCGACAAGCTGAAGCTGGTTGGATATTGAGTGAACTCTAAATTTCGTCTTGTCCAGCTTCATCCGAAGAGTAATCAGCGAAGTTTAAACTCGACCGCCAGCGAAAGGACTACAGTGGTTAACCCTGTGAAAGGCCCAGTTGCAGTTCCTGCGGATAAGACCCCGATGGTCAAACCCCTACCTAAGAAGCAGCAGAGAAATCTAAAGGAAAAGACGAAGAGGAACTCGGGGTGCATAATTGCCTGCATCAGAGAAGAAATCCCCATCGGTAAAACTACCTGAGGCCTAATAAAAATCAGACTCCGAAGGGTAAGGCTTAAGAGGTGGGGCACAAAAGTCAGCCATCTGTCACAAGTCAGGATGAGGTTATAGACGGTTTGTCCTCTGCAAACCCGCGCCTTCAAAATCGTCAGATTAATCCATGCACCATACTAAGGCCGCATCGGATATCTGTAGCCGCAGGTAGACAAGGGTCTTATTCAGGAACCATGGACTATAGGTAATCAAGTTAAGGAATTACTTAAACAAGGGTAAGTTGATAATTTACGACGGAAAGAGTCCCAGAGCAGTAATTTTGGAAAGCTCGCAAATAAATCGTATTCCCATTCCAGAGTTTATCTCCAGGGGCATGGTGGCGGTAATAGTGAAGGTATTGGGGGAAAGAGGCAAGCAGGATGCCGTATGGCCTCCGCCTACTTTTTGGTGACACCGAAACAAGTTCTCCCACAGCAGTGGTCTTTATATCAAAAGAGTGGGGGAGGGGCGTCCAGGCACCCAACCAAAGGTATTTCGCCCAATTAGCCTCACATCGTTTCTGCTGAAGACTATGGAAAAGTTTTGGACCTCCAAATCAGAAATGAGAATCTTACAGGAAATCCGCTTCATCAGAACCTATTTGCATATCAAACTGGTAAATCCAATAACGGCTCTTAGCGGTCTAGTTACTAAGATTGAAAGAGCGATTGCAGGGAAAGGAATCGCCCTCCGTGCGTTTGTGGGCATTGAGGGGCTCTTGATAATACTTCCTATGATTTAATAGCGAAGGCAGCAGGGGAGAAAGGAATTCCACCTCCCACAATTTGGTGGATCTGTTCCATGCGGAAATATAGGAAGGTTACAAATAAATTAGGTAGTGAGTAAATAACCAATAGAGCCGTAAAGAGGTGACCCTAACGAGGCTTTTTGTTCCTTTAACGGTTACTGTGCCTTTTACGAGGGCAAAGCTGGACTTGTAAACCCCAATAAAGTCAAAGATGATCTACTGCTCATTTTCCTTGAAGATACAGGTAGAAGGCTATATTAAGCCAGGTGGTTTATTCAGAAACTTCTCAGATGACCCACAGAAGAAAGGTTCAAGGTGTGATTTACAGACTGATCTAAAACGGAAGACGGAGTAGGAATAAGAAAATAAAGGAAGGGAAGTGCCCTTTCGTAGTCCTTGTGTTTCCACGCTTCTGTCTTTCAAACAGAAATGCACGCATAGGCTTAGCCAAAGGCCTAAACTACGGAAAGATCTACTTTGTTTCAGAAGCCAAGCAGCCTTAAAGCCTTAAATCGTCTTAAATCTTATACCATTAATCAAGACTGGCATGGGACTGTCTAATACAGTTCATCAATTGGCAGCCATAAATAATGTAACACTTACGTGGGCGCCAATGCACACTGGAATCACTGAGAATGAGGTTCATTAGGACCTGAATATCGACTGGACGGTTAACTAAGTAGGGTTCAGACCACAAAATAACTTTATATCATAGGTTGCAGTGCTAGGTAGCTTTAATGCTCGCATGGCCCAGCCGTAACATAATTTTTTTTTCTTTTTCGGACTCGGGAACCTACAAAAAGTTGAGAATGTGGTTTTGACAAAAAAAAAGTTAAGTCATTTTTGGTAGGTTTACAATAATTTTGGCCGTTGCGGACCGACGATAAATGGACAAAGATTGATCTGCAAAAAAAAAAAACATTGACGTTGACAACAGAATCTATAACATTCAGAAGGGTTAGCCTCTTAATCTTGCATTACAAAATCTTGCATAACAATTTCCCGTACATTTATCGAATCGCGCGCGCGATTCTATAAATGTACGGGAAATTGTTATGCAAGATAACAAATCGCATTGACAAAATTCTACTGTATAATGATAATTATACAGTAGAATTTTGCTTGAGATATCAAAAATCAAATGTCGGGGTGGGATGATGTAACATCACTTTCGATTCGAATTCGATAGATTTTATGTCTCATGTTTCAAGAATAAAATTGTACTCTATTTCGTTTTTCAATCACGCTTTTTTTCTTGCTATCTCAGCTTGCTCGAATAAAAGAACTTTCTATTTCTACTTATACTCATGATAATTTATCACTTAAATTTTTGTTTAGTGATACTTTATCGATTTGAAAGAAAAGAAAAGTACGCAACAAAAAGAGTTCGCAATAAAAAAAGCGTAATCAAAAAGCGAAATAGAGTACAATTTTATTCTTGAAACATGAGACATAAAATCTATCGAATTCGAATCGAAAGTGATGTTACAACATCCTACCCATTCTTAACCAGATTATTATGTTGATATAATCTGGAAAATGGAGCACAATTTTTTTTATTTTATTTTTTTTAATTATAATGAACTTTTATAAATACGCAATAAATATTATGTTAGATACTACAGACAGGTACAGATACTAAAACTGTAAACATTTTTAAATGCAAGATATTGTATTTGCAAGATTTTGTATTTGCAAGATTTTGTACTTGCAAGATTTTGTACTTGCAAGATTTTGTAACTGCAAGATTTTAGGTTGGCAAGATTTTGATTTGCAAGATTTTGTACTTGCAAGATTTTGTAATGCAAGATTTCGGGGCGCTCCCCATTCAGGAAGCTCACAAAAACGGATCATAAGCAATAATAGTTCCAATCATCATTCTCACCATAAAATTGTAGCTTACATTTCACGCTACATCAAAGCCAAAGAATTGAGGAATACTACAAAACAAACCATAAAATTGAACAAAAATTAAAAATACGCAATAATTATATATTGGGCAAACAAGTAGACCATTTAAACAGCTGACAGAATGTACCGCACTGTAACGTATTGGTAACCGTTGTTGACACGGTTGGACTGGCTTACATACAATATTTAAACCGGAAAACTTTTTAAAAGTTGACCCCATTTAAAAAAAGAAAACTTGCTACTTTAAGTTGTCGGCATAGCAGAAGTCCCAAATTTATGTTAATTTCGAAGTTAAAACAAAACAGGAATTTGTCTATAAGATGAACAAACCCGCTTAAGGTGTTTTTAGATTTAGACACAGAACGCAACAACAAATATGTAGAAGAACAAAACAGTGCATTTTAAAAGGAAGGTTTTCCATTAATTGCCAGAATTAGAATAATTCTAAATGAAAGAGAAAGGGAGAGAGAGAGAGAGATACAAAGAAAGAGAGTGAATGAGCAAGGGCGAGAGACAGATAGATATAGAGAAAGAAAGAGAGAGAAAAAGGGGATAGAGTGAGAGCGGAAAAGAAAGAAAGAGAGGGAGGAGAGGATATTAGAAAATAGCTGCACAATTCGATAGTGATTACATGAAAGCAAAATGTGAAGTATAACGGCAAATCATGCTAGCTCAAACACCTCACATCAATCTTTCGTCATTTAACTGTAAAATTATTGAAACTTAACTAGAAGGATTAGCTTATCATCCTCCCCAAATTAGATTTAGTTCCTCAGAGAACTGAACCTAAAGAAATGTTAGAAATTAACAACAATTTGTTCGGCTGAGAAAATTGAATTTCTGGATTCGGCCAGATTTTACCAATAAATAAAAATCCGGCGAACGAACTTACCAAAATGTACAACGATATTTCATTGTAAAAGACAAGCTACCAGGACCCAGATTAATTTAGAAAACATGTTGTGCTCGTGAGGGGCTTAACATAGAACAATAAAAATTTGGTATTGCATAGTCACGTGCTTCCAACCAAAATTAGTTCCCCCGCCCTGGGGTGCGATAAATTGAAAAGATACAAAAAAAATTCATTCCCACCTAGTCATCTGTTTTAATTTTTTTTTTTCATTGCACAAAACATCATTGTTAACACAACTCTATCTGTTCCTCCACTTTTTTGAAAAACGATTACTAGATCCGAGCATAGTAAAATCTCCTGGATTTACCACCTTGATTATAAAATTCAGAAAGCTATTACCGTATTTTGGCAGTGTAGCAGAAATTTTGGGAAATCACGCGGCTTGAGCCCAAAAATATCGATATTTATTAATAAACCGTTGATTTATTACCAATCCTCTCATACGGTTCCATTGTTTGGTGGCCTGTCATCAGATTAAAGACTTCTTTAATCTCACATAATAGACTACTTGCTTGTACATCTATGTATTATTGGAACAATTCGTTCAGACTCCAATTCTTGCTGCGGAGTCTATTCTGTGTTTGCCTCATTTGAATACTTTAATTCTTGGCACTGCTTGCTCTACGGCGCTTCGCTTGAGGTACAATGATGCGTGGAATGTTTCTGGTGCAACCGTGGGGCATAGACAGATTACCAATAGCTACAATTCATTGGTATCCAACTTCAACAATTTATTCTAGATGGTTTATCCATCGAGGGATTTGTGGTAGTGCTGGATTTGGAACTTACTGCCCTCAAGATGATTTCAAATCGTTTGGTAGTCTGGGTTTGCAATGCACGATTGATGCACATAATATCATTTAGGCTTTAAATCTCACTATTATTGACTAAAGTATAACATACCATAATACATTTCATTACCCTCCTTTGTTCTAACAATAGAATTACTATCTTATGGGTGCCGGCTCATTGTGAAATTGAAGAGAATGAGATTGCTGATTCCTTAGCCAAGGCTGGTTCAGTTTTGAACCACCGGCGATCTTATCTTTTAACAACGGTAAGAGAGCTATAAAAAATTCGCTCTCAAACAGTTAAGGTTAAAATGGCTTGCTACTTCTGGTTGCCATAAAGCGAAGCATTTTTCAGGACCAGCTAGTTCGTTCACAAATACTTAAATGTATTGCTATCGGTGTAAGTAGATTGCCTTCCCTCCCTTGGCCTAAATTGATTCAATTTACCAAGGTAGCGTTGCGCATCTGTGAATTGTGATAAAATCCTGGGTTTGCACCATGGGCCCTTGTGGCATTAAATGCGAAACTGGAAAAATGCTAGTCTAAAACGAACAAGGGAAGGTGCACAAGGAAACAGTTCTCACAAAAAAAAATTTTAGAAATTTTATTGGGGATAGAACAATTTTTAATAACACACTACAATGGTCCAAAACTTGAGTTTTGCTTAAATTTAACTTTGCTAAATTATTTTCGATGGCTAGCCCGTCATGAAATCAAATGAGATTGCAGGATTTTCTCTAGTTTTCTCTTTTCTGCTCTTATCTTAATACGGGCGATCAAGAATTTCTCTCTAACAGAGTTCTAATATAGAGAACTGCATTACTGCATTTTGTTAGTGTGCAGCCGTCCGTGAAATATTTTTGCATTTCCTAGTTGAAACAAATTCCGAAAACAATTTATTCGAACACGTCGTCCTCTCAAATCCCCGCACCAAGCTTATTAAATATGCACCGACTAAACGAAATAAAACTTCACTTTCATTCAACCGTTAATCGGCATTAAAATACCCAATCCGTATTTCGTACATTTTTGTTGTGTTATTTAAGATAAAAACAAATTTTACTTTCGATGTGTCTCGCGACACATTCTATTTTTATCTTAATACATATTTTAAAAAATTGGCACACACAGTTGGCTAATCCGTGATCGAGCCGCCAAAAATTTATTGTACGAATACGAACTACAAATAAACGAAAAAAAAAATAGTAAACAATTAAATAGTTACTACTTTTTTATGTATATAAAAATTAGAAAGTATTTTTTTTTACTACTTCATACTAGTTAATTCTTATAGCTAAATAACACTCAAATTCAACCTTCAACTTCATAGTATTTTTATTTATTATTATTATTATTACAAAAACGAACGCGTCTACGTAAAAGATTTGTTTATGTACTTACAATAGTTATCTAAACACCATCGGGCACAGAATCCAATCTGTCGGAATATATAATTTGTGCTATCACATTGATGTTCCAGTCTTATTAAAGGATTTTCAGGAAATAGTGCAAGTTTTTTCTGTAAATAAAAAAATAAAATAAAAAAATTGTTAAGTAAACGTTTCCAAACTTTTTGTGTGACGAAAAGATTTTATTTTTGTAAAGGTAAATGATTGCGTGTGTATGATCTAAAACGTCGGCGACAAATTGTTAATTAATTTGTTGTGTTCTCAAATCAACAAGTTTGATGAATTTAGAGGGGATGAATGACGATAAAGCAAAATCAATTCCTCAGTCGTATTTCGTATATGTGAACAACGTGATATGTTTTAGAAAAGATTGCTTTAATAATTTAAATTGTTGCAAAAATTCTTCCACCTGATGGAATTATCAACTCGAACAATTTACTCCAAAATTGTTGGTTCTGAATGTGGGCCTCAAAATTTTTAAACTTAACAAAATGATGACTAAAACGATAGATTTTCATCCCGAGAATTGTATGTACATATTTGATTGTTGATATACCAATTTGTAATTATTCAATATTAAATATAAATTAAGGTTAAGTATGAGATATCAAAAACCTTCAAATGTGCACCACTGCATCTCAGCCCACAGGGATTGATAGACACAGTGGTGTATGGCAGATATTAGATAGGACCCTTACCTTATTTAAATGACAACACCTATACCAACGCGATGGATTGAAGGGTGTTTTATAGAGCTACATCCATATATGGAAAGAATATTTTGTTGAAATATTTTTTGTTGAAATACATATTCTGGAAAATGAAGATTTCCATTCTAATTCTAATATTAAATCTCCATTAACCAGAAACGAAAATTTAAATTCTGGAAATTTTTCTTTTAAATACAAATTTTTATATTTCTAGTAAAATTCTCTTTTGTTGGGGTGTAACCCACTGGTTAGTCCCATAATTAATTAAACCTATTTACTAATTTTAATTTGGTAAGTTCACTAGGTCAAGTGGCCTCGTTCTTTGGAGTCTTCTTTCAACGACAGGGTTATCTATCATAGGCGAATATAGAGGTTTCCATGTTCCTGGAGCCTTATTTCGTGTTTTGCGGCATGCATTTTTATTTCATCTTTGATGTATTCCATCCGTAGGTCTATGTTAAGGTCTTTATTTCTTGCGTACCACGGAGCATTGACGATGCTACGAAGAACCTTGTTTTGAAACGTCTGTATCATTTTGGCGTTTGTTTACTTGGTATATCCCCAGAGTTGTCTATATTGCCTTCAGAATTTGCCGATATAGCAGCAGCTATATCAGATGGTAAGCCTTTTGATATGTAAAGTTAATATGCGTGGATTTTGACTCATTAAGCTTGATTCGCCAACGCTTCGCCAACCGCATTGATCATCCTCTGGATTTTGCTCGTTGCATCAGCGACAGTTGCCATAATTGCTGTCTCATCTGCAAAGGTGGCTATGGTTCCTTCATTTGTGGTTGGTATGTCCTTTGTATATCGTAAATATAAGATTGGTCCTAAGACACTCCCCTGCGGGACACCGGCAGAGATTTTCTTTAGCTCAGGTATTCATCCTCATATTTCATCCGAAAATGTCTATTGGATAAATAAGAAGAATGGCATAGAATTGCCTCGGCAGATCTCTCTGCAGCTTGTATTCTAGACCACTGTGCCAAACTTTATCGAATGCTTGCACGACGTCCAGGAATATGCTTGAGCATACTTTTTTACGTTCTTTCAATTATGTTTGTGATTCTATGGACCTGTTCAGTTGTAGAATGCTTTTCTCTGGATCCAAATTGATGTGGAGGAATTAGTTGTCGTTCCTCAATTATTGGTTTAAGTCTCTTTAGTAATAATTTTTCAAAGAGTTTTGACATAATTGGCAGCAAAGAAATTAGCCTGTATGATTTTTATCGTTAGGTGGTTTATCAGGTTTTGGTAGCATGCTTACTTCTACTACTTTCCATTGATGCGGAACATATTTTGACCGAAGGGTCGCATTGATTCTGAAATCTTCCTTATCCAGACTATTTTGTTGAAATATTCTGGAAAATGGAGATTTCCATTCTTATTTTAACTTGTAGGCCCGATTTTATGAACGAGGATAAATGATTAATCCTCTGATTTAGCGTAATTTGCCTTGTATGAAACAATGCAACTACGCTAAATCAGAGGATTAATCATTTATCCTCGTTCATAAAATCGGGCCCTACTAATGTACGGATTCTAACGTAAGGGTCCTATCCAGCATCTGCCATACACCACAATATCGATCAATTCCAGTGAGCTGAGACCCAGTAGTGGACATTTGATGAGTTTTGATATTTTAAGCCATATATGGATGTAGCTCTATAAAACACCCTTCAATCCACCGTGTTGATACAGGGGTTGTTATTTCACAAAATAAAAAATCCTATTGAAAATACGGAAAGAAATTTCGTTTTAATTTTTACTGAGAACTTCACATCCGTGATTTCGAAAGGCAATGCATATACCAAAATAATCGAAGCAGCACGAGCAACCGAATTTAAAAAGTTGTATGGTAAATTTAAATCGAGTGAGGATCCAAATGGTGCAATTCCGGAACTATCATTTGGTCTACCATTCAATTCAATTCCTGCTGGGATTTTCCGGTAAGAACAGTTCGAAACTTTTTTTGCACCTATTCGCTGTTTAAAGCTTAAACCCAGGTTTTAATTTGTTCCTTGCCAAACCACCTTCATGGTAGGTATTCTGATCCAGAGTTTTCAAAGGTTCGCCTCTTTTATTAACGTAAAATATTCTTGTTTGTAAAACGTTGTAAATCAGACTAACATTTCTTTACTGATTTTCATGAAACAGATTGAATATGAATCCGTTATTCTAGTAAACAAATTATAACTTTCCCTTTCTGTTTTACTGTCTATTTTTGAAGTAAATGAATTGTTTTGCATCAAAAATATTTCATTTGATAATTTTTTATCTTTAATTAACTTCAGACAACTTTGATTGTCCTCATGGATAATAGTTGGTTCCATTTTGTTTACATTAAAATCATTCAATATCCTCCTCAACCACATACCTTCCTTGCATGCTTCGGACAGTGACACAAACTTCTCCTCTGTTGATGATAATGACACGCATGTCTGTTTTCTACATGACCAACTCACCAGCATACCATACAGAAAGAATGTATATCCGCTGTTAGACTTTCTATCATTCGCAAATTCCGCCCAATTTGCATCCGCGTATCCCACCAAACTACAATCATCATTTACTGCATTCGCTTTAAACAGTTTCAATGTTGATGTTCCCTTTAAATATCTCAGCACACGTTTTAATTCAATCCAGTCTCCTTGATCTGGCTTGCTTGTTTTCTGTGCCAGAATAGAGACACTGGCCAAAATATCCGGTCGGGTCTTTACAGCAATGTATAGCAAACACCCAATAAGCCGTTGATATTCATCATTTCTCTGCAGCAATTCGTAATTCATTTTATCTTTTACATATGATGTACTTAATGGAATATCTGATTGCTTAGCATTATGCAATTTAAAATTCAGTATCACCTTCTTTATATATGATTCTTGGCCTAAATAAAAATTTCCCTTTTTATCTTTTCCTATCTCGAGTCCCAGATACTTCTTCACTCGACCAAAACTCTTTATGTCATATTTTGTTTTTATCGTTCTCGTCAAATCTTCATTGAACTCTTTGTCTTTGCTGGGTGCAAATGTGTCGTCCACATACACCAATACATAACACAGTTTGTTGCCACTTAATTTTATATACAGGCATGGATCAGCTTGACTCTGATTATACTTTCCTTCAATCAGCACTTTATGTAAAGCCTTATTCCATACCCTTGCTGCTTGCTTCAAACCGTAAATACTTTTGTACAAGCGATACACTTTGTTCGGATGCTCCTCGTTGATGAAACCGGTTGGTTGCCTCATGGAGATAATTTCATCCAGGGTACCATTTAAAACTGCTGTTTTTGCATCCAAATGCTCAACATATATATTAAACCTTGATGCCATTGATAATAATACTCGGAATGTTGCCTGTCTTACCTCTGGAACGAACACTTCATCATAGTCATCACCATATCTTTGTCCAAACCCCTGTGCGACTAACCGTGCTTTGTATTTGCTAATACTTCCACCAACATTGTAATTTGTCTTGAATACCCATTTTGATCCAATCGCTTTGCGGTTCTTTGGCATTTCTTCCAGTACCCATAACATTGTTCTCCTTCAGTGAATTTATCCATTCTCACCTTTGACAGGAACTTATTGCTTCATTATATGTCTTGGGTTCTCTTATGTTCACCTCAGCTAAATTAGCTTCTTCAATATAACATTTAGATGGAACACCTTTATTCGATCGACTAGAGCTTCTTATTTCAATGTCTTCTGATTCAATATCACAACTACGGATTGATTCATTACTTTCTATGCTACTCGTATCACTATGTTCAGTTCGTCTACTTCTTCTTTAGTATATTCTCTTTGTACAATTTTATCATCATCGATACTGCCTGGAAGTTTTGCCGTTATTATAGAATCACCTGGACCTTTTGTGTATTTGGGTTAAAATATCTATATCCTTTTGATTGTTCGTCATATCCTATAAAAACTGCTTTAAATGCTTTTGAATCCAGTTTTTGCCGATTTCCAGATGTATCGCAAACAAAACATTTTGAACCAAACTTTCTAAATTCACTAATATTGGGTTTTCTTTTGTTGCTCTTGTTGGTATGGAACCGTATACTCCATTTCTATTTCATTTTGTTTTAAATACCGTATAATTTTGTATGCTAAAAAGGATCTTTTGTGAATGGACCTGCATTGGTTTTATTCGAGTTTTAGGATATGGCTGTCTATTTGTAAATTTGTAGCTGTTTTAGTTTATATTGTATAATTTTTCTTGCATTTCTATTTAATTATTTAGAGGGAAGGGTAATACGGGATTGTTTTTGTAATTGTAGCCCAAAATTTGTATCTATACGCTCTAATAACATATAATTGTAAAAGTTATAATTAACTTAAATATGTTAATTTTGATTAAATAAATAAATAATCTGTAAGAGTCTTTCCTGTATATTCACCACCTCTATCTGATCTGAAAGCTTTTGGTTTACGTCCGAATTTATTATAGCAAACCTCTACATACTCCTTTAATTTAAGTAGCGTTTCAGATTTATATCTAAGCAAATATATAAATGTATACCTGGAGTGATCGTCGATGAATGTCAACAAATATATTTTCTTGGATGGGGTCCCTGTCTGCATAGTACACATACATCACTATGCACCAGATCCAAGACATCTCCGGAATGTTTATTTACTTCTTTTGGAAAACTATTTCCGGCTTGTTTAGCGATCTGACACACATCACATGTTTCTTTTATTCCGCAATCAAATATATTCGCGCCTTCAACGAGTCCTCCAACACTCAACATTTTGATCACTTCTATATCTCTATGCCCATATTTTTTGTGCCATTCATGAATACAATTTTCGCTGTGACCATAAATGGTGCATGTTTCATTCGGTTGCTTTAAAACATACAAATTATTTTTCCATATACCATTTGCAATACACTTGTTATTTAATCTTATTTCACATTTTTCTAGTGAATACAATATTCAAGCCTTTTGAAACTAATTTGTTTACACTTATTAAGTTAATATTGATTGTTGGAACCCACAACGCATCATTTAATGTCACTTTACTCACTTTAGATGATTCACCAACCACTTTAATTTTAACTGTACCTTTACCGTAAACATCTAATTTGTAACCGTTAGCAACAGAAATTTTGTCTTTATACATTACGTCAATTTTATCGAACATTTCTTTGTTGGCGACTATGTGCGACGTAGCACCCGAATCAATTATCCATTCTAAACTTTGACTTGATGCAATAAACATGAATTCCTCTTCATCAGCAATATTTTTGCCTTTTGCTCATATTTATTCGAACCGTCCTTTCCTTTTAACCACTCTTTATATTTTTCACAATCCCTTTTAGAATGACCCTTTCTGTGGCAGAAAAAACATTCAAACCCTTTACTAGCACTTTTATCGTCTTTATGGCATTTTATACTTAGGCCGCGTACCAATAGTCGGGTAAATCATTTGGTACAGTAAATTTCAATTTTAGTACATATTTACCTCTCTAGAAGTAAAAATGGTCTTATGGACACAAATTATGGTTCGGAGGGTTAAAATCACTGGCTGCTAGGCGCAAAAGGAAGCGTCAAATATTTTTTAATATTTTTCTTTCGTAAAATAAAAATAAAATTTATTTTATTACCTTTGACTACGTATATTATTTATAATGAAAAACCCGGCAATTTTAACAAAAATCACTGAAACATCAAAAAGTTAATAGCAACGTCATTAATTTTTTTTTTTCATATTTTAACCAACTTTTTAGTACAGTATTTCAATTTACCCTGTACACTGCTAAAAAGTAGGTAAAAGAGCAATTTACCCGACTATTGGTTTAGTACGCAACCTTAATGCACTATTTGTATTTGCAACTGCCCCGCCTTCTTTAAGTTGTCGTTGTTTGAACTCATCAATTAATCTTGATTGCACAATACCTGCAGTTAATTCTCCTTCTGGTCTTGATTCTAATGCTGTTACCAAGGAGTCGTATGATTCTGGCAAGCTACCCAAAATTACTGCCATTTTACAATCATCTGCTGTCATATCTTTATTTAAATCTGTCAGTTGATTAAACGCCTGATTTATACGTGTTATGTGATTTTCCATATCTTCATCATCATTGATTTTCATTGCCATTAACCTTTTAAACAATCGAACTTTGCGCTGTTGTTGCTATTCTAATGTAAATCAATTGATCGTCTTAAATGTAAATCAGCTGATCTCACTTCAGCGGAGTCAGATCAGTGTGGTTGTTGGAGTGATTACGGGGCACTGTCTCATAGGCAGACATGCAAGTAGACTTGGTTTCTTCTCACATGACTACTGTCGTAGTTGCGAGGACGAAGAGGAGGAAGAGACAGTACTTCATCTTCTTTGCACCTGTCCTCGTCTGGCACGAAACAGACTGAATTTTCTAGGGGCACACCTTTTCAACGACCTGGCGGAGCTCAGCGAGAAGGACGTCAGGAGTATCCAGCGCTTCATAGCAAGCTCAAAGTGGTTTCAATGAGTTGGAGGAAAAATTTTTAATTTGTGGTATGGCTACGGACCTTTTTGTGTCTATGCCTGGTCCTGGTGGACCGCCACCCAAACCTAACCTAACCTAACCTTTTAAACAATCGAACTTTGCGCTGTTGTTGCTATTCTAATGTAAATCAATTGATCGTCTTCAATATTTAAACCAATCGTGGCGAAACATTACTTGACCAGTATTCCATCCAACTGATTACCTCACAGTACAAATATTCTCCTTAGAATCATCCTCTCGTGTCTAACGGTCGTCAGCTCCTAGATGTGCGGTCGGATGAGTACAAAACTTTGTTGGTTTGCTGAAAAAATTAATTAGTCACCGCATCACGATCCTAGCACACCTAACAGGTGTTTGTGACCAAACCCTCAAACAGTGCTATATCTGAGATTGGCTTTTATCAGGAATCTTTCTGCATCAGGATCTCACAAAAAGCCTGGTCCATGTTATGGGATTTTTTTTTTGTTCAAATCCAGTTTATCATGTTCCTTTAGGTTCCGGAGGTTGAGATGATTTACTACAATAAGGGAAGCCAGATTTCATTGAGAAAAAGGGCTTAGCACTTAAAGTTTCATAAATCCAGAATAGTATACTTGAATGAAATTTTTAGATTTTGGCATGAGGGCGTCTTTTATTACAGATTTTGATAGGAAGCATCGTCGGAATAGACCAACCCTTTAAAACCATATTAAAAATATTGCAGAGATTTTTCATGGTAAGAGAGGTTAGACAGTTCAAGCTCCTTTTTGGAGAGTTAGGTTTTGCAAAAGTTTCTTAATACCAGAGTTGAAATTTATTCCAAAACGTCATAAATAAAATTTATGAATACATTTTCAAAGAAATGCAGGAGTTTAATTAGACCTAAAATAAATTAAAATGTGCCTTCCGCATTTTACAGCTTTATCGAATTTCGAAATAGTGAAACATTTCGAGAATCCTTCCCAGATAATGGACGAGACCTTCACTGTTTTCCTTAAGGGATTTCATTAATGCCAGGAAATTTGGCTCATGACAAACTAAATGTGTTTTTGGCAAAATAATGCTGCAGCACCAAAGCTCCCTAATCACGCACCATTTGTCATCAACATCAAATTGAAAGTATGATGTTGCAAAATGTTAAAATCGCCTAAACGCATGATGACCTAAAAAAACGTTTTAGCTAACCACAAAGACGTCATTGGGAAACATTTGATGGTAAATCCCAAAACGGAAATTATTGTTTATTGAACGTGATCACCTGATCGTTAATTGATTTCGCGAAGAACACATCTTAAGGAATCCAGCTTAAAATAAATTATAATAAATTCAATTATCTTCGAAAAATTAAAGAAAACCCCGGTTTTAAGGCAATTAACTAAACAACCATTTTTCAAAAATTAATTCATCCTACCAGAGCGGTCCAATGATACTGATCATCTGTTGAATCTTTGTTTCACCTCGCATCCTGAGAAACATCCAATCATTGTCGTTCACATTATAAAAGAAGCGATTTTCCCATTTTAAAACAAATCTAAAAAGTAGCTTTTGCCAAACGCAAAATAGTAGACCGAGGACAATTTTTCCCACCAAGCCAATTATTTATTATCGGTTTTATCGTCAGCCAGGAGCTAATAGTTGCCGCACAATTAGAATAAAACTTGCTTATGGGCTCTCGGCCCATTTGGTTGCACTCGATTGTGTACAAACGTGAGCTTGAAGATTGAGGTTGGATGATAGCCTTTTGGCAGATTTTTTCTTCCTGTGGCATGTCATCCAACGGAACTTTATCTCTGGATGTATGCGTGCGGCCATCAAAATCCTTCAGATATAAGTATTACAGGTTTCGCAACATAACGATTGATGAAACCAATAAGTTCAAAACTTAAATTAATTTTTGACCGTTGGAATTAACCGGGCTTAATTGGGTTTTTTATGTAAAGCGCGATTTAACCAATATCAAATTTTGAAAAATTATTTTAAAGCCGTTTTGCATAAATAAAGGAAGAGATTGCTCTGTCAAATAGTATTAAATCAAATATTGGGAAGAAAGATACTCAATCATGCTTGTTGATGAGACTCGAGCGAGGCTCATTAAAGCACTAAAATTAATCGAAAGAATATTTTGGTACTTCAAAAATCTTCTTTAGACTATTCTAGTCTCTTTAATGCACCGGAATAATCAAGGTTCATGAAAAATTCCTGTCTTTTAAGAATTTGGAAGATAAATATGTCAAGGAAATAAATTAGCCCAAAGGAGTGTAGGACCAACATTAAACGAACCAGTCATCGCAATTTCATTGAGATTCCGTCAATGCATTTCAGAAAGAAAAAGTCTCTACAAATGAAGGCGAATATCACAAGAGGAATGAATGATTGAATATGTCGAATTTGTGCCAACAAAACGCCATTTGCGGGAAGCTTTGTTGTAAAATTAATTGGGGTTGCAGCCAGTGGACAGAACAAACTACAGCAAATCTTTTTAGGTTACTACATTTTATTCGACAGTTATGTATAAAGGATGACTTACACTACTAGTATTTATTGAATGCAAATTATATTGCAACAAGCTTTGCGTTTTTGCTACCATTTGAAGAAAAGTTCTGCTAAAAATCAATGAAAGCGGTCGGAAGCTTATGTTGATTATTCTCCAGCGACTTCAACACGTAAGTACTAGTTTGGAAGATCCAAGCCAACCAAAAAAGTTTGAAGATGAGACAGTGGAAGCTTTACTCGATGAAAACTCGAGTTAAATGAAAGAAGAACTTGCAGAATCATTATATGTTGATGGATCATTGATTTCCGGACATTTAAAAGCCATTGGAATGATTCACAAGCAGTGAATTTTTGCTGGAATGACTCGCTAGAAAAAAAAAATTCCACCGTATTGCGTCGAACGATGAAAAATGGATTCGCTACGGTAATCCAAAGCGCAAAAAATCATCATGCTGGTCAAGCGAACCATCAACATCGACGGCCAAGTGAATCGAGAGAGCCCATACCAGAGTGACTAAAACTAATGTTTACTGATTTTACATAATTTTCAGCGGGATTATATCAATGCAAATCTCGAACAAATTTATAAAAAATTTGCCAAATTTGGGAAGTGATATTTAATTCAAAAGTATAACTTAATACTTCACTCTGTAATACATAAAGATAAGGTAAATGGGTGGTCCACCTATTAAATCAATGTTAACCAAGATTCTTAATGTAACTGAGGCACTTATTACTCAAGCTTTAAAACGTTAATAGCGGACTACCGGATATTGAAATATACTCAACAAAAAATTAACACATTGACTCAAATGACGGCTATAGCCGTTCAATTTTTGGTTAGGTGAATTACGTCTATAGCCGTCCTGCATACTCTCATGAATAAAAAAAAACATGATCAATACGGACTGTACACTAATGCATTTATTTGTTAACCCATTACCGCACGCAACGGCTATAGCCGTCCAATATTTTTTTTTTTTTGATATTATAGGCGAATTACGGCTATAGCCGTTGTGTGCGGCAATGTGTTAAATTTATACATTTGTATTAATGTCCGTATAAAATACAAAATATTTGTCTAATTTTCAAAACAGCAATCAAACATAAAAAAAATAAAAAATAATCTCAAACAAATCAACCACCTACAAAATAAAAAAATAAAACTTGACTAATTGCCAAACATCTCGTCACCAATCATTTTCTATAAATACACAAAATAAAAAATTTATTTAAAAAACACAAAACCACTTACCCTTATTGTCGCTTTATGTTCACTCGTTTGGGCAAACTTTTCTAATGCTATCAACGAAAATAATATCACGTCGGGATTTACTGTTTCATTTAAATTTTTTAACAAATAGTCTAATGTTGATTCGGACAGCACCGCTATAATATTTGGCCCCGCTAATTTTTCAGCCAGACATCCTAGTATAACACATAAATTACGTTCACGCCGCGGTGAATGTCGCAGCGATTGATTTACCATATTTGCTACTTCGATAACTGAATCCTTTGTCGGTAATTGGCTATCGTCTAATAGTAGGGCAATTACGCTAGCACCCATTGGATGATCGATTGGTATCACTCGCATCAGTGATTTTATAAATTCTATCCATCCGGTTGGATTGCCCGTTATATTGTGCAATTGTACCATTGAGACTGGTGGTTCAGGTTCGCTAAAAATACAAAGATTGAAGGATATGATGTTAGAAAAAAAAAAAAATGTTCACATAAATTGAAAAGCGTAAATTTATAATCAATATTGAGGTGTGCTACATATGTGACAAAAACAAAAAATTAAATTTTATGCTAATTAATCCTTTTGTTGTTAGTAAAATAACAAGAAAATTACTTTACAACACCGGAAAAAATTAATTAACCGAAATAAATGCCTCCTCCATTGCGTGATACTACTACTTCTACTGCTTAAGACCTTTAAACACAATAAAACGTTTGCTTTTCTGACGTTTACAGTCACCATTGAAATTGAAATGATTATAATTAATACCTGATAATTATAAAAGTATTTATTGTTTATAAGTGAGTTTAATCGCGCGGTTTATAATGAGCTGTGGCTGATCAGTAATTTTATTTTTATATGCGGTTATTAAAATTCGTCATTATATTATTGCATGTAATGGATATACGGTGGAATAGAATTTATTTATCAATGTGACAAAGATATTTCTGAATTATAAAAATAAACCATATTCAATGACGGGATTCACGCTTTTTATATGATTATGAACGAAAATATTTGCCATATGTGTTGCAGATTCACAAAAGGAGATGGTAGGAATGTAAATATGCATATTTCAACCAAATTCTAAAGGTAAAGAGCTACAAGTACAACTAGTAAAAATTTGGAAATTTCCAAACAACTGCTTTCTACATTTTAAATTCCTAAACTCACAAAATTATATAAAATTCCCTCCTAAATAAAATGTTAATCTCCTGCGTGGATCGACTGATTTAGATGTAATTATAAAAGAAAATTATGGCTTAGAATTATGGCGTAGAATTGAAACAATTGATTGTTGAAAATGTAACAAATATATGTTTGTTAAAATTAATAAGTTTATAACTAATTAGGTTACCACTACCCCCCTGCTCCCCCCCTGGCGGTCTAGTTAGAAATAAATCTATTTAGTTAGTGTTTAATTTAATTCTGATTTATTTTATGAATTTTGAGTGTTTAACTTTTTACAAAATTGTAGTTGAACAATTTGTTAAATAAAGTTTTAATTAAAATACATATATACATACATATGTATGTATAATTGTATATACTTAGGTATTGTTAGGTGTGTCTCAATAGGGTAGGGGTTGACCGTCTATAACCGTGATCGCAAATACGTGGACGCGTGCTAAACTTGGCACACAAAAAAAAACTTGGGTTTTCAAAAATCGACCTTTTTTGCAGTTATTCTTACAAAAAAATGTATCTATTGAATAATGTATCTAAAAAATAATTGGAAATTGATAGTAGTTTTTTAGTTAATTAGGAATTTGCAATAAAATCACCGAGTGTCCTATTATTTTGAACATCACTGTAAATAGTTCGGCAATTTCTTAAGGCCACACATCGGGAGTTTTGAGTAAAAGTAACACGTTTTTTTAAAAAACGATTTAAAAAAAGTTTTTTTAAATCGTTTTTTAAAAAACGTGTTACTTTTACTCAAAACTCCCGATGTGTGGCCTTAAGAAATTGCCGAATTATTTACAGTGATGTTCAAAATAATAGGACACTCGGTGATTTTATTGCAAATTCCTAATTAACTAAAAAACTACTATCAATTTCCAATTATTTTTTTTATTTACATAGCACAAATAGTAACTTACAATTATTACAAAAAATCATATTTAATTTATAAAAGGAATATAAAAAAATTAAAAATTAACTTTTTATATCACAAATAGACTGTTCAAAATACACGGAAAAAACTAGAGTTGTTACCACGAAGAAAACGGATTTTTAATTGAAGAAAATGTACTTTTTCTCCATTTAAAAGCTCATTTTCTTATTTCTTTCGCCTTTTTCTTCATGTAAGATTTGTGTTTCTTGAAATGATAAAAAAATTCTTGAGTTAAAATTTGTTGCTTAATTCTAATCTGAGATTTAGTTTCTTGCATCTATAACTGCTCAAAATTCTTGATTGAAGAAAAAAAAATAACGAAAGGAGAAAAATACGATTGTTTTGTTTTCAATTTTTCTTGCAACTAGAAATTGATTGTTTCCTCAAACTATATTGTCCAATTTTCTTGGAAATGGTTATTTTAAAAATAAAAAAATTTCTTGATCAACACAAATGCAATTTCTTGATTCAAGAAACTATTGAAATGTTAATGATAGGATTGAATTTTTCTTAAATCTAGAAATAGAACCCTTTCTCAAAATATAGGTTTTATACAATTTTCTTGAAATCATCCATTTTAAAAATTTAATACATATATTTAAATAAATAAATGAATTTCATAAAAGCATTTTTATGTTTTAATTCAAATTTAATTATTTATGGTTTGCAAACATTTGTGGAGAGTGAGAGATTAGGGCATTTTGCTAACTTTGTTCTTTTTTATAGCTGAAATAATTGGGTTACAATACACAACTAAGTTAGGTGCCTAGAAATTTGATTAGCCGGTATACTAGTATGGTTCAGAATATGGAATAATTTGGAAAATATAGTACATACAGCATTCCGAATAATTTAGATTATTTTTAATTAGATGGCACACCAATGAAAAATTTATTCTATCTTCGAAACAACTAATTTTTCTATGTTATTCTTGAACTGAGAAAGAATCTTCAATTAAAGAAACTATTCCCTAATAAATTCTATTAACAAGAAAACTATGATTTTACGTCTCTCAGGACAAGAAAATATTTTCTTCTCTTAAACGATCTTATTTAAAAATCGCATTTTTCATTTGAACAAAAATTTCTTAATCTGAGAAAATATTTTTAATACAAGAAATTATTTCATAATATGAAAAGCTTGTTTCTCAGAACAATAGAATAAAGTATTTCAACTAAGTAAGCCTTTCTTGAGACGAGAAAATTATTGTTAAATTGTTATAATTGTATGTATATACCATTATAAATGGATGTTCGTACCAAAAAAAGCATTATATCGCGAACCTTAAACAGTGAAAAACGTAAAATATTTTTGTGATTTTGAAAGTGGGATTTTGAGAAAATTTTCTTTTGTTAAAAGTTAACAAACTTAGATTTTTTAAACGGTGGTGTTTCCACTCCAAAGTGGTGTAAAGTGAAAACAGAAACAGGATTTTTGTAAACATTTCAAAATGTTTTTAATATTTTCTCTCGCCTTGCTCGATACTCAAATGTCTCAGATGTTCAAAACATATGTAGGTAAATATTTCTGTTATAAAATACAAGAGAATTACTTTAAAAAAATCCTATCTCCTGTTTTACAGAAGAAACAACTGCTAAAAATTATTGGCATTAATTATGTTGGCACAGAAGAAGGCAAAATATGAATTTATTACATATAAAGAAAACAAATCTAACACATTTAAATCATTTGATTTACACTTCCAAATGGAATTAAAATATTTAAACCAAATTTATTATCTATTTAAAATCTACAAAATTAATAAGTGAAAATTATTTATAAAATTATAATTATTTATATTTAAATATAATGAAACAAATAATAATCGAAATTATCAAATTTGTATTTAAATATTTTCTGTATCTAATGGTGGAATAAAAAAACATAAAAATACATTTTCATTGTTTGTTTTATTTTAAACAGCCATTTCACAAATTGAAGAAATATTTGTGAAACGAAAAAATATTGCGTAACTACACCTGAAGAAATATTGCATTGTCACAAGAAAATCATTTCTCTAGTGAAGAATATTCAAGTTCCCTGGAAGAAGAAAACCGATGCGTACAAGAAAACGCAAACAATAGATTGGTAAATTTTTACTCTACTCAAGAAAATATGTGTTTTCCAGCAAGAAAATATCTGTTTATTTACAGAAAATGCTACTTAAATAAAGAAACGAGATTTCTCACCATAAAAATTTCTAGTTTTCAATCAAAAGAATCGGTTTCTACAAACAAACCGATTTTGTTAAACTTAAGAAATAAGAATTAACCATGAAGAAAACCATATTCTCTGTGTAATCACGTTTTCTTGTATCAAGAATTTAGCTTTCTCATATCAAACAATTAAAGATTATTTTAATATTTTAGAAGAATTTCAAATTGAGAAACGTAAAGTTTGTGGTGAGAAAAATTTCGTTTAGCTGAAAAATGATGTACAAATTTTCTTGAACTAATCCGTTTTTTCTTCATATTAGAAATTATTTTTTTCCGTGTAATAGGACAGTTAACTTCAGAATTAATTTTTAATCTTGTTTGTGTATGATTAAACCTAATATGCGTTTTTAATGAATAGTATTGGTCGTATAACCTTCTTTTCGAACTTCTATCCTGCATTGACACATCCCTAGAGCCCTCTAGCCCCTGGCATTTGTGAACGGTCATTTATTCCAAATTCGACAAATTTGAATACTAAAATTTAATAGCTACTTTTACATGATTCCAACAATTATTGATCAGATTCATATCAGGTGACTGATCCGGCAGTTGTAATTTACTTAATTAATTCCGTGCTTTGCTCTCATTGAGGTATGGATGGTTGGTCGTTGTATTACTGAAAATATCACCCTACTGGGAACTTTAATTGGCCGAACTACAATGAAACATTCTTCTATAACCTCTAACGTATTAAAGAATTCCTAAATCTTAATTATTCATAAAGCGTCATTCACAAACAGTTGCTCGAAATAGATTGAAAGGCCCGAGCCATTCCTTCATTATCCAAGCAAAATTTTGAAGCCAAAAAAGTGGTGAAAAGCACTATGAATTGGCAAATAACAGTCAATCCGTTTGGTTCTGAACGCCGACATTATGAACGATCTCAGCCCAATACAAGCTTTCGCCATAACATACGAAAAAGAAGATTAAGCATGGTGGTTGTTTATTGTAGCATAGCGAGATTTTTTTCTGGTGCGGAATATTATAATTTATTGCCCGGAAAATGGAATGATGGCCGTTGTTTACATTCATATTATTAACTTATCTAATGCTCGGTTATGCCGAAGACGATAAACCACCCGGCTGGTGTTTTCAGCAAGATAGCGAGTGACCCAAAGAATACTTCGAGGTAAGCAAAATATTAGTTTAACGATTATAAAGGGTTAGCCCCTTAATCTTGCATTACAAAATGTTGCATTATAAAATCTTGCATTATAAAATCTTACAAGTACAAAATCTTGTATTTCAAAATTTTGCATTACAAAATCTTGCATTACAAAATCTTGCATAACAATTTCCTGTACATTTATAGAATCGCCCGCGCGATTCTATAAATGTACGGGAAATTGTTATGCAAGATAACAAATCGCATTGACAAAATTCTACTGTATAATGATAATTATACAGTAGAATTTTGCTTGAGATATCAAAAATCAAATGTCCAGGATTAAATATTCTTAACCAGAATATTAAGTTGAGATATTCTGGAAAATGGAGATTTCCATTTTAATTTTAATATTAAATCTTCATTAATCAGAAACGAAAATTTTAATTCTGGAAAATGAAGATTAAATCATCTTTATCCAGAATATTTTATTGAAATATTTTGAAAAATGAAGATTTCCATTCTAATTCTAATATTAGCCGTATTTCTTGACGCATAGTTATCCGGATCGCTATCTGCACATTTGTTTTTATTTTTTATTTTTTAAATTATATAGAACTTTTATGAATACGCAATAAATATTATGTTAGATACTAAAGACAGGTACAGATACTAAAGCTGCAAAATTTTTAAATGCAAGATATTGTATTTGCAAGATTTTGTATTTGCAAGATTTTGTATTTGCAAGATTTTGTACTTGCAAGATTTTGTACTTGCAAGATTTTGTAACTGCAAGATTTTGGGTTGGCAAGATTTTGATTTGAATGATTTTTAAAAAATGCAAGATTTTGTACTTGCAAGATTTTGTAATGCAAGATTTCGGGGCGCTCCCGATTATAAAGTGGGGATCGCGCAATAGCCGGTTCAGTCACCTGACCTGAATCCGTTCAAAAATTGTTGGAATCGAGTATAATTAGCTATTAATCATGAGAAACACAAAATAAACAGAAATTTTAAAATTGAAATTTGTCGAATTTGAAATATATGACCGTTCACAAATGCCAGGGGCTGAAAAAAAAATTGAAAATTGATAACTAATTTTTTAGTTAATTAGGAATTTGCAATAAAATCACCGAGTGTCCTATTTGTAGAATTTTGCGGAACAAGATTTTGTGAAAGAGAATTGTATGATGAAATCAGGATAATTAATTTTCAAAACAGGTAACTCTCTTCGCAAACTTATTCTACTGCACGAAAATCTCGCTTTCGACTTTCAGAAGTTCACATAAAATCTAGACTCATCACACCAGGCTTCTGGATTCCAATAGTATCGAGTCCAAACTTCTACTTTTGTGCATTCAAGTCGATTTAGTAAAATATATGTTTTTAATTTTTCAGTGTTACGAGAGGTTTGTCATTTGCCGATAATACTTTTAATTGAAGGTAGTAGCAGTCCAATAAAAACTACTAACATTGTGCAAATTGTAACCTATTTTTTGCAGCCACCATTTGTCAGTACCAACAGAAACCTTTTCATCTACCTCATTTCAAGACCTAGGGCTTTTTATTCAGCGGTAGCGATTCGATAAACTTTACTTAATGGTCGTCAAACCATAATGTGTAAATTTTATTTATTTGATAAACTTATTACTTAAGTTTCACGGTAGAGACTAGAGAAAGAACATTTTATGAATTACACGGCTAAAGTATTTCACGATTAATCATAAATAATGTTTAATTTAATACAAAGCTCAAAGATTTTATTTCATCAAAAAGAAATTTTCATTAAAGAGGACATTTACCATACCGAGAATTGACTGTAAATCCAAATATAATAAACTTCCAAATAAATCTCCAACTGGACTCTTCACTATGGAACTCAACCCCAACTCAAATCTCAAGTCAAACCTCAACTCAACTCGGAACTCAACTCCAAACTGAGCGCTTAACTAAATCCCTAAATTAACACGGTCCGAAAACTGCATGCGAACATGAACCCAACACAATCCTGACTCAACGCCAACATAACCCTCAACTTAATCCCAAACTCAATCCTCAAATACTCGAAAACAAGAAGTCCTATAAAATTAGTTTATAACAGTGTTGCAAACTAGAGCTACTACTTTATACCCTCGAGGGTATATTTATGACATTTGACCTGGATGTTACAATTTAAAGAAAGAAAGAAATGCTCAGAAAATTACGGTCAGACGTCTGCAGACCAAAATTTTAAATTCTGGATTTAAAGATTAACTGCATAAGGATATGAGGTGTGGATTTACGAAATCGGAGAGTATGTAATTAGGCAAATTTAGGGGCAAAGAATATTATATAAATTTCATTTTTTCTTACTAGATTTAATTCAAATTGTATTAATCAGAACAAAGGGCGCATTCAGGTTAGCCGACTGTTTGGCAATATCATGAGTAAAATCAACACGTTGAGACCTGAACACACACATTAAAATTACATGACCATGTGATAGTTTAAATGTCATTTTACCATCGAGAGACCTGAACGCATCCAATGCATGCCATTAAAATCCAGCAAATCTATTTGTTGGCAACAATTAACTCATTTTTATACAAATACTTTGCAAATAGCCGCTAAATCCTATGAGCTAATAAATTCAATAAACAATATTACCAGTCACTGTAGAAAGACCCAAACGCCATTTTTAATTTGAATGAAGACGGCTAATGACGGTCAATTGGCAAAATTGACCAAAATTCAAAGACTGACATAAGAAATCGTAAAAGAAAACTAAAGGATTCGTATATTGCAAGATAATCAGATAGAACGCTTTCAGCACAAACCGCTTCACATCAGAACTATTTCAATAGGGCCTCGGTTGCACTAAATGAACTGGCAGATGGGTACAAAATTGCTCATGTCTGAGTGCCAGACCAGAACATGAAGGAACTGTTGGCAATAAGAAAGTAGGTCTATAAGTCAAGGACCTACCTTACAATGTACCGGCACCATAATGCGCCTTGAACAGGCGTTATTAATGTAAGGAGCTAAAACCGAAGTTAAGAATATCTGGGCCTAGGATTATGTCAGTCACAAAATTTTAAACGTTCACATGACGAAGGTCAAAGAAACTCTACAAATAAAGGAAGTGTAAGAAAGTTAGTGACGCTCTAGACATAGGACACAGCCATTACAGTTATCCTATTAAAAAAATTGCTAATGAAGTCGACGGACGACAGATGCTGTGAAGAGGAAACCACCGGCTACGATCCTATGAGTTCAATTAAGGGGTGAAATCATCGGCAAATATAAATGGGAACCTGCCAATGAGTTCAACGGAACAACTTGCAATTGCAACATTTCGTATCAAATCCAAGAGACCCACTTCGTACGGTACTCACGTAAATCGCCTCAAGTCTAATAAGACACCAGTGTTTTACAAGCAACGAATGAAGGGGTGATAAAATAATATTGAAGCTCTTAAGAAAATGCCAAGATGTTATTGGGTTAAAACGATGATTCAATCAATGAATTATTAATGCTAGGATAAAAGATGCGAAACGGCTACGCCAACGGGAGCGGTTTGAAATCTCGGTTTCAATCTCGAGTTTTGTAGCCAACGCTATGCTATGCTAACAGCTATTTAAACAAGTAAAGTGTAAGCTAACAGAAGTAAGCCAATGATGTGTACTATCTCCGCTTCTCATCTTCGTTAACAAAACGATGTCAATATTGAGAATTTTTACAAGTAACACTATCATATCATATCCTCTTAATATAAATATTCGTCAATCAATAATTCTGAAACGCTACAAAATAACCGAAAACAATTTTTATTCTTTCTTATAAACAAGATCAAAGAAAGCAACAAATCAAAACCAATCTGCCAGATTGAATAATACAGCAAAAAAAAAATATCACACAAGACAATTAATTTAAATGATTCATTTTAAATTAATTCAATTTTAACGCTATGAAAACGCTAAACAGCGTTAACCAGCATTTTTGTGTAGAATTCTTCAAATTCTATAAATTACGTGCTGAAATAGCCGTCGTAATATTTTTTTAAATAACCTTGTCTAAATTCATTATGTGATGATGAAATAAGACAATTGTTATTTAAATTATTTACATTGATCATTTTATTGAGCTTTTTGAGGAGAGGTTATTTCGAATAATCTATAAATTCGCTATAAATGTGATTCATTTCAACATTTTAGTAATTAAAACGATATGATACACAAGTTAAGTTATTTAAAAGAAAAAAATGATTTCTTTAATAGTTTTGAGGTAATTTTGGCTAATTGAAGCTTAATTAAAAACTCTCAAGAAATTCAAGTTACATTTACTTAACTCTTACTTAGATAATAATAAGCATTAATTTTAAAATGTATTTAATTGGCTTAATTGAATTATCACTACTTAATTCTGATTGTGTAATTCTAGAGGCAGATGAGGAAGATATTTAGCGAAAAGCTAATTTTTAAGTAGAAATTATATTTCTTCGGTATTCTAAAATAATAAAATAATTTCCATTTTTATTCAACAAATATTCAAAGTCCAACCAAATTAACGAACTCAAACTGCTATTAATTGACCGCTTTAATTTATAGAAGCCCAAAATTATTTAGTAATCAAATTTGTAAGCTGTTTAAAAAACGTGCGTAAGTAAGCATACAGTTTAGGTAAGAAAGTAAATATGTAATAATAAAACCTATACACGCCCCTATCATAAATTTAGCTTGGTTTGTTATTTGTTCTTATCATGTTTAATAAATAATAATTTATAAATTTACGACTACATTGAAATTAAATTTTTCTGTATAAAAACGTATGTGTAATCAGAGTGAAGTCTTTACCGAATAATTAAATTAAAAAAAACCGGAAAGGATGTTTGTTATAATTCATTTAATTCTTCAGATTCTCATTCTACCTTCTTTGATTAACATCCAAAGGAACACAAAAGTTTGTTCTAAAATATACGTAAGCTGTAGTTTTGTGCTTCGTGCGTGTGTATGCAAGTAACTGACTACGTAGTAGTTGATGTCGAAACAATGGAGTTAAGTAGTGTGTGCGTGTCGTGCAGCAGCTGAGCACCAAGCTAAGAGGCCAATTACTACTTATTTTGCTAAGTAGTAAAATAATCAATTTAGGTTAGTCACAGATAAGAATTCACAGATAAACCATCACAAATGATTTTGTGGTTGTATGAGCTGGAAGTAGTATTTATGCCGCTAATTTCACTTTTTAGAGGTTTTTTAAAGGGCATGAGAGAATATGTTTTTTCTTTTTACTTTTGACAGATCGGCGAGGCGTTTTATATTTACGTCAATTTCTAAAATCATTAAAATGTACAAATTTCCAAGCGTTTAATTTTTTTTTAAAGGTTTCTAATATTTTTTTCTATTTTTGGTTAGAAATAATCAAACTCTCTGTCAAAAATATAGATATCGGGTAAAAAAAACTTACACCGTTGCATTGTGTGCCTTCGCTTTTCGTACAAGAAACTTGCATGCCTTTTTCAACTGGTGTGACTTTATACAAAAGAAATTAAAAATATTCATCACAAACAAATATCCCGCGTGGTTGCTAGCATTCCATCGGGCGCGTCCCTAGGTGACGGATAGGGGTAAACCCTAACCGACTTGTCGGCGGGTAGATGGAAAATAAAATACCATTCGCGGAACTAGCTAAGGGTGGTTCCCTGAATATAATAACCAATATGGCAGATCCGAAAGAAGAAAACATTACGGCGCAAGGAAATGAATACCCAGTGCCGGCGACGTTGAGGGGTGAGCAAGCGTGCTTCCAGTCGTCGATAGCCAATGACCGTAATAATTCAGATGTAATGAACTCTGAAAACCCGTTTGGAAGAAGTTCCATAATGACAAGATCACGAACATCATCAACTAGAAGTGCTGAGATAGAAAACGAAACTCCGTAGACAACTGTGTAGATTGAAAAAATGAGAAACTGAAAAATTCACAAGCAAAAGAACCTGAGGAACAGGATGCTTCAGAGTTCTGTAAGAAAAATGATTTGCAAGCCCAAAAATCAAAGGAACAGTGTGCTACAGAGTTCCACACTGACGAACAAGAATTAAGAGAAGAAACTGACTGGATCCTAAAAAAGAACAGGAAGAAAAAATCTGCCAAAAAAGGCAGAATCTTCGGCAGAAATTGTAGTTTCAAAGGTGTATTAAATCAAAATCAACCCGATCAGGAAAACCAACAACCTACCAAAATTAAGGAAAAGGCACCACCACCAAACAACATTATTGGCGTAACTGAATATGGTATATCCAATCATTAATGAAATCGGTGACTATACAAAAGACTATAAGAACTGAGCACATATTGAAACTTATAGCGCCTTGGCTGAAAAATTAACAGATGAAGGTCAGGAATGGTACACATGCGAAGACAAAAATGATCGCCCATATCACCAAGTGATGGCCAGGGGTCTTAACCCAACCTGTAAAAAGCAGGATATAATGGAATACCTTAAACACCAGAGTTCCAAAATAGAGGATGCGGTAATATCCTAAAAAAGAAAAAACCGTAACTTACTAAGGGATTCAAATTAATAAAGGGGCTTCCTTTCAAAAAGTGAAGAAATTATTCAATATTAAGGCAGTCCTTTTTCTATCAAATGTGTGTTATTTAATTACCTGTTACCTGGGCACTCTTGCAATGCCAAAAATGTAAGAGACTAGAACCACCATGTTTTATTACACAGTGGTACCCCGGTATACGACCTTAATTCGTTCCTGGCCGTATACCAAATTGGTCGTATACCGAAGCAACCTTTCCCATAAGAAACCATGTAAAAAGAATTAATCCGTTTCAAGTCGTATACCGAGTATGTCATGTACTGGGGTGGTCCTTTACCGGATTACCACTGTATTATGTAATTATGGAACGCCCCTCTCCAAGCTTATAAAATAATAATTTTAACCAATCGATGGCTCTGGACATATTTCGCATAAAGGACAAATAGCAGAATTGACAAATTACAGATATGACCTTTTTGTAAGTTGAAATCAATAAAAATAAAGTTAATTAGCCACATAGAAATACACTTGGGTGCAAAAAATTCGCACATTGATCAATTTTCAACAAAAGTTCAAAAATATCAAAAAATTTATGTTTGTTTAATTTTCTTGAATTCTGATTCAAAGTCTATTTCAGCACCTATCCAGTGGCACCTATTTTGTACTCATTCCGTGCCAACAAAGTGATTTTTGGGGTCAATATCTGATTCGTACATACACAACATTTTGACTTTGAGCTTAAATATTATTTTATTTTGAGCCTAACTTCAAATATAACTTCCACGAAAGTAAAATGCATAAAGTAGGCTTTCGAAGGGCGCATAAGGGGTAGTGAACGGTCTTTTATCGATTACCCCTTCATTCGGAACAAGAAAATGAATACAACACCAGAGGTAGCCGCTTAAGTGGTTGCACTAATTGATGCGGGGCCGAACCAAAGTGAAATTGTTTGACAACTAAATTTGAGCCGATTCTCTGTTCGTAGAGTGTGGCAGAGATATCAAGAAACTGGCAGCTTCCAACGGCGACAAGGATCGGGTCGACCTCCTTGCGAAATCGTCGTGTGAATGCGGATTAACTGGGATAGCGGCTTCAAGAAGTTTGTGAAATCGAAGTCATTCGGTGGACAGTTAGAAGACGAATTCGAGAAGGTGATCTGACTGCACACAGACCAGTAAACGGGCCGAAATTGATCCCAGCCCATCGACGAGGCCGCCTTCAATTCGCTCGAGAGCATTTGGATTGGACAGAAGAACAATGGAGAACAGTCCTGTTGTCTGACGAGTGCAGGATGTGCTTACATGGCAACGATGGGCAAGAAGAGTGTACGGAAGATCAGGAGAGCGATTTGCACAATGTTGCATTGGAGAACATGTCTCGTATGGCCGAGTATCGTGTATGTTCTGGGGAGGCATATCACTGGAGGCGAGGACAGATCTTGTGTTCATCTCCGAGCGAATACTGGCTTGCGATCATGAGGATTGACTTCTCAAAGGTACATTGAGGAAGTACTCGAGGATTATGTCTTACCTTTTGAAGGGTTTATTGGTTAAAACTTCTTGTTCATGCAGGTTAATGCGAGACCGCATACGGCTAGTATAGTGTACCAGCACTCTCAATAGGTGAATGTGCCTGTTATGGATTGGCCAGCTCGAAGCCGGGACCTCAATCCCATCGAAGATTTATAGGACGAGCTGAAAAAAACAGTTCGATCCAGAGATATTGCTCCAACGAGTCTTCAGGAGCTGTAACAGGCAACAGCAGAGGAATGGGAGGCGATACCTCAAAATGTGGTGAAAACTTTGGTGAAACCAATGAAACATCGAATGGAAGCTGTCATTCGGGCTTGAGGAGGCAATACATTTTGTTAATAAAAATGTTTTTTACTGATTTTCATGTTTTAATTCGATTTTCACCACTAATTTTCATGCTGACAAATTGACAAAAAACGTGTGCTTCAGATATTGACCCCAAAACTCATTTTGTTGGCACGGTATAAGTACAAAAAAATTACCACTTGATAGGTGTTGAAATAAACTTTGAATCTGCATGCAAGAAAATTAAACAAACATTAGATTTTTTGATATTTTTGAACTTTTGTTGAAAATTGATCAATGTGAGAATTTTTTGCACCCAAGATTATGTTTTATGACCTTTAATAAATTACAAAAAAAGTATGGTTTGAAGTACACCAAAGCTTGCATCGAGCAGGGATTCTGACCAATTTTGAAATGGTTATTGTCTTGGTTAACTTTTATTGTTCACGGACTTGTAGCGATTCTCTTATTCAAATCGCTCATTTTCATTCGTTTATTCGCTACAATTATTTGAAATGTAACGCATTTCAACTTCCAAACGTAATTGTAATTGAACAGTCTTTTCGGTTTATAGTGACACCTACATAAGTTGTATGGTTTGCATCTGTACTCAACGCAAATAATGGTCGTTTCCACACGAGTTGCGCTCACGCTGTTGCATTTCTTCGTCTCTTACCTCTTTGCACTCTTTTTGCCTATAAACTAAATTTTGGAGTGGGGATATTTCTGTTGCATCTCGTTGCCAACAAAATTACTTGATTTTCGATTTGCATTACTAACCCAAACAAAGAAACAAAATAAAAATTTCGAAATGAAACATGAAAAATGAAATATTTTACACATTCATAAACAAAAAATCAGTTTTTGGGTAAAATGCAACAATCGTGTGGAAACGTTTTTTAATTGTTCATGATATCATGAATACGACTCGTGTGGAAACGACCAATATATTTCACTGTTTTTGAGTACAGTTCACTATTTGATAGTAAATAAATATCATGGACAATTTAATACAGCAACCGAAATTACTCACACCATCTATTGTCGACATTCACAAATCATTCTTTCCGCAAAATACGATTTTGTTTGCTGAAACAGAAATATTATGTCTAAGTTTTTTACCTCTTCAATATTTCATTTTTGACACACGCCATTACACTCAGAGTCTACATTTGGTACGCTACACATCTTCTTCATGCGAGAACAAAAAATCAATCATAATTAATTAATAAATATTAATATTAAAATAAATACAGAAAGTGCGACGCGAAATTAATTTGGTATCATTAAATTACGTGAAGTTAAATTATATATTTAAGCTGTGTTGCTGAAACTTAATTTAAGTGAATTGTTAACCTGTTTAATACGTGCGCTAATAAATACGGCACATAGGCTCTATTGTGTGCCGCCATAAACAGAAATCGTGGCGTGAATTTATTCTGAATTTATTCTACGATAGAGCCCCTTCGTTGTAATTCACATCTGACGCCCCACTACAGGCGTTATAGACTCTTTTCATTATTTCTTTATTATGGCAAGAACAACAGCAGACTGTTGCTATGCACTGAGTGTGTCAGCGTCAGGCAGGAATAATGCCTCTGAAGGACGCTCTCGCTGACTCTTTCAACTGTTGTTTCACAATTTTTAGGTTATTTTCCTGTAAGTTCCAAACCCAGTACCAAACTCAGAGAGTGAACCGTCCGAAAAGAATATTAACGACTAAGATAGCCGTTTCAGAACATTTTGTGAAAGCCAGGAATCTCTCAACTATAAAAAGATACAAAAAAATTAACACCGTTATTTTTATAAATTAATTTTAATATCATCCTCGTATGTTGGTATTCGGTCAATCTTTGTATACTGGAACCGAGAATCCTTTTTTCAGAAATATGAAATCATCTAATTCTGTATCCAATATCTAGGTATTCAAATTTATGATTGAATCCGGTCACGATAATATTACTATCGGCTTATCCCATGCTTCAACAAGCTGTTGAACTTCAGTAACATTGGCCTATCTTTGGCATTAACGGAAAACCCCAAATAAATATCACACAAACTGATTTCGAATTATGTGATAAATTTAATTAACTACAACCCGAAACATAAAGTCAAATTTAGGAAGCAGAAGTAGTAAGCAGAACTGTGTTATATGTACCACCACAATATTTTAAGTTCACTGAACTGTAAAAAAGTTTAGGTTAAAATGGTTGCAAGTCTATAGAAGAATGAATAAATTTCTAAGTACAATATTTATTTGAAATATTGAATAGGTAACTAAGTTCTAACTGATAATCTAGGGTCGCGATATTACTATTTAAATGTAATAAAAGTATTTTAGTTGAGTTCTTTGGGACCAAAAAACTGATCTACATAAATCAATAAAAAACTTAACTCTTCCAGTAGAAATTGATATACGTCTATGTATAGTTCCGTTTTTTTAGCCGTTTTTTTGGTTGAAGTTGCTAGAGCTTTGGGTATCTAAAGGTACCTCAGTAGTTTAAGAACATTTTGTAGAAGGACGTCATTGCTCAATATTCGTTCATCCCACATTTAGCATATTTTCAGTTCCCGAAGTGCTATTTTTACAAAAGATCCGTTCCAACTTACTCTCTAAAATACTCCAGCTATGATATGGCTATCTAACATAATATTCACTTATATACACTGTCTCTAACTATTATAATGTACCTTTATTTTTTATAGCGTTGCGCTCAGCCATTACCATAGACTTTCTGATTAATTCTATGAAGTCAAAAATGGCATAGAGGTATCTTAAAATTGAATTTTTCATTCCCGGAAAATATTCACAACATTCCTGGGGAACAGGAATAATTTTAATTTCTTAAATTCCCTGGAATTCCATCTCGAAAATTCTCGAGATGCAAGCCTTAGAGAAAATATGGAGTAATCTGGAAATCTGTGATTTTTAGTACGTAAGAGGAATAAAGAATAGCACGTATGTACAGCTTACAATTAATTTTGTCCAACTTCCGATTTGGCGTAAAATGCCTTCCCTTTTGTTTTCTTATTATTTCGAAATTATTGAGATTTTTAAAATTATTCGAAGTTTTTAATAGTTTTTTGAGACGTTTAAGAATTTTCATATTTATTTAATTTACAAATCTACGTAATTATTCGTAATTACGAGAATCATAAACGGTAAAATCTATTACCGATAGAGAAACTGTAAAAATCACTTTAAATTCTATAACTAAAGTTCTAATCATATTAGGACCTCTTCTTGAATTTTAAAACGAAACTTAATCGTAGCGCGCCGTGGCCCTTAGATTAGCTTAAATTCTTTTTGAAACTTCATAGAACAAAAATCAAAAAATTTAAAGTAACTTCGAATGGTTTAGCAACAAATTTTATCGATATTTAAGAGAGCGGGTTTAGGGTAGCTTTATAGACTCACCTTAAAGTCGATAAAGTTCAAACCATTTCATGTTAATTTTAATTGTGGTTAATTTATTTTTCTATGATGCTTCAAGAACAAGAATAATTTAAACTAAACTAGAAACCTCCACTATGATTAGAACTTTTGTTATACATTTTATGGTTTGTACATCCTCTAGAAGGCGATCTATTTTGAAACGAAAATTCCTTTCAAAGTTATAAATCGAATTTTGGTTGAGTTCGTCTAGGAAGAGGCAACGCATTACTTGTTTGTTTGGCTTCAATCACCGATCCGGTGGTTTGTCGACAGTGACTTTACTGTAGTTCAAGTTATAGTTATGTGATTCATAATAAATATTAGTTATAGTTTTAATTAATTACAGTGTTAAATTGTTTTTCTTAAGCTTAGTGCAAGTAAATTCATGTTAAGGTCATGAGACCATAACAACTCAGTTATTATTAAATTATTATTATTTATTTAAAATCCATGTAACTAAGCAAATTACGTCAAAATTTCCGTTAATTTTATTGTTAGTTCTAAGCGTAACTTTTGTAATGGTGACATTTGATTGATTTAGTTTTGTTACGAGTTGCAAGGTCAAATTGCCTAACTACAATCCAGCCATCTGTACTAAGCAGCTGATTATATCTTTTGAGTTTCTCATGAATCCCCCCCTCTGCCCAAGCCGACATTAGGTAGCAGATCAATGGTTGCTGCTTACGGGATTATACACAGTCACGAATTTTCTGTTAACATAATTCGCCCAAGGCGAATTAGATTACACTCCGGTCAAATTCAGTTTAACTGGTCTCGTTTGATTCGTCACGGTGTCAGCAACAATATTATCAAATTTAAAAATACTTCTGTACCCATTTAGTTTTTCAGATAAAATAATAAAACGAGTAAAAGGCGAGTTTGCTTGGGGTTAAACCATTTTTAGGAGTGATTTACCAAATCAAAAATAGCGTTTCATCCTAATTTCCCATTTTTACTATTTCTCGTGACAATTTGACTGTAGTTCTCGACGAAACAGTTGCATTCTAGATTGTGCAACATGATGTGCTCCTAACTTGTTTTCACATATTTATGGTAGTGTTCCATCTCCTGCCCTTTATCGGCACCATATTGGATGTCATCGAGCGTTGTATCATCCGATTTGCATCTTGTGGGTGCAGTAAACTGACTAGATTTTTTCCTCATGAGTTGCAATATTATTCTTTCTGATTTCCTGTGTCCACCTTGGTATTTCGAATCAACATACATCTCGAAACTAAAGGTTTACTTATAGAAAAAATGTTTTAGTAGAAAGTTGTTTGTTTTTGAGAGGGAACCTAACTAAATTATTTTGATTGAATCGTATCTGGCAAAGTAAAGAGTGTGTAAATAATGTGTTCAGATAAAAGTGGTTTGGCTTTTCGCAAAAATAAAAATGAAATGCGGTTAACTAAAAATATAGGTTTACATTAAAAAAAACAACATAATCTTAATATGACCTTGACACATAACTTCAAGGTCATCATAAATCATTTAATCAGGTTTCTCCCCCAAAATGGTCGAAAAATTAAACAGAAATAATTAAATGCTAATGTCCAGAAAAAATATGATTCGCCGGCACTCTTACCCATTCGGCTCTCTCTTTTTTTGGTAATTAAACTAGGTTCCAAATGCCACCATTCAATATTGATTAAAAAAATATTCCAAAATACCAAAAACATCAATTTCTTGGAAAAACACGAAATCGAATTTACAGCAGCTGTTTTATACAGTGATTCATATTACATACATTCAATAAAAACGCCAAGGAGCATAAATATATTAATTTATGGCTTCTTGGAATAATATTACACGATGACGAATCTGATGAGGCAATCATTATTTGTCTATTTTTGTAGAACAATTTAAATACCAAATGTATCAAGATTACTGCAATATTGCGCAAAAACATTGATTATTATAAATATGGAAAACTTATAAAAGCTATCTTAACCCTTTCAAACGCCATTTAAAATTGACTTTCTTCCAAAAATAAAATACGTAGCACAATTATGCACTGCTATGATATGGCATTGCTCATAAAACTGTAGTGTGAACATAAATACATAAGAGAACGATCGCACAAGAGAAATGAGACAAAAATTAAAAATTACGGTTGGTCGAAGCGATGAAAGTTGATGTACAATATATTGTACAAGGCGTTTGAGAGGGTTAAACTAATTAAATAATACTTTTCATATTTTTGTTAACCCAACAGGACAACACCATTCCATGGTTCCAATGTAATAATTCGTGTAAGGTTCTGCATAAAAAATTGTCAGATACATATTTGTTTTTTTTTTTAATTTGCTGAAATCTTATAGTAGTAACTTATCTATAATAATAATTTCGATCCAAGACATTAAAACTCGCCCAAACCGCATCATAAAATACAAATAGCTTGCCAAAAAATTCTACAATTATCGCAAATAAAAAATTATGAGACTATCTTCAAGGTCGTTTGAATTTTATGGTGAGCGCATACTTTAATATTTACCAACACTTAAAATTCTGTCTGAAGTATTAAAGCAAAAAATAGAAAATTAAACCAAATTTGTTATTTCGATTTTTTGAAAACGTGCGGTCTAACCATCTTGGAAACAAAATCAGAAATTACTAATCGCGTTGTCATGCTGATATTCATCGTACAATACCAATAAATCAATAAGGTAATTGAACCACTACCGTTCAGACACAAATAATGTTTTGAACACTTTCTAGATAACTTTCATTCTCATAATAAAAAATGTAATTTGCAATGTTTGTAATTAGATTGATGTTTATTTTGAGTAAACAAAAATCCCTCCCCGATATGAAATAAGATTCGTGACCACAAAAGTTTCATTTGGACGAGACAGTCGTCTAATTTGTTAGAGAATTATGATAGCAACACATGCAAATTTATACGAATATAATTGATTACAATTATGTAATACTTACAGTAAACTTCAAAACTAATTAAGTACCGCATATAGGTGGAGGTTCAATATTCACTGTTCAACTTCTATAATTATGATGGAATAAATCATAACCGTTGTATAACTTCCCACGTCATTGTTCTGTGTTTATTTCTTTATACACAAAGTGATGTACCAACAAAATGTGTAGGAATTTTAAGTAAGAAATTTAATATTCTGTTTATGAGCAATTATTAGACTAGAATAAACGCAAATATTTGTGATGATTTTATAGGAGATATGAATGAATATTAAATAAACACACTTACGTATATGACATCATATTTTGTTATCTATAATTACCTAAAAACTCGATTAAAACGGTAAATTACACAATATCTAATCGCATTAGATCCAAAATATACTACAAATTTCTAGAAATGTGTGACTGACAACGTAAAATCCCTCATGTTTTGATTGCCATTCGCATTTCCGTGAGTCAATTACAAATTTTTTTGTTTCATAGAAAACTGCTTTTAGATCTGAGGACAAATATGTATAGTATGTAATTTTTCTCTGAAATACTTATATAACAAATCATTAATAAAAAATCAATTATAATAAGATTAATTATTGTGACCTGTGTGATTTGTTTAAAATTTATAAAAACTTATACAGAACTATGAATGAATCGCCTTGCTAGGTCATGCATATTAATCTACATGTTTGAATTAGGAAGTAAAACAGTGAAATACAGCTGCAAACAACGTTTATTTGGGACGGTGGTAGAAAGAGCAAACAGAAAGCGTTCGATGTTGAAAGGCCGAATGTCGGAAGGCCGAATGTCGAAAGGCCAAACGCCGAAAGGCTGAATGGAAGGGAAGGCCGAATGTCGAAAGGCCGAACACCGAAAGGTTGAATGGATCAGAAGGCCGAATGTCGAAAGGACGAATAACGAAAAACCGGATGGGTTAAAAAGCCGACACACATTTGTGGTACATCTATCAGTAGAAGCGATACGAGGGATACAATTTCTTTGATCTGTGTCTACAAGGTTGACGAAGCATTTACGAAGCATTAAATGCTCAATTCGCTCCAATACATTCGTCGATGCGTTGCTAACCCAACAAATTAAGCTAACCATAAAATAACTTGAAACATTTGTGGTAGAACTATCAGTATAAGCGTTATGAGCGATACGATTCCTTTGATCTATGTCCCAAAGGTTGACGAAGCAATTTTCGTTATCGTAAATATTAAGAACTTTACGGAAAGTCAAATTCGATAGGCATTTTATAAATTTTAATTGGGATACCATCATATTCCCGAACGGAAAAATCCCCAAAAAAAAAATACCGAAAAATACAAAGTTGCCCAATCGAAAGGGAAGACTCCAATAAATTTTTGATAACTAAAATATGAAAACAAAAGGAATCTACATAATTTCATGTCATCCTTACGCGAAAAGGACCAATGCTAAGCGGCTTTGTGGGGTTTTTTATTTTAGTATGTGAAATACAAACGTAAATATTTTTACAAATGTTAATATTTTTGGAATTTTTCTGACGTTTTCCTGGCATCCTCGCGCAAAGGGTCCAATGCTAAGCGGCTTTGGGGAGTTCTCTATTATAGTATGTGAATTATTATTAAAAAATACAAATTTTTTCAAAAACGGTTCAATCTCTATGAATATTAGAATTTCAAAAAATTGTCAGGCCGGGGGTTTGAGGGCGGTAGCCCCCATCCTCCAAGGTATAAAACGAATTAAAATAATATTTCAAAAATTTGTTATTTTTAAAAAACTTGTTTTTTTGGAATTTTTGTTTTTTTTTGGGATTTTTTTATTTTGGATAACGATACCAACCCATTTTAATTTGGTCCGCACTTCGATAATTGCGTTTCTGGATTTTTGTTTTTCTAATTTTTTGTGTTTCTGGGTATTTTTTTCTGGATTAGTTTTTCGGGATTTTCAGTTTCTGTATTATTTTTATCTAGATAAGGTAGCAAACTCAAAAAAAAATTTATTTATTTTTCTTTTTTATTATAATTAATTAATTTTAATTATATGGCAATAAAAACGTAAGAAAATTTTAATAAAGGCGATTTACTATTAAACATTTTTATACAAAAATTTTGTTAAAAATATAAATTTTGAAAATTTGCATTCCTAAGAAAAGATGAAAAATTAAAATCAATTTCGACACAAACGACCTTTCGACATTCGGCCTTTCGACACATTCGGTCTTTCGAGACATTCGGTCTTTCGACATTCGGCCTTTCGGCCTTATTCCACAGAAAGAACTACAAAAATGTAAGGTTTTCAAGTTTTATGTTTAGCCAAATGAACAGAATTAACCTGCCATAATTTTAAAATTGAATCTCCAGGATACTGCTTACATCCATCGTTCCCAATTTTTATTCTTTCAAATTAATTGTATGATGAAATTCGCAAAATTTATTGGAATTTGATTAGTTTGTGAGAAACTTTCAATTTTGTTTTTGCGAATTTTTTCGATTTCAGAATTAGTAGAATTTATGGAACCTATACCAAACTTTAAATTATTTAATGCATTCTTAAATTAATTTTTCGCAAGTATAAAGCTTCTGACCAAAAATTAATAAAATATTGAGATATTATAAATTTGATTCTCGAACTTTGTTCTTAGGAATTTTTACTAGAATTTAATAAAGCAATTAGACTAATTTTAGAACAGCTAGAACTAGAATTAAAATTGGCTTAAATTTTGACGTTATTTTGAATTACAAAAACCTTGAGAATGAATAACTTCATTTTCACAATTTAGATGAGTTTGTTTTTGGAAACTTTATTAAAAATGTTCAACAAATTGCAGAAATTTTTAAAAAATCCAAACCAAACGTTTGTTTAATGATATTTATAAATTATTTGTTTACAATTACTAAGCTCACTTGTGTTCACAATAACTTCAACTATTTTTAATTTTATCACCTGCTACAAATAGTTTCATACTGGGATGGAAGAAATTTGTTATTAAATAAAATTCATTTGTGAAATGATATCTTTTACTTGTGTCGACCAAGTCGCCGTCACAGAGGATTCAAGTTGGAACTTGCTATCAGCTCCGTATCTTGTAACTTCCGCACATGCTCGTATTACCTCCACGTAATGACCGCTAGTAACTACTGATCTATTGATTTCTAGACTAAAACATGGTCCTGAAGGAGCCCAGTTAATCTTAAACAAATCGCTGGGCTGGATTAAGGAGTTCAACAATAAAGAGTTCGATTCTCTAAAAAAAATCCAGGAACGGTAGACAAGAATACTCGGATTTTTAGGTCTGCTTCCATATGGCCTGCTGATTGTGGTAATGATTGACCAGTCAAATGGCAGTATCAAGCCCGCCAATAGGAGGAAGGTGGAAGGAGCCTTAGCCGCTAGCTACCTAAGAATCCTGACAGAAAACTCCGGACTTAAACCGGCTTGTCGAGATGAAAATTGGCACAGGAATAAAGTTAAACTGACTGACTGCCGGTGTGGATTAGAGATATGTGCTCTTCTATAAGAAGGCAGTGGAGGGACTTGGCGAGGTGTGACCCGAGGCCAGCCTTGCTGTTATTGCAAGGAAAGAGATCCCTGTAGGTCGAGAGCCTTCAGAACACTAGGGACTACGGACTAAGGCTGATTATAGGTTAGCTGTTATAATTATTAACAAAGAATCACTGACTGCACTGGCAAAGAGCAATGGTACTATTAACCATGGTTTCAGTGCAGCCACACTAGGGCATCCAATTCCGGAATTCGGAATACCGGTATTCCGGAATACCGGCCCATATTTTAGTTTTGATTATTCCGGAATTGAAAACATTAATTCCGGAATTATCAAATTTCTATTTCTCACATTATTTTTAGTAGTTCCAACTTAATTTTATGTAATTATAGTAATTGTTGTACTAGAAAATGCTATCTACAGTGAAACTTCTCTAAAGTGACCCCTTAAGAGTGGCAGAAATTTTGGTCACTTCATGGAGGTGAGCAATTTAAGGGATAAAGCAGCCCAATAATTTGAAAACTAAAAGTCTAGTCTGACAGAAACATTTTCTTTAATTGCAACAAATTTAAAGATAACATGACAGGGACTGACAAAAAGTAGTCAATTTAGACAGCTGTTCAAAATTGGTCACTTTTGAAAGTTTTACTGTGTTTCTCTAAAAATTGCCTTTTGCATTTACCTATTTCATTTTATCCATCCCTAAAATACAACTGTCAAATATGTAAGTGTTGTATTGCTTCTGTATTGTTTTCAAAGCCGCCAAAAGATACTTAGTGCGTACCTGTCACGCCGTTTATAGCCCGGTTAAGAACAATGTATTTAATGGGAAAGGTGTTCATTCCAAATCCGACTCGAACAAATAAATTCAGAAAGTTTCTCGACGTTATTCCGGTATAAATTTGATGAGAGCAATACAAGCTCCGATGCGGATTATGTAACTTAAGTATTCAATAATTTTGAACCTTCGTCCAGAATGCTGATTGCGGGAACGTTGTTTCAACACAAAATATATGATTTAATTAGTTCTTTAAAAAGGAAAAAATAAACTATCGTAAAAGTGTATCTACAAAATTCCTTAAAATCGTTTTATTAATTACCGCTAAGAAAATTAATGCTTGCTAGTCTTTTGAATTAAATTTGTGACAGCAAAGGTTTAAAAGTAAAAAAACATTCAATTTGTTAGTTTATTTAATGTCGTTTTCGATTCATCAAAATAATTTAATCTGTGACGCAATCGATTGATCTTCTGCTGCCAAGTTGTAGGAGTCGCCCAATAAAATCAATCCGTCGAGTAAAATTTTTGCTCGATTACAAATCTCGATTTTTTGTCAGATTTATCCCTCTTTTACTAAGGCCTGTATTACATTATCACTATTTTACGACGTACAAATGTTACAACATTTCTGAGTTGTATTATTTTTACGATCGTAGTTAGCCTCATGAAGCTAACTATTGCAACATCTCTCTGACAGCTCATAGAAATGACAGAACACGAAAAATACGATTGGAGCATGAAAATATAGACTCACTTTTGTTCCATTCTTTGGTAACTATCGTGACAAAATGATTGATAGTGTACTTAATATAGAAAAAATATTTGTATCATTTCTGTTGTCGTACTTTTACGTACTTAAATGTTAATGTAGTAATTATTCTACGACGTAGAATAGTGATAATGTAATACAGGCCTTATACCAACAACTAATACTGTCATTTTCACTAGAACTGTCAGTTTGTTGTTTCAATTCAAATAAATAATATTTTCAAGACGTCAAAAATACACACACATAAAAAAATCGGGCAATTCGATTTTCATGTTCGATTCACGGATTGATTTTTGAAAGTGGTGGAAAAAGCGAATCGAAAACGACATTAAATTGATGTTAACGTTCATTTCCGGGCAGCTCGATTATATTGTTCGATTCGCAGTGAAATTTTTGCTTTAGCAGAGAAGGGTAAGGCGAATCGAAAACGACACTAGTGTTTCTGCTATAACAAATTCGCTAGTTCCTCAGGCTTCCTGATAAATACTGAAAACGTGTAGGTAAACGCTTACGGATTGTGAATAGCGAACTAGCCATATGTAATAACTTTAATTTTGGGGCGATTCATTCAGGTGCCCTGGAGGCCCTATTCATCAGAATGTTAATGAAAATATACCATCACCCAGCATCGAGCCTGAAAGAGCGTTAGCAGCAGGAAATATCGCCACTAAAACTTTAGACTGCTTAATGAAACAACCTCGGTCCGTTAGGTTTAATGAGAAAAAACATAAAACCAGGATAAATAGAAGAAATTGGTTGTTTTTTGTAAAATTTTGATGTTTAATTTTTAATCAAAGATTATTTAAAAAAAATCAATTCCTGAATTGATACCGGAATTCCGGAATCGAGAGCATTCAAATCCGAAAATTCCGGAATCAAATTTTTGCCAAAAATTGGATGCCCTAAGCCACACTCAAGGTTTATAAGACGCGA
The DNA here is from genome assembly GCA_963556165.1 of Tipula helvola. Lineage (NCBI taxonomy): Eukaryota > Metazoa > Arthropoda > Insecta > Diptera > Tipulidae > Tipula > Tipula helvola. The sequence continues at coordinate 37,977,123 of OY744482.1, read as the reverse complement.
ACAAGTTCATTTAGGCGCCCTGAGGATATGGACAGCCAATTCGAAAATCTAAGCTGGTTTCTCCTATCATATTACAGCAATGCAGATGTAGCATTAGCGGTTAGAATTAAGGTCGACAAATATAACCTCTGGCTTAGTGCAGTACTTATTAGTAAGTGATGCAAATTCTCTTCAAACAATCTGAAGAAGTAGGGATACAAATGAGTGAGGTGAGTTACTCTTTGATTACGTGTCGGAAGACCATTCCTTTTCTGATCGTGGTTATCTTCAATTTGGAATGGGCATGGAATCCCCTAAAGTTCAATCGAACGGGAGGAAAACCGTCAGAGCTACCTTTAAAACTATTCTGGGTAATTCATTTCTTATTTCGGTGACAAAATCTCCAGAAAAAACACAAAAACTTGTTGCCTCTCAGTAGGTTCTCTCCTCTTAGTAGGTCTAGGGGTAGCAATCTCGGCGGCTTTGGTGGTCCAAGGAGATTGGGACTCCTTTAAGGAAGTCCTCGAAACATACAAATACGGATTAAGAAGTGCCAAGGACAATCTTGGAGACAATACTACGGTAAAATACAGGAGTCTTCAGAGATCTCAAGACTAAGCAAAGTACTATCTACTGGCCCTTCCATCCCAAGTTATCTTCAACGGCCGGATGGTATATGGTCTACTACTACTTAGTGAATAATCATTGAAACTTCTGGTGGAGACTCATTTTCCAGGTTGTGCCGAATTTGTGCCTGTTACATCAGAGGGGAACAGGGCAAGTATAGCCTCGCACGTCAAATTATTATTAGAAGGAAAATTCTGTGGAGGATAAATAGATTTAAGCCATATAAGTCGCCAGAACCTGATATCCCTGTGGATATCCAACCGACTATTAAGTAATTTTTAAAAGTAGCCTAGAACTATGTCATATTCCTAACAAATGGACTGAAGTGAAGGTTATGTTCGTACCTAAGGCGGGAAAACACTTAACTGCAGTCCCAAAAACCTTAGAGCTAACTATTAGCTTATCTTTCTTTTTCTTAAAATAACTGGAAAGACAAATATAAGTTCATATTAGAGGCGCGATTGCGCCGGAAAAATTGTTAAAATCTCAACATGCATAGTTATTGCAAGGAGAGATCTGTGGAGGCAGCTTTCATTCTCTTATATATTTCATCGAAAAATCTTTCGACCATAGGGATTACGCTTTGGTAACCTTTCTGCCTTTAGTATTGTGCATTCTTTCCATATGGGCCAATGGTTGTGGGTTGAATGCAAATCCACACAAAACTGAATTATGGCTCTTTTCTAGGAAATACAAACTTCTGGAGGATATCCATCCAGGCACTGGAGTCTGCTACATCTGACTCCTTCAGACATCTTGTGCAAACATTTGCCAGCATATACGAGTGAAATCCATCTCAATGTGGAACCGTAACAATACACAGCACTCATCTATTTTGTGTAACAAAGTGATGCCTCAGAAAACCTTGGGGCCCCTCAAGAGAGGACTGATTGATGGATGCAGTTGTGAAACGAGGAGTTATAAACTTGTTCACGGATGGTTCGAAAAGGTACGGAAAAGTCGAAGCTGGAGGATTTGTGAGGAACTTCTGATAAACCTCTCCTTCTGTCTCCTCGACTATTGTAGCGTTTTTCAAGCTGAACTGCCATAAAGGAAGTCGTAGACTGGTTGAGGTATTAAGCAGAAAGAATATTGAAATACCTCTTGAATCATGCAAACTACTGCTTAAGGAAGGAGCTAGCACATTGACGAATGACATATGGTCAAATAGTACCTCATGTATTATAACCCGGCAGATCTGGCCAAAGTTAGAGTGGCGAGATCTAAACAGCTAATCTCCGTTCAGCAGTATAAGGACACAATGGTTGTCGGAGTGATTACAGGGCACTGTCTCATAGGCAGGCATGCGAGTTAATTTGGATTCTTCTCACATGACTAATGTCCCGGTTGTAAAGGCGAAGAGTAGGAAGAGACAGTAGTCCATCTTCTTTTTTGCACCTTGGGACACCTCTTTTAAATGACCTGATGGACCTCAGTAGGACGGACGTCAATATTATCCAGTGCTTTGTCAACAGCTAAATTGGTTTCAATGACTAGTTAGAAAATAATAATTTATAATTATTTATAATCTAACGTAACCCAACCTAACCTACAATCTACATACTCGTCGCAAAGATAAGCAGCCCAACACAACGGCGTTGGACTATTAGAAAATAATTACATAATACTTATGTCGAATTCTTTCTGGTTGCCCAAAAACTCGATTTTTTTTTATATACCAAAGATCATGAAAAAATGAGAGGGTTGCGTAGTTGTTGGGATGAATAGAACTTGTTTTATTTTCTGTTATTTACAAATCACAATAGCACTGTAATAGTAGTCGAATTATAAACCCTACAAAAACCGTTGTGCATTTTTTACTAATGAAAAATGGAGTCAGATTTTTTTTTGACACGTAAGTATATTAATACGTGACAATTTTTTCTCCTTAACACAAATAAAGCACAGAAGTTGGCTAGTAATCGGTGCATTTATCGATTGTAAAAAAAAAACGAAGTGCGAGCAAAAATGTAACAAACTACATTGATTGTTTACTTTTTAATATTATTGACGACAGCCGCCAAAAAACTGTTAGTTTGCACGTCAATAGCAGACCGATGGTAAAAAGGTGTTTGTCTTTCAATGAACACGATGATAATACCACATAGGGTTTCTATAAAATACGCTGGGGAATACCGTAGAACACGCTGATACAGGGAGTACGCTGATTCGGGTTCTCTGAGGCAATCTTTGGTAGGTGCAGAGGTCACTGTCGACGATGGTGGTTCCTCGCCTTAAAGGACTAAACAGTGTTGACTTTCTATCAAGAAACTTTTAACTTCTTGTCCATGTTCTGACAAGCCGTTGGCATTCCAGATTGCTAATTTAAGGATTCTGAACATTGAATGATTTAGAGACAATGGTTATTAGAAGATTAAGGATTTTCCATCATAATTTCCAACAGTTGTGTAGAAGATTGCTCGGGTAGTTGTTCATGATTTTTGAATTTTCCGTTGATTGGTTTTCTTTGGTAAGATTTCCTTCCGAAGTTTGACTTTTAATTGAATGTTTCGAGTTTCTATGCATATATTACCCCTGTAACTAACTGACAAGAGGGATTCGGTTTGCAACTTCTATAGTTGGCTGAGCACGCATTTCGCCTCTGTACCCCACGTTTTCTTTTCACATTAATTTATGAGATGTTCATCTGTACTTATCGAATGTATTTCTTTATTTGATTCCCTCTTTCGAAGCTCAATTTTAAAGAGTGGGAATGGCTTTTCCGTACCACTTTGCCTCATATTGCAGAGCTTAACAACATCGTGGCCCCCAACTCACTTTTCAAATCTTCAATGTTAATTGATGGATGCAAGTTTTGCATGACCACCTGGTAGGTTTTGTTCACTTTATGTTGGAACGAATGGAATTCGGTATTTCGCTCCGCCAGGGCTCTAATCACCAATGGGTACACCTCGACATCTTTTAACTAAATTTTAACCTGGTTAATTTTAACCTAGTTCCTTTAACAAGACAGGTAAAGGATTGATTATTTTTCACATTTCACAATATTGGTAGCGACAATACTTTTTGATTTAGGGAGGTTTTTAGACTTCCTCGAGCAAACTATGAAATCGAGTAGATAAATACACTACAGGCTGCGCTAACCAATAATTTTTTTTATTTATTTATTTATTTATTTATTTTATTTAGTAATATTTACTATTTGCACAAGATTTATAATTTACATATAAAAATAAAGTAAAAATAAGCACGTTAATCAATTAAATTTCATTCTAACATAAGAATCCAATTTTTGTTTGAATTTTATTAAATTTGTTTCATTTTTTAATTCTATAGGAAGTTCATTATATAATTTTAATCCCTTATAAATAAGTAAATTCTGAGTTCTAGAATTTCTAAACAAATCTAACCTAAAATCAAATTTGTTTCTTAGATTATATTGAGTTAAATCGCTCACATAGTTTAACTTTTCCATTAAATATTTCGGAAGATATCCATTAATAATTTTAAACACAAATATTAAAACATTAAATTTAATTCTTTGATCCACCTTCAGCCAGTTTAAAGAATTTAATAAAATAGATGTAGAAACTAATTTTTTCTTTCTTAAAATAATACGCATTCCCCTATTTTGTAATACCTGCAATCTATTAACCATTTCATTATTAAACATTAACATAATAGTAGAACAAAACTCAAAATGTGGCCTAATAATGGCATTAAATATTTTAATAGAGGTATTTACGGATAATTTATTTCTAATACTTCTAAAAAAATACAACTTCTTCGCGATCTTTTTACAAATGTAATCTAGATGTGACTTAAAATTTAATTTATTATCAATAATTACCCCTAAATATTTCATTTCATTATTTTGATCTATACAAGTATCATCAATTATAATATTACAATTACCTACATTACTATTTAAAATCATGTATTTAGTTTTATCAATATTTAATTTCATCTTATTCATTTTAAACCAATTACTTAAATGTTGTAAGTCGTCGTTAATTTTATTAACAGCTACTTGAAGTTCATCACTCTCCACATATAATAGTGATATAATATATAATAATCATTTATCTTAATTTGTTTGCATTTTTTGTTACGAGTTATTGGCTCGCGACTCTACCCCTTTTGTTGGCCGTGCTCCGTCCTTCCTGATCTTCAGATGTATTAATTGAAAATAAAAATTCCAAAATTATCAGAGTTACCTCGGGTGTTCCTCAAGGATCACACATTAGACCCTGGATATTTCTTGTTTTCATCTACCGAGTTACAGACGTTATCAAATATTCTAACGTGCTCAAGATAATAATAGTTTTAGTGAGCGGACCACAACTCATTACATTTAAATCCTATTTAAACAATTTATACAAAATCAGTAGCGCTGAATCGCAGCATGTTTGTTCAAACTATCGATCTAGGGGTCACATTCAACGAATTACTACATAATTTATTTATTTATTTGTTTACATTTTTAAATGTTTATCACTCTATTTTGAGTCAGACCTCATTCGTAATAAAAGTGTAAATGTATCAAATTTAAAAAATAATCTGCATCCGTCATAAATCAGCCATTTATTTTTTGTATAGATAACAAAATCAGCCACATTATCAGTATTTTCAATTGCATGATTTTTTATTTTAATTTGATCGTACGTGCAATGGTTTGACTCCCGCGATTGGTGGATTTTTGCTAAGTAACTGTTCCAGATTTATATCAAAAATTAATTTAGATAAAGACTTAAGCAAGAAAAGCATGACCAACCAGGTCAAATGATTCTCGATTCCCCTCACAACCACAAACATAACGTTTAATAAAAAATTGATCAATATTAAGAATTTTAGCATTCAGAACTGTTCTAACCTTTTTTGGATTTTATGAAAATTTTGAATTAATTATGACGCAAAGCGCTCCAATCTAAAATTAACTAATTAACTTTAATATTGTTCAACATGTTTCACAGGCCTGATCTTGTACCGATACACTTTTTATTTATTTTTGAATGCGCAAGTGTATCGGTGCGAAACAAACAATAAACAAAAACTTAGTTCTTATCAATTGAAAATTTGTATTTATTATTGCTTGCTTAATATTTGTTTTATTTATTATTAGTATCTGTTTATTATTGCGTATACTTATATAGTTGAATAAATATTATTACTGTTACTGATAGCGCGCGCGAATTAAAATCATGCGCGATTAAATTCACAAGAGAATATTTTCAAAATACAATTTGTACATTATACTTATACATACACACTTTATGATGACATGTATGAATACATATTGTCGCTGGGGATTAGTGTACTGTAATGTTAAGGTTAATGCAGGCAAAGTATTTATAATGTACACGAATTAGAGGTAAGTACACAGCTGCATTGTTTATGATTGTGAGTCATTTGCTTGGAATTGGAATTTGGTGACTGATTTTGCACATCAAATATATGAAATGAAACAAAGATAATAAAGAAGCAAATTTGAATAAAGACAGTAAAATTAGTGGAAGCTTGCTTACAGAACCTGGTAAAACTGTGCTTTATCACAAGACGGTTATAGAAACGACCACGAAGGAAGCGGCCGATTTATAACTAACCGTATACTTAGCGAAATTTGGAACAAATAATGCAGTTATATCTTTAAGAATAACTAATGAAATGTGTATGAGATAATAATAAAATATAAAATAATTAATTATTATAATTAATAATTCTAATTTAGGTTGCTTTTTAATTAGGGCTTCCTTAGAGTATATTTCCTTTCTATCCTAATGCAGTTATGTCAAAAATAAATAATTGTTTCTTCTCGCCGTTTAGAAGTTTATAGAAGTATTTAAGGAATTTAAATTAAAGTGAATATATGATGCCTGGAGGTTGACGATGTTAAATTTATAATTTTAAAATGGATGTTACATAACTCTGCAGGCCAAAGGCAGATTTTTGTGTAGTAACTTGTATTTAAGTTAATAACACTTATTGTGTCGAAAACGTTCGAATTCCGGTTCGATGACAAATAATAATGAGAAATGACTTAATTCTTTATTTCAACTAGCCGATTATATTTTTATTTAGATTTCTCATTCTCATTTGTCTTACAACCGGATTTTGGGGGCACGTCATTTTAATATGTTGTCTGTTATGCTATTGACGCGATAAGTTGTCTTCCATTCTTAAAAAAAAAAAAACTACTTATTCTAGAAAGAATACGTATAAAATGTAGTTATGGCTCGGTCGATTTAGCTTCATAAATATTAGCTCTTTAAAATCCAGACTTTAGGCATTCATAAATATGCGGCAATTATATTTCCTCAAGTTTTTACTCTCGATTATCGGATTTAACCTTTTTACCAGAAGCTTCTCAAAGAGTTTGGACATGACTGGCAATAGCGAAATTGGCCTGTAAGATGAGGTTTTGTGTGGTGGTTTCCCAGGTTTTGGGATCATGATTACTTCTGCAATTTTCCACAAGCTTGGTACATATTTGATTCTAAATGTTGCATTTATAAGATTGGTGAGCTTCACCAGAGCTTTGCTTGGCAGTTCTTTTAAGATTTGTGCAGTAATAAGATCGTAGCCAAAAGCTTTTTTCATATTCATATTTGCTTTTATCTCCCACACGACTTCTTTTGGTGTTGTCGGTAGGACATCTTTACTTTCTTGCACAGCTTCTTCAAATATTATCTCGGCTTCTAAGGTTTCATCTTGATGTGGCTGGAATATTTGTTCAAGGTGTTCAGCAAATTTTCGAGCTTTGTCTTCATTATTCCTAGCCCATTTATCGCCTGCTACTCTTATTGGAGGATTCTGCATTATTGGTTTTTTAATTCTTTTGGTTGCTTTCCAAAGAGAATAATCAGTACTACTTTCATTAGTTAACTTTCTTAAATAGTTGCTAATTGATTCATTTTTCAATTCTTTGATCTCTCTTCTTAATTGTTGAGTGAGATTGTTCAAATTAGTTTTATCTTGGGGGGCCCTTGTTTGTTGCCATACTCTTCTCGCTCTTCTTTTTTCTGCTAGAAGTTCCCTAATTTCCAAAGAATAGTTGTTTCCCTTGATTTTCTTTTTAACTTCAGGGATATTTTCTCAAGCTGATTGCTGTATATCGTTTACAAATTTGTGAACTTCTTTGTCTAATTGCTCCTCGGTCTGTAATGGAACCATTAAGTTAATTTTTTCGTCGAGCGATAGTCTAAATAAAGCATTGCCAATTAGTGTGATTATTTACTAGAAATGGGTTCCTTTCTTTCTGAATAAAGTTTTCAGAGATCAGAGTTTAAATTGTGGCATTCATCTACTTGCACATAATTTACAGATCTGTTCTTTATTATAAAGAAATCAATCAGATCTGGTACTTTATTTGGATCAGTAGGCCAGTAGGTTGGTTTTCCAGTTGAGAGAGCTTCACAACTGCATTTCCTAATAGCTTTTAGGAGTTCTTTACCCTTAGTTGTTGTTAATCAGTATCCCCAGTGGACATTTTTTGCATTAAAGTCTCCTCCAAGTATAAACCGTTTTCCTAATTTACTGAGGAACTCGAGATAATCCTTTTCTTTCAACGAGTGCTTTGGTGGGCAGTAAACACCAGCAATACAAATAGAACCATTTTTGGTTTTGACGTTAACAGCAGTTGCTTGTATTTCTTCTGTTTCATATTTTAACTATTCATAGTGATGGATACTATTTCTGATTATAACAGCACTACCTCCTTTAGCAGTGTTTTCCGGATGAATGGTATGATATACAATGATAATTTTTAAATTTAATGATGGTTTGTCTAGTGAAGTGTGTTTCCGTGATGAGACATACATCGATTTTTTTCTGTGTCCAGGACCACCTGCAATTCTTGTTGATGTTGCATAAGTCCATTGGCATTCCAACATAAGATTCTAAGATCACCGGCCATTTTTCTGTTTAGGGATGGCTCCCTTAGTGCTGTATTTTAGTTTCAGTAATCGCTCATCAAATGTATTGAGCCTGCTTAAAATTAATTTAAGTATTTGACTTATATCGTCATTTTGACCAGTTTTCCCTGGATTTCCGTTACTTGAGCATAAGTCATGTTACCCAATTGTCCATGAGTAGTTCCGAACGCTCTACGATTTACTTCGGGTTGGTTCATCTTAACTGCCTGGTGCCTGAATGATCTTGGATTTTTAGCAATCACATCCCTATTTTTGATGTTTTGTAGTTCAATAGCAATGCTGCATTCTCTGTAGTTAGCCGGAGGGTTTTCTCCACAATGAACGCATTTAGGCTGAACATTTTTATCTTTTACACAATCTTTGGTATGATGTTTACGTAAACATTTGACACACCTGGGTTCCCTGTTGCAATATTTTTGTGTATAGGCTTGACATTGTTTACATTGTGGTATAAGCTTAGATCGTCTTATAGGCTGAATAACCACTTTGCACCCCAAGATGTACTTAATTTGATAAACTTTTTCGATATATCATTATCGAAGGTCAACATAAACATGTTGAGAGGTACTTTGCCTCTCCGTTTTAGCTTAATTAATGCTTCAGTAGCCTTAAATCCTTTTGCTTTCAGATCATCAATTATTTTTTCTGGTTTACACATAGAGTGTAGATTTTTAGCCATAACCCTTATTGGTCTGGCTTGTTTGTCTTCAAACGTGTGCCAAGCACGTTTTTCTTCATTTAACATACTTGTCATTTTTCTGTAAGTTTCACCATCTTCCAAGTTTATTTTGATGGTGTTTCCATTCATCACCTTTGCATTAAATTTATCAGTTGTAGTAATTTTTTTTAATTTCTCATATAGTAGATCGTAGTCTTTGACTTACTCTATTACTATTCGTGGTGGTGGAGGTGTTTTTTTTTATGGTTTCTGGATAATATTTGGAACAGCATCCTCTAATTGAGGTGGGGAGGGCGTATTATTCAGTTTTCGTTTTTTTAACCCCTTTAACTCTTATCTACTCAGTTTCTCGAGCTAGTTCCGTCTTCGTCCGTATGGTACTCTCGTTCAGTTGTAGTCTGGCTAGGAGTAGGACAAATTGCCTCCTTTGGCTTAAGAGCTTTAACTCCGTTTTCAAGCCTTTTCATACGCTCCTGCATCAATGCAATTGTATCATTTAGTTGCTTGTTAATATTGTTGGCTTCAACTAGTGCATTATTAGCTTTACACAATTCATTGTGAAGCTTTTCTTCGTTTGTAGAATGAATGTTCTTGCTGCTGGCCCCAATAGAAGGGAATTTAAATAAACGCCTTGTAAAATAAAATTACATAAAGGAGTTTGTTATATGGTTAAATATTGGGTTGGGGAAAAAGTATTGAGATTTTTGTGACATTTTTGTGGTTTGGTGTCATATATCGACACTAATCAGATTGCATCATACGGAGGAGGAAAAATGTGTGTTCTTTACGGTCTAGGATTGTTCGCTCGCTTCATTTCCAAGGGCCAGATCACACACATTTTGGTGACCCGGCAAAAACTGAGAGAGCTTGGCTGAGAAGTTTTGATGCACCCCCATATAGCCCGGAACTTTCACCTTCTGACTAAAATTTGTTTCGATCTCCGCTAAACTCCTTTGATGGTCTAAAGATGGGTTCTGTCATCAAATACTACTAATCACTTACTGACACAGAAAACGGGATAGCCTCAAATTTTATTTATTTTTCTTATTGTCAGAGTCGTGAATAAACACAGCAAATGTAAATATTCCAGTTCCGAATACAATGAAACAACTCCGAAGCGCGCTTAGAGGAATGAGAAAATACCTCTAAGTGCGATATTCAACAGATTATCAAAAATATGGGACGGATTATTCAAGCTTGACGAGAACAATATACGCTACTAAACATTTTTTATTGGTTAATTATGTTTTTTTTATTGTGTTTATGTTTGTGAAAATTTAAATAAAATTTTTCATTGTTTGGTTTTTGTTTGAAAATTCGAAAAATCTCAGCCAAATGTATGTACTTACTAAAATAATTCCTACAAATTATAATTATGCATTGCGTTTTCTGGCATTTGTGAATTATTCGAGTACTTTCTGCACATTGATTAAGTTTGTTATACTTGTACTTAGGACAGTTAGGTAATTTTATTTTCTAGAATTGATAAAATAAAAATTTAGAAATGACCTCCAAAATTTAGAATGTGACCAAAAAAGCTGATGATTAGATTAATTTTTAGTAAACAGCCAATTCTTGTGAAATAACTGAGTGAATTGCTTTAAGTATAAAATATTTTTACCTATTGTTTGTGTTTCATAATTCATAATCGAATGCACCTTGAGTCAGCGAATTTCGAGTTTTTTATTTGTGCAGTTTGTGCTGATATGGCACAAAATTACTAATTTCATGTAAAACAAGAATGTGAGTCTGACTCATTTTTATGTTCGGTTTATACTACATAGCCATTCATTCATACGAATTTTTTAAGTTCGCTCGTTGTAGAGTTATTCGTGAACCGCAAATAACGCTTACTTATAGTAGATACGCTATTTGTTTTTTATGTAAATTTATAAAAGAAAACTAATGATACAAAATAGCAAAAAAAAATTGATGACGATTATTAACGACTTATCGCGCTTTTTTGTTGTACATATTTGTTTATTGTGTACATATATAGCACGAGTTGCTAATCAAATATACAAATAGAAAAGCTAGTGGTAGGATGGCGTAATCCACCAAAAAACTTACTTGTCAACTATAGTTCCGATCACGTCAAGGGTTTCTTGCACTAGACGATCAATCACTTCACCTAAATTACAATTCCTATCGTAGATGCTGGTACATCTCCTGTTTGTATCGATATCACCGTACATATCGGGGTACGTGCACCCTTCTTCGACTTTGTCTTTGCACAAACAAATTCCCATACTTGTTATCGTTGTTGGTCGCTTACAATATTTTCTAGACACACACTCACTCACTCTCTCGCTCTCTTTGCACAAGATTTTTATTTAATCACAAAATAATTTTTCATTTTATGTAAACTATTAAAAAAAAATTATTTTCAAAAAGAAAAGAAAAAAACTATTTTTGATTAGCACATTTTTATTTTATAATTTAATCTCAGCTGACACAATTTTCGATTCAACAGAAAAAACAAAAAGTTAAATTTTTTCTTGTTGTTTTTGTTGTTATTGCAAAACACTACACAAACTATTTTATATACATTATTATCTAGCTATTTTACATAAAAACTTTTCGTATATAAATTTGTTGAATTTCATTAATTTTTGTTCACAAAACACAAACAAAAATCAAAAATTAATCACGAATCACATCATTTTACTACACACTCAAACTCAACTCAAAATATGGTAAATTTCTTCTCGTAAACGTAGAATCTACACACTTTATATTCACAGATGTATGTTTATTTCATTCACAGAATTTTCGAAAATCTACGCAAATTATTTATTTTAGTAAAATTACGATGATTAATTAGATTAAATAAAAAACAAAAAAAAAAACAGAAATAATAATTTGTAAAATAATTTTCTATTTTTCTGTTTTGGCTAATGAAATTTTCGTGTGTGTGGTAGCGCGAGCTGTCAAATTTTGTTTCTTCTTTATCTTCTTTTCGACAGCAAAATAAAAGGCACTGAACGTAAAATACTGGTATATGAATGTACAGTGCGAGAAGTATGAAACTAAAATTGAAGGGCCTGTTTAGGCCTCGATTTTTACTTTTGCCGATAAACTATGTATTCGCGATTTCCAACAAAGTGGCTGACATTTGGCGAAAACAATTATGAACAAATTTAATAGGGGGATCAGAACTGTCATGTTTCCTCGGGCAAATTGATAAAAATGTTATGAAATTTTTATCACGTTTTGCCATAAAACGCACTCATTTATCAGCAAAAAAAATCTAGAATTTTTTTTAACTGTCAAAAAATATTGTTTTTTTTATGCAATAGAAACTTATAAATAATTTCACATTTCATATTATATACTGGAAATATTTAATAGTCTAAAATACTACAAAACATTATAATTATGTTTAAAAAATATCGGGATGAATTAAATTGTTTGACGTTATTTCCACTTTTGTTTTAATTTTTTGGTCGTTTCCTCACGTTTGACATAAAATTTGACGGAGTGAAGTTAGGATCATAAGTAATAGATTGAATGGTAGACAACTTCATTGTGATTTTTTGTATTAAGGAAAACAAATTAAACGTCAAAATATTGTTCATATCTTTTGTAGGAAGTGGCACAGATGCAATTTTATTTCTATTATTACAGACATATATTAAATATTTTTTAATAAAAATTTAATTGAAATATATTCATTTTATGTCATTTTAAGCTAAGCAGGTAATTTGTTTTGTGAAAAGCGAATGAAAAATTAAAACATAAAAAGAAGGCAAATTCGTATTCTTTAGGTTTAATCTTGTGCCGTTTTAGTTTTTTCTGTGGTTATTTTTATTAAAATTAAGTTATTTTCAAACATTTTAAGATAGCTTCATATGCACTGCTGTTTGTTTTCCTTAACACTCAAAAAAATCTGACATATTTTAGCTGTCAAATTATAGATCTATTGACGTGCAGTATCATGATACTTTTGATTTTGACCACGTTTGGTCGAGGAAATACTACTTAGGTACGTTTGCTTACATAGAAACCAACGCCGACTACAGTTGATGGAAATCGCCAATATTGGCGAGGGGTATTACGTTGGACAAAGAGGTAAGAAACGAGTAAAATACATCATGTACTTAATACATCATCTAAACAGCCCCATTAAATTTTTTGAAATATGTGATTTTCCAGTTGACACAAAAAAAAAACCGAGAAATCGAGTTGAAAAATGACAGTTTTTTGACATTTCTTTTTTCCCATAGCAAACATTTTTTCTTAAAACTATAAAATTATGAATTAATTATTTGAATATGTATTTTACAAATATATTTTTCCTTAAATTTTTCTTGACTTTTATTTGACGTATGAATGACATTTTATAAATGTAACTGTGTTAGTAATCGCCCCGAAAAATTTTAAAACAGGTTTTACTCTTTACCCCAGTAAAAATCTTCAGAGACGGAATCCCACGGGACCGCGAAAATTCCGTTTCTGAGGGTTTTTCCGGTTTTGTGGGGTTGTCAAAAAAAAAATTAGGTTATGTATAATTAGGTTATGTATATTATATTTAATTTTAAAACAGTAGCTTTTTATATATTGTGAAGTTGTTTCTCGAAAAATATTTAATTTAGCCTGTAAGTGGTTGAGTTATACCCTTGACAGACTAGGGATTAGCTAAGCGCGATTAGTGATTTTTTCGAGATTAGCTGTAGTGTGTCAAGTTGAAGATTAGCTAATCTCGTTTTATTTGAGGATTAGTCACTAATCGAGATTAGTGCACTAATCCTTGAAAATTTTCGAGCTTATCTCGTTGTATTGGGTTTAGTGATGGTACAAGTGGCACTACAATGTGAAATAATTATTTAAACATTGCTGAAAATGCAAGTGGCGTGAATTTACGATAGAAGTTATAAAATCAATGACGTCTTAAAAAATTTGTGCTGAATAAATTTTGAGGAAAAAGAAAATCTAGTGTGTTTTAATGTATAAATCTTAGAAATATTGAATTAAAAATGAGTTCAGCTGATTTACTAGCTATATTTCAGCGAATCAGCATAAAAATATTTTATTTCTCTGCAAGAAACTAATCCCTAGTCTGTCAACGCATATGGATTTGTGGTGGATTAGCTAATCTCGTTTCACTAATCGCGCTTAGCTAATCCCTAGTCTGTCAGTGGTATTATACCACTGACAGACTAGGGATTAGCTAAGCGCGATTAGTGAAACGAGATTAGCTAATCTAACACAAATCCATATGCGTTGACAGACTAGGGATTAGTTTCTTGCAGAGAAATAAAATATTATTATGGTGATTCGCTGAAATATAGCTAGTAAATCAGCTGGACTCATTTTTTAATTCAATATTTCTACGATTTATACATTAAAACTCACTAGATTTTCTTTTTCATCAAAATTTATTCAGCACAAAATTTTTAAGATGGCATTGATTTTATAACTTCTATCGTAAATTCACGCCACTTGCATTTTCAGCAATGTTTAAATAATTATTTCACATTGTAGTGCCACTTGTACCTTCACTAAACCCAATACAACGAGATAAGCTCGAAAATTTTCAAGGATTAGTGCACTAATCTCGATTAGTTACTAATCCTCAAATAAAACGAGATTAGCTAATCTTCAACTTGACACAGTACAGCTAATCTCGAAAAAATTACTAATCGCGCTTAGCTAATCCCTAGTCTGTCAAGGGTATTAGACTACGATGGGGATCGCAATCGAATCCCTTGCGGCCGATGGACGTCAGTTTTTTCCTCACAAATAATAAATATTACGGCCAGAGATTGCCGTAATTGTCTTTTTCTTTTATGTTCGACAAGGAAACGCTGGTTTGTATTTCGATCGTATATACTAATTTAATTCTTTATTGTTAACCACTGAACGACTGTTATGCCATGGTGGTAGGTATTTTTACTTTTTTTTGTTTTCGACGAATCGCTTTTCAGCAGATGTTGGGTTTTATGAATCGTTTGTCAGTGTGACAAGCGGTGCGCTGGTGCTGCCACACTACCCCACGCCTAGTGAACGTTAGGAACTATTAAAAGAAGCGAGAAGGGCGTATTATATCACGCCCGATCTCGACGTTTCTCGCGATCTCGCTTCCTGTTATCCGTTTTTTTTTTTTTCAATTTGGTTACCGTTTTCGACTTTTGGGGTTAGCCATGAAACAATGTCTGGAATAGGTTTGTGGAGGTTGTCATTGTCAGAGATTTCAAACGACGGGTTGGTGATGGACTGCTGGTCGCCGTCCTCCTTATTGTCTGTCTGACTCTTGATTTCGATGAAGCAAAGTTTTATCCGATTTATAAATACATTTGATTCGACGCCTTTTATTAGAATGGTGTAATATTTTTCGGAACAGCGCACTACCCGGTAAGGGCCCTGGTGCTGGTATTACGGTTGTAACGCTCTGCGCACAGCATCTGTACGGATCAGGTCATGCGAGCAAGTCTTAAGATCTTTGAACACAAAAATTGTTGATTTATTAACGTGTCGTGATCGCGAAGTTGGTTGTACTAACTTGAAATAATTTTTAATTTGAGCGATAACTTGAGTTTGTGTTGAAAATGATGACGGTTGTATCATGTCCCCTGCGAGGCGTATTTTTTCTCCATACACGAGCTCGGCTGAGGAAGCTTCGAAATCATCTCGAAAGGTTGTTCTCAAGCCTAGTAGTACAAGAGGTAAGGACTTAGTTCATTGAGGATTGTTAATATGTACACTTGATTGACGCTTTCAAACTGCGATGTTATCGTTCGACCATGCCGTTGCATGCTGGATTAGGTATAGGCTGTGGTTCACTTGCGTTGAAACCCGATTAGATTGGCTAAGTTTGTAAATAATTCCGATTCAAATTGAGCTTCTCTGTCGGAGACGATGATGGATAGTACGCTAAAATAGCTGATCCATGTTTTTACTAGGGTGTCTGCGACTGTTTCGGCTTTTATATCCACCATCGGCGCAGTTTCAGGCCATCGCGTGAAACAATCTATGATCGTCAAACAATAATTATGATTTTCCGATGGTTTCAGAGCTGCTCGATGTACTGGTGGAGGTTGGACTGCAATATCGAATGAATCAGCCACCAAATGTCATACGAGGAAACTCAAACAAACCGAACGGGCTGCATTTGGCCGTTTATCGATATCTGTTTCATCGATTGGAATCTGATGGCATGCTCGTACGAGGTCAATTTTTGAGAAAATATGACAGCCCTCCAGCTGATGGCTGATATCCGTGACGAACGGTATTGAGTATCGGTCGGGCTTCGTTTTTTGATTTAGATCGCGGGGGTCTCCGCAGAGGCCTCCGCAGCGGCAGCCACCGTCCTTTTTCTTTGTGATGTATGTCGACATACGTGTTGTTTTAACCAGAGATCGATTTATTTTTTATCTATTTGCATTTTTTCAGTGTTGAGCCGTCGAACTTTCGCTAAACACGGTTGGCGCTCTGTTTCGATTTTACGTACAATTTATGTTTGATCGTATTGAACGTTGGCACTTCGTGAGTAATTTGTTTGATACAGTAAGTTGCGGATGTGTGGATTCCATGCATCCACGTTTATTATTGTTAGTTGATATGACGGCAAGAAAATTGAGGTTCCGCTTATTGACGTGGTAGGCACCGGATCGATCAATCTCTTATTTTTCACGTTCACTAACAGGCCATAGTGTAGCAGAAAATCGGCTCCGATAATACATCTGTCAATGTTAGTGATCGTAAACTTCTATGCGAAAGGACGACGTAGACCTAAGCTCAAAGTAAGGTTTTTTGTGCCGATCGTTTCAATTCAATCGAGGTAGAATTTGCCACGAAAAATTTTAAATTTGATTTTAGGTATTTGTCCCGTGAAATTGGGGGGGGGGGGGGGCGGAGGGGGAGGGGGGGGGGGTTATAACAGAAATATCGGCTCTGGTGTCGATAAGCAATTGGTGTTTTGTGATTAATTCGAGTACAACCACGCGAAGAGTGATGATATCCCATTGGTTTTCCTGTCTGGCTAAAGTTCTTAGCATTGGATCCGAACTTAAAGTGATATACCAGCAATTTGGGAAAGCTTTGACTTGTGAGTCAGATCGAGATTTGCTGCGCGATCGCTGACGACGGCGATCGCGCGGCACGACATTTTTTTTCGTTATTGGCACAATTATCGAAACCCTTTGTTAAAGCATCAATGTACGCTGACAATGAGTGGTTGTGATCACTTGCCGTAGGTTGAGACGGTTTGGAAATGTTATAAATGCCCACGGGCCTGTGAATTTCCACGATTTTATCTGCAGATGCGGCTATTTTGTCCAACTCGTTTTCTTCTATGCAGGATAATATCTCTTGAATATTTACCGCAAATTCTGTAACATCGGCTCGTTGATTTGGTTTACTGATAGTGTCTGCATTTCGCGTAGTAATTGTGACGGTTTCTTATCACTGAGTTATAGGCCAGAAAGTGAACGGTTTAACTTGATTCTAGCCGATAGTCGCAAAGCCTTTCGATAATTGCTGTTTTTAACGATGTATATTTATCAGTTAAGGGGGAGGGGTTAGCACCAATTCATATCTTGGGGTCGTCTGTATTAAATACAGAATATTTGACAGATACTTTATATACATTCGTATTGACGATTGTAAAAGTAGAGAAAGCGCCTCTCGAGGACAATAGTTACAATGATGCACCTGATAAAATGACATTTGTCACAAATGCGACGAAAGAAAATTTAGCAATGCGGTAATTAAAAATTGTTTTTATAGTCCAAAATTGTAATAATTTACAATTATTAGCAATCCGGTAAGTAAAAATTGTGTTTACAGTTCAAAATTGAAATTGTTTACAATAATTTCGAATGTCAAATTATCAGGCATCTCAGTTTAAAAATTTTCCACTAGGTGGAATCCGTGATGCTCCAATCGTCAATTGACGATTGGAGCATCACGGATTCCACCTAGTGGAATATTTTTAAACTGAGCTACCTGATAATTTGAAGTTCGAAATTGTTGTAAATAATTCCATTTTTGATCTGTAAACACAATTTTTACTTACTGGATTGCTAATAATTGTAAATAATTCCAATTTTGGACTATAAAACAATTTTTAATTACCGCAATGCTAAATTTTCTTTCGTCGCATTTGTGACAAATGTCATTTTATCAGGTGCATCATTTTAACTATTGTCCTCGAGAGGCGCTTTCTCTACTTTTACAATCGTCAATAGCGTTCATCGATTGTGTTTTTATTTTTTCCGTTTTGACTCATTTTGTTTGAATTATTGTATATCTTCTTTATACAACAACTCGAAATACTGCGCAAACGTGGCCGTACAAACGATTCGTTGAATTTACTGAAATATGGTCGATAAAAAAAATTAAAATGACCGATATGACCGTATTTAATTAGTGTCACGTTATTACCAGATAAAAATAAAACGAACAAACAAATAAATTGTCCGCGGTTTAGCGCAATAAAAAACAAAATCGCTTACCTTGCAAATCGTAAATTAATCGTCAATTAATGTCGCGCTAATTTTTGTTGTCCGATGTAGTTTGAAGTGGTTCTTCGAAATGTTGTGTGTCGAGCTTGTTCGATATCTTTTTAGTTCAGTCGTGTCACTTGAAATGGCTTCAAGAATAACAATTTTCATGCGACGTGACGTAACTTCAGTCACGTCGCCTAAAATGGCATGATTATGGGAATAGGAGAGGTGTAAATTTTGCGGTGATATTATCCTATTCGATTTCGGTTGTGTCATTTTTATATGAAAAATTTTATTTCACTAACTTAGTAAACTAGTTAAATAAATCGAGGTTCCTAAATAATCTATCTTTATTATTAGTGGCGGCTGTAGAAATGAAACACACTCTTAGCACATATAAAGTATTTATTTCCGCGAACCACAGATATTGCATCTGTCGATAATACAGATCCTACATCTCTTCCTACCTTTTCTCTTCCTTCCTTTTCTTCGTTTTTTTTTTTCATTTTAATTTGAATCAAAAATTCATTAATATAATAAACTAAATCAATTAAATAACAACATTTCCCCCTCCTTACTTAGACTTCGAAGCGCTTTGTTTTAACAATTTTCCGTTTTAGACGATTCGGTTCACCCTCTTTCATTTCTTCTGATTCCAAGATTTTATCCAATCTATTTCCGACATCTGCTGGTCCAGGAGACGGAATCCGTTTTAAATGAGTAACGTTTCGACGGTAAGTTTTTCCACCTGTTTATTCGACCAGTACCTCTGAACCCTTTCGTTCCACAACAGTAAAATCTTCGGAACCAAATTCAGGGGTCATCTTGTTATGTTTTACCATTTATTTCACCAAGACAGTATCGCCGACCTTAATTTCATTTGCCTTGGCTCCGCGACGTTTATCAATATATATCTTCCCCTTTTCTTTCATTTCTTTGTCCTTTTCAATCACTTCTTCATCTACCTCCATTGGCATTCCCCATTGCGGTAGTTTGTCGCGCATGATTCGGCCCCCAAACATTAATTCTGCAGGCGATTTACCTATAAGTCGCATTACCCATCGTTCAATTCGTGCACAAGGTTTCGAATTTGTACCTACCAAAAATTATTTCCAGTGGTTTATGATCGGTAATTAGATCAAATTCCTTTCCGAATACATAAAAATGAAATTTCTCGACCGCCCAAACTAGTGCCAGTGCCTCTTTTTCTGTCTGGCAAATAACGTTGTTCTGGTTTGGCCAAGTTTTACTTGCATACGATATTATTTTCGGTTGTCCCTCACAAATTTGGATTAAAACAGCTCCAAGCCCTACCGGACGGGCATCCGCTATTATTTGCGTTTTATTCTCACTTGATAATCTTGATTTTAATTCATCAAATGATTAATGCTGCCTCGGGCCTCAAATCAATATTTCTTCCTTCCTTGTTAGTTTCCTCAATTCAAATGTCACCGTCGCTAAATCAGGAATAAACCGTCCCACATAGTTAACCAACCCCAACGAACTTTATCGTGTGTTGGTCTTACCCAAAAATATAATTTTACTGACCCCGAATACACATTTGCTTTTGTTTAATGTGACGCTTCATTTTTCTAATGCTTCAAGGACTTTCTTTAATCGATCGTTGTGTTGTTCTTTTGTTGAACCATAGACTATGATATCATCAATAAAATTCATACAACCGCCACAGCTCGCCAAAATTTGCCCCACTAACTTTTGAAATATTTCGAGAGCGCACGAAATTCCAAACATCAACCGGGTATATCGGAATAAGCCTTTGCTGGTGATAAACGTGGTGAGATGTCGTGACTGTTCTGATATTTCCACTTGGTGAAATGCATTACTAATATCTAGTTTCGAGAATATCTTTGTTTTTTTAGCTTTGTTAACACGTCTCATGTCAATACAAATCCTCACTTGGCCATTTACTTTTGGTACCACGACCATTGGTGAGATCAATGTCGGTGCACTTTTCACAGATTCAATTACTTCTAGTGCTATTAATTCCTCAATTTTCTTTGATACCGCTTGTTCAATGGAAACTGGAACTCTGCGGTAAGGCTGTGCAACTGGTTTTACTGATTCATCAATGGGCAAATCAACAATTACCCAAAAACGTATTACATATTAATACAAGCAAAATTAAAAATCAACAGAACTTACTTTGCACGTTCATTTTCAATTTTAGGTCTTTTAAATTAATTGTTATACAAATTTAATTTTTTAACCTTTGTAACCGACAAATCACAACATGGAAATTTCAAAATATTTTGAGGTTAGGTAATTTTTGCCGTATGAAAAATTGAGCAATGTTCAATTTAAAAATTTTGCCTTTATTGACATTTCAAGATGGCCGACATTTAACCAATCAACGCGCAGAATTATTTTGCCTTAAGTAGCATACACATTATCATTTTAAATGCCATCATTTAAAATGACGAAAAATCACAAATTTTTTTGATATTCTGCATTTAGTACACCATTTAAATGATACTTCATCATTTAAACCGACATACTATCATTTAAAATGTCATTTACGAAAAAATTATCATTTAAAATGATAATATGTGTATGCTACTTTAAAGGCAAAAATTAAACATGTATCACTGGCTTAACACTTCTCTAGAATGAAAATTTCAAAATCAGCACGGTTTCTCATTGCAAACCCTAAATTACTTAAGGATTATATCTCTGCACACAGCATCCAAAATAACTCCACCGGTTTTTCTTTTATTTTCTATATTGCCACACAGGCCATTTAATACTTTTATCACATCACACACAGTTAATGATTCTTTATATTTCATTTTATAATTTCCCAAAAACAAAATTACCTTTGTACTTTGTTAGTGCTTTGTTTCCGAAAATTTCGTCATACACTTTTTTTTTTTTTTTATATTTGTAGTGTTCCATTGGAAACAATTTGCTACTTGCAAGTACTTGTGAGTAGATGTCCAATGGAACGCGAATTTTCGTGACAGTAGTAAAACATAACCTCAATTTAAATAAAACTGGTAGATTTTTATAAAAAATACATTGTTCCATTAATAATAATTAATAATAATACGTAATAAAACATTAAACAACAAAATAATTAAAATATTTTTGCGATTTAAAAATTGCCGTGTCGCATTACAAACATAAACAAATTTTTTTTTTAACCCTAAACCAACCAGCATATTTTTGTTGTCAGTACATTCAAATTCTAATCAAATAACTTCCTAAATTTTTGCAAGGAATGCCAAGTACGTTGTATGGAATGTATGGAAATGTTTTAAAATAAAATACATACAAGTTTATAACTAAATTAACATTATTTTGAAAATCGATGCATTTATCAAATGAACCAAAAAGCACACTTTGGTTGGATTAGGGTTAAAAATATGACATTCCCCACAAACAAAATTGGTACAGAGCCATCTATTAGAATTTTTTAAACTAAAATCGCTCTTCCGTTAATTTTGTGCGTAACTACTTCTCAACTACACCATCGTTTGAGCATGAGTAGTTGCGAGTAGATACAAGTACTTGTGAGTAGTTTACTCAAGCCAATGGAACACAGCAATATCCTCGTCGCCATTTGTAGAAATGCAACACACTCTTAGCACATATAAAGTATTTATTTCCGCAAAGCACTCGCGTGGAAAATACACATAAACATTTAGGAATTGAATATATCTTGTTTACAGCTCGGCACCAATAATAATAATAATAATAATTTCCCGGGCATTTTCCATGTGCATGTACTCATCGCCGTAAGTAGCGTAGCCTACTAATATCAAATAAATTATAATACCTATAAGGGACATAACTATACTTTTCCAATAGTAAACTTGCGGTCAATGATATAGGCAGATTTATCGATAATGCAGTGTTATTTAATACGTGAAAACATAGTACGGGATTACTTCTAAAGATGTCAGCTTTAACAATTTTTAATTTTTGGTAAATAAATAAAAAATGTTGTTTACATTTTTGTTTCGATACAACAAAAAAAAAATTTTAAAAAAACTACTAGTGCCATCTTTAGATTTAATCGATCATCTATCGCCGTTTTTTGACAGCAATGTCATTTATAGGTTATTATAATTTATTTGCCTACTATATAGTATCGGTAATACAGATATTGCATCTGTCGATAATACAGATACCACAGGGGCTATTTCTGAATACGATACGAACAGTGTTTAAATTCAAATTTCGTTCCTTTATTTATTCTCTTTTTGCGAAAGAAGAAAATAAATATTTTGTTTTCTTTCTTTCCTCCGGAACGAAATCCAACAAAATAAAATATCTCTCCTCTCTTATCTTTTGTGTTTTATATGAGGAGAGATATTTTACTTTTGTCGATTTTGTTCCTGGGGAAAGAAACAAATAAAAATAAATTTTGTTTTCTTTCACAAAGAGAGAAAAAAAAGATAAAAGAAGGGAACGAAAAAATGAATTTAAACACTGGATACGAATACCCAAATAAATTATAATACCCTATAAAGGACATTAACGGTCAAAAAACGGCGATAGATAGATTAAATCTTAAGATGGCACTAGTAGTTTTTTTTAAATTTTTTTTTTGTTGTATCGAAACAAAAATATAAACAAAAGCAAAAAACACGAATAAAACTTACAACTAGACATGAATTATAAAAATAATTAATTTTATTTTTGATTTATTAACCAAAAATTAAAAATTGTTAAAGCTGACATCTTTAGAAGTTATCCCGTACTATGTTTTCCCGTATTAAATAATACTGCATTATCGGTAAATCTGCCAATATCATTGACCGCAAGTTTACTATGGAAAAGTGTCATGATGTCCTTTATAGGGTATTATAATTTATTTGCGAATACCAAAGCATAGACAATCATAATAGATTTCTCATTTGACTAAAAACACAAAAAAAAAATAAAAAATTTCCATTCAAATGTTATCGGTGTATTGCATATACGTATTATATTTGCAACGCATTCTAAAATCATTGCCTTATAAAATACACAACACAACGATACATTGGAATTATCAGAAGTTTTTGTTTTTTTCCTTTAGTTACTATGAAATGAGAAATCTAGTATGAATGTCTATGACCAAAGATTAACATTCTTATTTGAATTGAATTACAATTAAATCAGATTTGCTCGTTTCTTATTAGATCAAATACGAATCTCTTAGGTTCGCATTCGTATCATATTCAGAAATAGCCCCCCAGGCTGAAATACGTTAGATACGTGGTTTTTACAAAGTTTTGAGAATTTTAAAATATTTTAAGTGAAGCTTCTTCAAAATATCACTGTAAGACATTTTTTAGTAGTCAAAGCAAGCGCCACAGGTCCTCAATCATGTCAGAATTTGGAACTATCTTACATAATTTTCTTCAAAATTTTAACCTGGCTAAAATAATAAATTATCAAACCGCTTGCAAATAAATTAACCTTGTCGGTCGTATAAGATACCGTGAAATTAATGTTCTAATCATTCTGGCTAAAATATTAGGTGCAGACCCATCTAACTAACAAAATATGATTGCAAGGTAAATTATACCTACAGTGTTTTAATCTTATATCTTACTATAGGCAAGAAATAAAATTAAGAAAATCGAGGTATCTAGATCAACACAGATGGCAGTTTTTCACAATACCAAATTAAAAAAGATAAATACCTTTAAACGAAAACACACCAAAATATAGAAAAAAAAAATTTAATTTTAAAATATACTGGCAAATTGAGATTTAAATTTAACATTAGAATTGAAATCTTCATTTTCCAGAATATTTTAAACCCAATTTGAATGCACCACCCATATTCTGGAAAAAGCATAACATTTATTTCAATTTTTGCTGGAATTCATATTTAGTTGCGTTTGACCTGAATCTCTTTTTCAAAAAAAAATTTCAATCAAAAATCCAAAAAGAATTCGAAGCTTCTTTCATTTTTGACTGGTATTCCCGAAGCCGTTTTTCGCCGGCAGAAATTACAGCATAGCAGAACTGCAAAAATTGTCTTTCATAATCACCTAGTTCAAATCAATCATCTTTTAAAAGTAACAAGAAAATTGATTTTTGTGTAAATATCTCTAAAATATGTCTAGCAAAGAGATGTTTGTATTTAAGATGTTTGTTGGATTAAAGTTGGGAGAAAAAGACGTAAGAGACCTCTCGAAACGGGTTTCGGGGATTACGCAAGCTAAATAAAATTTAAAATCTAGATTTTATTTGATTTGGTGGTACCAAATTAAAATGAAAACTCTTAATTTTCGCGTTTTCTTGTTTTTGTGTTTTTATTTTTTTTTTTTTTTTTTATTTTTAAACGGTTATAATATTGTATTATATAATAATTTAGATTTGACAGTAAAAATTAAGACTTTATAAATCTTTTACATGATTTCTTTTTTTTTTTTTTTTATTAATTTTGTAAAATCGAAAAATAATTTTCATAATTCGTTATTATGGTACATATTGCGAAATTTTCTTGAGACAATAAAAATAATAATTAATTCATCTATTAGTTGAATAATATACATATGTATTATATATTGAACTTTCGGATAAACTTCGACTACGTTATATAATTATAGCATTTTCTAGAGACTATAAAATTTTTAATCTATTTTTTTATGATCAAACTATTATAATAGTACTAGATCTCGATTTTGTACAGTTAACAAGTCGACTATATCCAAAGTACATAGACATTTTATAATGAACCATTTAGAATTAGAATACAATATTTAATTACTATACAATACATTACGTATTTTTTTTTTTTTTTTTTTTTAAATTAATCGCGGGAAATTTTAAATTATTTGTTTAATTACTTAACTCTAATGGGAGAGGGAGGGAGGAAAAATAAACTAATTTTTTTATTATTATTAATATTAATTAAATTATTAAATTATCTATTACTTATATTTACAAAGTTTTTTTTTATTATTTTTTATAGTGTTTTGTTGCTTTTTTGAGTATTTTTCTATAATTTTAAAGTTTTTCTTTTGGTTTTTAATTTTTTTTTTTTTTTTATCAATATATTTTAATACAATTAAAAAAATATATTTTTTTAGACTTTTATTTGTTTATTTATTAATAATTATATTTGAAGAGCTTTTTTAATTTGATTTATTTATAGTTATATACCTGCAGATAGCTGTTTTGATACTGTTTACAATTTTTATTTAATTAGGGAATGTGCGATCATTTATAATTTTTTATGTACGACAATTCTAAATATTTACAAAATATTATTATTTTTAAATGTTGAATATTTCTAATAAATATTCTTCCAATAAAGAGAATAATAGTAGTAATGAAAATTCTATATAAAATAAATTAATTAATGCACAAATTAAAAAATTTGTTTTTCTCATTTTTTGTTATTATTATTATTAAATTTAAATATTTTTTTCTTTAAATGTCATTCAGCGGCTCGTACAGCGGTCGCACTAATTGGTGGAAATTGAACGTCGTCGAATATGTTACGGGTTGGTAAATCGGTGGCTTCGTGCAATTCACGATACTTATCAGACTCTAGAAGATGCAAATCTATGTTTAGTTAAAGGGATTGGTGATTATTTTGTTTCCTAAATAAATTTTTTCTTTGTAGGTTCATACCTACCAGTCAATTGGTCCTTATCTTTGCCGCGCAATACACCCGCATAACTACCGCTATTAATTTTTTTTGGCGAATTAAATGATTTGTCGCAATCGTTCCCGCTCATGTCGATTTCTGCAAAAACATATAGAAACAATTATTTTATTTTTTATAATTTTACATCACGTGAATAAACGACCTCCACCATTACTTAATTTAATCGATAATTTATTTAAAAAGTATTTATATATGTATACAAGGCCATAATAATAATATGGATGAACTACTAACCTGTTATGTCATGTAATGTTGAACGTAAGTCATGTGCCCGCCGTAATTTACATAAACCACCGTCACTCGTATCAAAATCATAAATATACAAGAACCCGTCCTCGCAAGCAACCAAAAGTTTTGTCTCCTTCTCTAGTTTGGCAATGACACATTCATGTTTTAATCCCGACTGTGGTAACTGTATTGTAGCAAATGCCCGATCCTGTGAAAATACATCACTAACTTGTGTCGGAAAATATGATGAAACCGCTTTGGTTATTAATCCAAACATCCATTTAGATTCACCAGCCGCTTTTTGATTTATTTCGCTTTTAATAAATTCGGTCGAATCATCCGAATTCTGTTCCACCTCCTCTTTACTATTTACAATGGATTGTCGTTCCGCATTTTCGAGCGCTTTCAAATCAATTTTAAATATATGCACCGTTTCTGTATTCGAACTGACACACAAATAATTAGCACAGTAGCTAAATTTTAGTGACGCAATCTTAACTTGTCGTTTAACACCGCGACGAAATTCATGTACTTTTTGTCCATTTTTTACACAAAATACACGAATTACGGTACCTTTTTCAGATGCGGTAGCAATTAAATTCCCATTTGGTGAAAAATCAATTGCCGATAGCTGGGAATCATGTGCTTTAATTTTAATTCGGGTTATTAAGTTCCCAGCATCGAATATTTGAAGTTCCCCACCCGTTGACGATGAAATTGGATATGCTAGATGGGAATTCAATGATAATGTACATAGACCGAAAAAATTATCATAAATCCCCTGTATGGAATGTAGCAATTTCATATCACGGATATTATGTATATACAGGCTATCCTTCAAACATACGACCAGCCGAGAACGATTTAATTTTACCGATAAAATTTCTGATGGGTAACTGTAATTACATATTTCTGTTCCTTTTTTGAAATGGCAAACCTAAAATGGATCGAATACAAAACAATTAATTTTATTAATTATTTTATAAAAAACAAAAAAACAAAAAATTGAAATTTACTTACTTTGAGTTTATTTGATTCGTTGGCAGTAACGACAACGACCAAACTGCTGCTAAATAATCGTTCGGTGATTTTAATTTCCTCATTGTTGCTGCAAAATATTTCGTCGACACGATTCACTGATGTTAAACTAAATAGACGATAACCAAGCGATGATGTTATCGCCAATGATCTGGAAATAGAAAAGAACAGTTTTTTAAAATTAGTTTAGGTAAATTTGTAATTATAAATTTGGTCGAAAAATGAATTCAAATCGGGATGTTAAGGGTATATTTGCACAAAGAGAATAAGAAAACTGCAAGTAGGTTAATTCTAATGTAGCTGAATTGAGTATCAGATTTTTGATGTGAATTAAGACTAATTTTAAGCAATCAACAAAGTACAGGTCGGCAACTCAAAGCTCGCTACAGTCATCCAAATGAGGGATTCACCAGTTAAATTCCAATTTGTCGCTGATGATGCTCTATTTGAATTAGTTTGCTTGCATACTATCGGCGGTTGCAGTATTCATCAAATGGATTTCGCAACCACATGTTATAGCGGAAAAACAAAATCCTTCAACTGACTGAAAGTATAGCGAACAGTCTACAACAAAATCCTTCAATCGACTGAAAATATACGAAAAATCTACAAATTATGATCCACTCAGTCAGTCTGCAAAAAACTGCAAAACATTGGAAACTAAATTGTTCGCTGGAAACGCACAACGATACCTCGGATTACGACCTGACTTCGTGTGGACCTCAATTCAAATTGTCAGGATAAGCGAGACTACTGAATGTAAGGCATACCAATTTAATTCGGTGTATGCTGCTTTTCTCGAGGAGTATAAATAAATTACGAAATTGCTACTGCCAGTAAGCGAAATTTGTGCCGCCGTAGCACATCAAATTATCACTAAAGGACAACCCGTCCTCAGTCGACCTAGAGAAACTAGAGGCAGCCCGAAAGGACGTCGACCGTCAAATAGCTGTTAGGCAAGCCCGCTCGACATGGTCAGACGATTCTACCATATTTAAATCACTTCGTTGGCAGTCAGCAAGATAATTTCATCAAGTTCCAGTCGAATAGAAGAAGATATTCAAAAACGGTTATTACGACACCATTCGGACTTTTTGAGTTCAAATTCATGTCGTTTGGACGTTTCATTCACAAAGTTTGCCGCGGCCTCGATTTTGTGTCCGCGTACGTATAGATAGTTTGGCAAGCAAGAGATCTAATTTGTTGGAGATTGCATATCACCTCGAGGGCTTTTGCCACTGCCTGAAAAAATTGAAGCCATCAAAGCGTTTCAACTTCCGTCGATGGTCAAGTAACTAAAACGTTTTTTGCCTACACTCAATTTCTAACGCAAGTTTATGCCAAATGCCATCAAAAAGCAAGCCAATTCGTCCAACGCTGATTTACTCGCTCACCTATCAAAAGTGGCAGAACTCTCGCTTTATGTCGACGCTTCCGACATCGATGCTAGCGCAGTTCTTCATCAAATCGTTGATAACGCGCTACAACCGCTTGGTTTTAACTTTGTCCACACTTAACATTGCTTCGTTGAATGTCGTTGGTTCCACATTTAAAACAAGAAAATCAAATTGTGTTACCATGTCAATTTCAGTGATTAATCTTTGTGGTGGGATACAGAGTTTAGACATTGAGCACAATACATAAATTTTAAAAACAAAATTTAAAGAAATGTAAATAAATTTTTCAAAAAAAAAAAAAAGAACCGTGTAAACTACACCGTGTAAATAATGTACTAAATCTATAAATTTACAGTTCTGTGAGAATTATAAAGGTATAGTTCTTTAATTTTAATTTTCGGTTTGCAAAAGCAGTGTTACCAGGTAGAGAGGATGTATTTGAAGAATGAGGAAATGAAGAGAAAGAGTAAAATAAACAAATAAACAAACTCACACATTGCGATCGTTCTGATGAACCGAGTAACGATGCTTATTAAAGAAACATCAAAAGCTGTTCCAAATTGGTAAAGAAGCACGACAGAGTAGCAGCTTAGTTGTTTAACAGTGAACGAATGATAATAAGTAGTAAGTGATTCACGAACAGTGATCGAATCGAAGGTAGCCAATAAATCGTAACATTATTTTAGTTAATCCCGAAGGTTAAAATAACCTTCAATGCAAACTAAAATTCACAAAACATTTCGAAAGGCTAAAACATTGCACAAAAGAAAGGCTAAGCCTAAAGGCTAAAACATTCGAAAGGCTAAACAGAAAGGTTAAAACATTCGAAAGGCTAAACAGAAAGGTTAAACATTCGAAAGGCAGAAAGGTTAAACATTCAGAAAGACAGAAAGGTTAAAGACAGAAAGGTTAAACATTCAGGTTAATTAGGTTCAAGACAGAAAGACAGGTTAAAGACAGAAAGGTTAAAGACAGAAAGGTTAAAGACAGACAGGTTCAAGACAGAAAGGTTAAAGACAGAAAGGTTAAAGACAGGTTAAAGACAGGTTAAAGGCAGGTTAAAGACAGGTTAAAGACAGAAAGGTTAAAGACAGAAAGGTTAAAGACAGAAAGGTTAAAGACAGAAAGGTTAAAGACAGACAGGTTAAAGACTAAAGGTTAAACATTCGAAAGGCTAAAACAATCGAAAGAGAAAAGACAGAGAGCTTAAAGACAGAAAGGTTAAAGACAGAAAGACTAAAAAGGTTAAAGACAGGAAAGGTTAAAGACAGAAAGGTTAAAGACAAGGTTAAAGACAGAAAGGTTAAAGACTAAAGGTTAAAGACAAAAAGGTAAAGGTTAAAGACAAAAAGGTTAAGGTTAAAGACTAAAGGTTAAAGGTTAAAAGACATAAAGGTTAAAGACAGAAAGACAGAAAGGTTAAAGACAGAAAGACTAAAAAGGTTAAAGACAGGAAAGGTTAAAGACAGAAAGGTTAAAGACAAGGTTAAAGGTTAAAGACAAGGTTAAAGGTTAAAGACAGAAAGATTAAAGGTTAAAGACTAAGGGTTAAAGGTTAAAGGTTAAAGGACTAAAAGTTAAAGGTTAAATACAGAAAGGTTAAAGACAGAAAGGTTAAGACAGGTTAAAGACAGAAAGGTTAAAGACAGACAGGTTAAAGACACAAAGGTTAAAGACAGAAAGGTTAAAGACAGAAAGGTTAAAGACAAGAAGGTTAAAGGTTAAAGACTAAAGGTTAAAGGTTAAAAGACAGAAAGGTTAAAGACAGAAAGACAGAAAGGTTAAAGACAGAAAGACTAAAAAGGTTAAAGACAGGAAAGGTTAAAGACAGAAAGGTTAAAGACAAGGTTAAAGGTTAAAGACAGAAAGGTTAAAGGTTAAAGACTAAAGCTTAAAGGTTAAAGGAATAAAGGTTAAAGGTTAAAGACAGAAAGGTTAAAGACAGAAAG
Source organism: Tipula helvola (assembly GCA_963556165.1). Taxonomy (NCBI): domain Eukaryota; kingdom Metazoa; phylum Arthropoda; class Insecta; order Diptera; family Tipulidae; genus Tipula; species Tipula helvola. The sequence continues at coordinate 37,946,252 of OY744482.1, read as the reverse complement.
ACAGGTTAAAGACAGAAAGGTTAAGACAGGTTAAAGACAGAAAGGTTAAAGACAGAAAGGTTAAAGACAGACAGATTAAAGACACAAAGGTTAAAGACAGAAAGGTTAAAGAAGACATTCGAAAGGCTAAACAGAAAGGTTAAAACATTCGAAAGGCTAAACAGAAAGGTTAAACATTCGAAAGGCAGAAAGGTTAAACATTCAGAAAGACAGAAAGGTTAAAGACAGAAAGGTTAAACATTCAGGTTAATTAGGTTCAAGACAGAAAGACAGGTTAAAGACAGAAAGATTAAAGACAGGTTAAAGACAGAAAGGTTAAAGACAGAATGGTTAAAGATAGAAAGGTTAAAAACAGAAAGGTTAAAGACAGACAGGTTATAGACAGAAAGGTTAAACATTCGAAAGGTTAAACATTCGAAAGGCTAAAACATTCGAAAGGCTAAGCCTAAAGGCTAAAACATTGCACAAAACATTTCGAAAGGCTATGCCTAAAGGCTAAGTACCAAAATTACTACTGAGTTAATAAATAGAAGAGATTATAGCGCGAGTACCCAAAATGTTGAGTTACATTAAGAAGAACTTTCACAAATGGTGTAAAACGTAAAACCTACCAAAAATGGTATAAAACAAACAAAAAAATATGTTTTCGTCCATTCTGCTTGAAACTGGTTGAAATTGATTACGTCTCTCGTCGTCCATAAAGATCACATTTACTTACTTACATTCGAGAAAATGTCGGCAATCAACAATATTAAAGAATATTCGGGCCTTAAGCTGAAAACACAATTTTTGTAATCTCTCTCCAATATTTTGGTTTTAATAATAATTCAATGTCGAGAGGTTAAAATGTTTCTTGCACTTTGCAAAGCCAAATTTGATAATTGTGTACGACTAAAAAAATTTTATTTTCAAATTAAATTCGGCTTCTCAAGTAGCAGAACGTTAAAAATGAAAAAAATTATAATTTGCCTAATTTTAAGTTTTGGTAAGCGCTTAAATGTATATGAAATCATAATTCATTAATGCTTACGTTAATTTTGTGTGTGTATATAGGGCTTTTAGTTGCCGCAGACGATATCGATTGCATTGAAAGGCGAATCAGTGCCAATCAAAAATATTACAAATGTGCCGATGAATATTCAGATGATTTTACCTATTGGCTAACAAAATTTCTCAACTATGGGGAATTTAATTCAACAAACTTGGATGAAATTGCTGTCAAGTCAAGTGCCATATGTGAAAAATTTGCGATGCATGTACGTTGCGTGGAAATTAGACTTATCACTATAGGCGACAATTGTATGTCGGACTTTGCCCTCAATGAGCAATTAATTGCGTTCAAACGTAATTTACTAAATTATTTTTGTGACAATGAAGCACAAAAATTGCGCGATACTTTAGGAAATAACGGTTATTTTGCATTGACATCGGATAACTTAAACATGTGTATGGCTGATTTTGATGAAGTGCAATTGTTCAATGATTCACATGGGAAAATAACGTTAAACACTGGTTATGTTTGCAGAACTTTAAATGGAGTATTTACGTGTTTGCAGAAGAGTGTGAAGTCAGCCGAAAATAAAAATTTAAAAAATATTTTACAAGAGTTATTAACAATAATAAACGATACGCTGGAATGTTCAACAAACTAGTTTATTTCAATAAAATTTTGCAATCCACCATCCTAAATTTGTATTCTTGTTTTTTGTTCCTCCTACAAGATTTCACATCGTCATCTAGTCATCTTCACATTCCATCGCCTCCCGAACTATTTCATAAATGTCACTTGATATTACTTTTAATTTTTGATTTGGATTCGTTTCGAAAACATCATGCATACATTTATATATTTTATACCAATTCAGGCAAAACATTGTAGTCTCCTCGGACGAACTAAATAATTCCAAATCGCTTGTCTGGCTGATACAATTCAACAATAATTTATTATTGTGTAATGTGCGTACACCATAATTATCGGTTACTTCTAGAGCTTTATTCATATTTTCACAGCAAAAATATTCAACAACACGATCTAGTATACCGATAAATATAGTGGAACGCGATCGACACACGTCTGGTAACATTTCATTTGCCGATTTTTCGCACATGATCGATATAGTAAAATGATCACATAATTTTCGTATATATTTCTCGTATTTTACAATATCCATGTCACCCACGAGAAATGTTGCGTTGAATGTGCCGTGCAAATCAAAATGCGGCTCATTTAAATTTTCGTTGAAACATAATGTTTGATGTTTTCCGGCCTCTTGAATTTTTCTCGTACAAAATTCAGATGGTTTTGCAGCTATTACTGTATACAAAAAAACATTTTTTTATTAAATCCAAAAACTATACGCTCAATAAATTACCATGACTAAATATTGCCAAAACTATCAAGAACTTCATTGTTGCACAAAACTATTTTTATACTGAGTTTGTTCATATTATGTATATAGACTGAGCGGAATTTTTGATTAATTTGTCTCTCTGTATTTGTTACTAAATTATTTAATTGGAAGTTAAATTTTATATTATACGATTGCCAATTAGTAGTAGAGCACAATTAAGTAATTTAGCTGATTACAAAGAATAGTTTTGTTTCAAAGTTATAGCAAAGACGTAAGTATAATGTTTTTAAGTAAATGAAGAATAACTGAATTTAGTATGCAAATTTTCGTTTAGGCTGAACAAAAATTTTTTTAAATTTAAACCAAAGTTTTGTAATGCTACAACGGTGCACAAAATTCCAAAACATTCCTTTGATTTCTTTTCATCATTACAAATCCCGTTTAATAATTTTCGTAAAATTAAAAGCAAATTTTCTAACTTGAACATCACAAACGTAACAGAGGCATAAGTGCCAAATTTAGCTCGTTTCAAAATTCAACTGACAGGCCGAAAATTTTATTTTAGAATTTTGAAACGCTCATCTATACGAAAAAATCGTCAGGGTATTGGTCAAAACACAAATATGGTTACCAATTCGTTTTTGATTGAAGTTTAAAAAAAATTTGCATTGAAGGGTTAATGAGGCCTCAAGCATCTATTATGATTTTACTAGGCTGCATTCAAAAATTCAGAACACAACAAAATACTTGCAATTCTATACATTATCGAATTTACGAATATCGCCATTACGACCATTTGAACCAAACTTTACCTTTTGATGTTAACGAAACGATCTTAGTTGAGATTTCAGCCCTTAAGAATCTTACTGGCGATAATAAGTTTGAATTTCTCTAAATGATATGTCATGGGGAAGCGTCAATATTCAGCCTAACTACGGAAACAAAACGAGTTTTGGAATTTGTTGAATTTGAATCAGCCACCCTCACGCCAATCCGTCCTCAGCATATGGAAAATCCTCAGGAATATTCTCATCAAGCCGTTTTAAATAGTAACCCGCGTATTATATAAATCTTTTATAAAATGTTGTTTCAATTTTTGGCAGTCCTCAAAAATGTTCATATGCCTGAAATTTACTGCCTTCCTAAAATCAAATTCGGTATCTGTGGATGGGCTACATCTAGAAATTAAGGAAATTTTGTTGAAGCGCTAGGTAAAATTCAAAATAAATTATTTAATCAAGGTGATTTGGAATAGGTTCGAAAGGCCGAATGTCGTAAGGCCGAATGTCGAAAGACCGAACACCGAAAGGCCGAATGTCGAAAGGCCGAATGTGTCGAAAGACCGAATGCGTCGAAAGGCCGAATGTGTCGAAAGGCCGAATGTGTCGAAAGGCCGAATGTCGAATGGCCGAATGTGTCGAAAAGCCGAATGTGTCGAAAGGCCGAATGTCGAAAAGCCGAATGGGTCGAAAGACCGAATGTGCCGAAAAGCCGAATGTCGAAAGGCCGAATGTGTCGAAAGGCCGAATGTCGAAAGGCCGATTGTGTCGAAAGCCATACATATGTCGAAAGGCCGTTTGTGTCGAAGTTGATTTTAATTTTTCATCTTTTTATGAATGAAAATTTTCAAAATTTATATTTTTATGAAAATTTTTGTATTAAAATGTTTAATAGTAAATCGCTTAATAGATTAATAACAACTTTATTAGCATAAATAAACAGTTCTGATGAAAATAAATTGAATAAAAATAACATCGACTAATTTAACTTAGAATGGTAGAGGCTAACGGCTTCGGTAACGGGTACGCGGGAGGTCGCTGCGCTCCCCCCCGCTTAGTCCTCCGAGGGGCTTTAGATTTGAACTTCGGGGAACGTAGGAGCCGGGATCAGCAAACATGTCTTGAATCTTTTAATGACACGTATTAGTGATACGTTGCCAACCCCTAATTTAACTTAGAATTGTAGAGGCTAACGGCTTCGGTAATTCTCACGGGCACGCGGATTTGAACTTCGGGGGACGTAGGATTACAGACACAGATCAAAGGAATAGTATCGCTAATATCGCTTCTACTGATACTACTACCACAAATGTTTCAAGTTATTTTGTGATTGGCTTAATTCGTTGGGTTAGTTTGACATCGACAAATGTATTGGAGCGAATTGCGGATTTAATGCTTCGTCAACCTTGTAGACACAGATCAAAGGAATTTTATCGCTCGTGCCGCTTCTACTCATAGATGCACCACATATATTTCAAGTGATATCAGGACAGCGATTTTGGTCGCAAAATGAGGATTTATTTGAGGATTACCGGAAGGCAATAGTATTAGTATATTGTATTGGTGTCGAATGGGCGTTTTGTTTAGTTTTTCATTTAACATGATGCAAAAAGAGAGATAAAACAACAAGAATAAAAGGGATAACATTATACAAATAAGATAAATAAGCTCAGAAGAGAACGATCGAGAGAATATATTAAAATATTGACTACACTTTATTATGTTCTTATATACTCGCACCCATAACTAAAACCACCTGACATATACTATACCACTACCATTAACATTTCTATAAACAAAAATATTAAAAATGGCTTCAGGTGAGGTAAACGTGCGATATGTTATTCGGTGCTAATAAACTGGAATTTATATTCCATAAGCATTAATTGTCTATACAATTGAATTAATTTCATAATTTCCTCCTTGTCGTTAATTTTGAAAATATTTATTATTAAAACGTAATTTATTAGCATTAAGATTCAACACACGCGGGATTACACTTGCCGTTACTTTGAATTGTGCATATTGTATATGAAATTATTATAACATCGAGTTTTGCCAAATTATTACAACTTGCTGGAATAATTTATTGGTATTTTATAACATTTAGTGTCTCCACTAGCAAAAAAGTAAATATTAATGGTATAACTCAATGGTAGATTGCAGGTGGAGAGGCCGGGTTAAGTATATGTATTTTGTTTTGAATTTTTATTAACGAAACCAAATGAATGTCGTCGGTTATAACAGCGATAGAGACAAAAACATGAATTCCTCATGTTAGAAGAAAGGGAAAAGTGACTCAAGGCAAGTGTAAGCACCAAAAATTTGAACCGGTTTCAACCGTTTCGCTTATTTTTGATACTTACCACGAGAAAACGCATGAGAAAATACACTAATACAATAAAACTATTTGACGGCACACAATAGCAAAATGTATATTATACGCCGTGTACATATACAAAATTCTCAATCCTCATTTTGCGACCAAAATCGCTGTCCAGTGACACTATTCTGGTTTTCCCAGGGAATTACGAATTGGGAATTGATTTATTGTCAGTTTTTAGTATATATTGGTTTTCTTTTTTAGAAAGCATACTGAGTCATTGGTATTTTGTTCATGTTTTGGAAAAAAATAATTCCCAGCCAAATTTTTAGGGAAAAATAAACAACAAAATTGCTATGACATGGAACTATTTTTCCCCAAATCTTAGTACGCTTTGGAAAAAAGAAAACCAAAATACATTAAAAACTAACAGTAAATCAATTCCCAATTCGTAATTCCCTGGGAAAACCAGAATAGTGCCACAGAAGTCTAAAAATGCCAATAAAATTAATTTTTTTTCATTTATTTTAAACAAAATATTTTTTCTGGATTGCTTTTCTGGTAATTTATAGATTTTTTTTTTTCGGGATTTTATTTTTCTGGATTTTTACTTGTCAACTAGCAAATGTAGTGATCTCCATTTCAATAAATTAAGTGAACGAAAATTTCATGAAAATGCGGTCTTTCGAAATTCGGCCTTTCGATACATTCGGCCTTTCGACACATGGGCCTTTCGACATTCGGTCTTTCGACATTCGGCCTTTCGACACATTCGACCTTTTGACATTCGGCCTTTCGACATTCGGCCTTTCGGCACATTTGGCTTTGGGTTGGTCATGAAATCCCGACGATTGTTATATCGAACTCAAAAACTCGAAATCAAAATCTCGAATTTTTAAATAGTGCATTTCAAAATATCGAAATTTTAAAATATCGAATTCAAAATCTTGAAAGTAATCTCGAATCCCGAATAATTAATATAATTTTGAAATATTATTTGCCGCGCGGCAAATAATATTTCAAAATTATATTAATTATTCGGGATTCGAGGTCAACAATTTTTGTCATTAAAATGGATAAAATAAATATTTTTTTCATTACATTAGTATGTAGCACAATAAGATGTTCTGTTACATGTATTTGGTGATCTATCACTTATTGTAATTTAATGATTTGAATTTTAGAGAACAGTTATATTATTTTTTAACTCAAATTTTAAGTCACTTGATATCATCTACTAAATTACATAACTGTGTATCCTACGAAAAAAAAAAATATGATCGGGTTTTAATTATAATGTTATTAATTTAATGTTATTTTATCATAATAAAATAAGTGCACTGATTTTAAATTTTTGAAAACAAATTCAGTCTGGTTCCGAAATTTGTGGTTTAAAATTCGATAAATAATAAAAAAAAATCTAATTAAATTAATAAGTGATTGAAGATTTATTCCAAATAAAGTTCGATTTGTTTAAAATACATACATTAATTTTAAGGATTATAGACAGTTTCCTTATTAAATTGGTAAATATATATTATTTTTGTGATTAATTTTTCTTGACTAACTGGTCATATCATTATGTAGCCAATTTATTAAATCATGGAGATTGAAATATTGAGGTCAAATAAGGGCAAAGATAAAATGTTGGTAAATGGTTACGCTTATTGTGTGGAAAAAACAGTTAAAAACCACTTTTACTGGTGCTGCTGCCAAAAAAAACACAAGGTTGCAAAGGACGTACTATTACCAAAAAACTAAATGGTGAAATTGTATTAACCAAAGAACCATCACAACATAGTCACATTCCGAATTCATGGGAAACAGAAGTATGCCGTGCTAATAACTATATAAAATCGATTGCTAGAACTTCCGATGCCACTCCGTCGCAAATTATCAGGGACTCGATAGTCCAGACGACAAATGAGTGCAGGGTGTATTTACCGTCTAAAATGGCACAAAAAACTAAAATTTATCGAGCTAGATATGGTAATTTGATAGAACCTAGTGAGCTAGGAGATATCCATATTCCAGATCACCTTAGATACTGCGAAGGCGAGCTATTTGTTTTAAAAGAAACGGATTTTAATAACCAAAAAATAATTATACTTGGCACACGTAACAGTCTTAAAATTTTAGGTGAATCTGAATGCTGGCTAATGGACGGAACTTTCCATGTAGTTCCATTATTAATGCGACAGCTCTTCTCTATACATGGAAAAGTTGAGCACCAATGTGTCCCACTTATATTTTGCCTGATGAGTAGTAAAACTAAACAATGTTATTCTCAGTTCTTTTACGAACTTTGCAAACTAGCATGCGACTGGAATATTCGACTAGCTCCAATTAGAATCATTTCGGATTTTGAAAGAAATATTAAATCCGCAGCTGAAGAATTTTTTCCGTCAACAGAATTCCGCGGTTGTCTCTTTCACTTTAGCCAAATAATTTAGCGGAAAGTACAGAAAGATCGTCTTGTTTCGAAATACGGCATTCGGAAACATTTAGCTTAGAAATACGAATGCTAAAAAGTTTGGCGTTTGTGCCCGCAGATGAAATTCTCAATTACTTCACATCCTATTATAACAGTGTTAAAGACAAAGATACTAAACGTTTGGCTGCCTGGTTTAAATCGATCTATATAAATGGGAAAACAAATCAAGCAAAACCACAATACGACCCTAAATTCTGGTCGGTCGCTAATGCCGTAGTTGACAATTTTCCTCGGACACAAAATTCAGTTGAGGCTTGGCATCGACGCCTAAAAGTAATTGTAGGAAAAAAGAATGCTGGTGTATACAAAATTATAAATGACCTTGCAAAAGAATTAATAGTATCTCAATCAAATATAGATAAAATGAAAAATGGAGAAACTGGGCCATTAAACAAGAAAAATTTGATTAGATATCAAAAAATTAAAAGAATTGTCAAAAAGAGGGGTAAAATGGAAAAGGTGGATTACTAAAAAGAATTGCACAAAATATATGCATATAATTTTTTTTATTAATAATAACTTTAATGTAATTTAACAAATTTGATTTAATGAAAATGATGTTTTTTTTCATCAAATGATTGAAATTAAAATAAAAGTGTATTTATAAACCTAAATTTGAATCCTCATCTTTAACAACTCTTTAAGTTTCGATATTTTCGCTTTCGATATTTTCGAAGGCGATATTTCAAAATTTGGTATTTTAAATTCGAGACATTTCTTTTTTTCGACCTTTTGTATAATTCAACATTTCGTTTGGCGAGATTTCATGACGATCCCTTTGGCTTTTCGACCCATTCGGCCTTTCGACCTATTCGGCCTTTCAACACATTCCGCCATTCGACATTCCGTCTTTCGTCATTCGGCCTTCCGACACATTCGGCTTTTCGGCGTTCGGTCTTTCAACATTCGGCCTTCCGACATTCGGCCTTTCAACATCGAACGGGTGATTTTTGTTGTAAAATGACGTGAAAGGTCATGTACATCACGCGACAAATCCCATTTTAGTAAACTGAAGTTTTCTATACATATTTGGAACCTATGTATTGTGTAATTTTGTGCCTGAAATTAGAAAATTTGTGCATATCTTACTTTAGAAAATAGGATGGGATTTTCCACGTGATTATTGCACCATAAATCCCATAAATTCTGTTTATGTAATGAAACATATTATTCGGTTTATGATGATTTTGTAACTTTATGCATAATTAAACTGATCTTTAAAAAAATTCTATATTGGCCAGAATCGGCCACAGAACCTCCACATATTTATGAAAATCGCCACCTTATTGTATTTCGATCAAACCAATCGTGTATAAAAGGAAGATTTTCTACTATGAAACAAAGTGCACAAATTAGTGAATCGAAATTGTGTTCGAATTCCGGTTTTCATATATCATCAAAATCTGATACAATTAAGAAAAAAAATTACTTGCCAACCATGAAATTCAGCGTCAATACAATAAATTTATGAATGAATATAAGAAGTTACATCAGGGTTCCGGTCAGTTGATCGTAAACAATTTATCGTGCTACAATTGAACGTGAACAATTGATCGTAGACACAATTGATCGTATGAACAATTCAAGTTCTGGAATATGGTTAATTAAGATTTAACTTTGCTGGTTCTGGGCCGATTATGATGAAATTTGACATGGGCGGTGGTAATGGGATTCTAAAATGATTTTTGGGTAAAGTTCTGGAATGTGGCCAATAAAGGTGGAACTTCGCTGTTTCTTGATCGATTATGACGAAATTTTACATGTGCGGTGGGAATGGGATTCTAAAATGATTTATGGATAAAGTTCTGGAATGTGGCCAATTAAGATAGAACTTCGCTGTTTCTTGACCGATTATAATGAAATTTGACATGGGCGATGGTAATGGGATTCTAAAATGATTTTTGGATAAAGTTCTGGAATATGGCCAAGTAGGATGAAACTTGGTTATTCCTTACTTGATTATGATGAAATTTGACAAGTGCGTTGTAAATTGGAGTCTTAAATGATTTTTGGATAAATTTCTGGAATATGGCCAGTTACAAGGTTAACAGTAATGCGTGTAATTAACCAGAAACAAAAGTTAAAATTCTGGAAAATTAAGATTAAATCCCCCTTTATCCAGAATATTTTGTTGAAATATTCTGGAAAAAGGAGATTTCCATTCTGACTTTAATATTAAATCTCCATTAACTAAAATCTTTTCTTATGTTTTTTTTGTGAATAAAACTACAATAATTTAATCTAGACTCAAAACTGACTTATTTGATTTTTCAATTGAGAAATGAAATTTTATGAATAAGCAATATTATGTTAGATACTAAAGATAGGTACAGATACTAAAACTGCAAAATTTTCAAATGCAAGATTTTGTAATGCAAGACAGCGAAGTTCTTCCTTAATTGGCCATATTCCAGAACTTAATCCAAAAATCATTTTAGAATCCAATTACCATCGCCCATATCAAATTTCATCATAATCGGTAAAAAAAAACGAAGTTCCACCTTAATTGCCCGTATTCCACAACTTTGTCCAAAAATCATTTAAGAATTCCATTTATATCGTCCATGTCAAATTTCATCGTAATCGGTCAAGAAACAGCGAAGTTCCACCTTAATTGGCAATATTCAAGAACTTTGTCCAAAAATCATTTTATTATCAACGATCAACTGATCCACGATCAATTGTCTATACGATTAACTGATCCACGATCAATTGTCCATACGATCAACTGATCCACGATCAATTGTCCATACGATCAATTATATCCACGATCAATTGTTCATACGATAAATTGTTTCCACGGTCAATTATTGTACGATCAATTGTTGTACGATCAATTGTTCACGATCAATTGTTTACGGTCAATTGACAGTAAATGGTTACATCATATGATATAAGTGGCCAGTTCAACATTAAAAGGTGTAATGTGGTTAAATAGCTCGGGAAAGCAGTAGTACCACCAGACTGCGTATGGCAGTCTAATATAATAAACACTTCACCGAAAACATCGACCGGAGTATCGTTGATTGACTATTTGATGATCGGTTCGACCATTTGCGTTTCGGAATGCACATCATAGGCATACACAAACCATAAAATGTATCGGCAAATTTTAATAAATGATGATCAGCAAGAATTACAAAAAATTTGATGGCATGAAACCCAAGACTTAGAGTCAAAATGATATCAGAACTCTTTATCAATTATGCAGACGAAGAAAGGAATTTGCTGACGCATCTCGTGTTATGAAATCCGATTTTTACGTCGACGACCTATTAACAGGTTCGAATTCTGTTGAAACTGCTTCTATTACTATTACGTGGGGGTTTTGAACTTCGAATAACCTATGTATGAATTGGAATACAGAAAAAGACGTATTCTACTTTTCATTCCAACAATATTCGCTAACTAGCACATATTTGAAACGATCTATCTTATCAGAGATTGCCCAATTATTTGTTTGAATTGAATTTGAATTAGAATATGTTAAAAAATGTTTTTATTATTTGATCCTTTAGGGTTCTGTGGTCCAATCGTGTTTCTTGCTAAATAATTTATGCAAACATTATGGTCTTTGGAACTAGATTGGGATAGTGATCTACCTTTAGACTTACAAGACTACTGGAAACCGGCCTTTAGAAAATGTGGGGATCGACTTGTTGTCCCTTTATGATAAGATCCAAATTACGCTCTAGAGTTGAAGAAAAGGGTTAAGTGGCAATTTTCATATGCTTTTCTTCAAAGTAGTTCACATGGTAATTGTTACTGAATTACCCACGGAACCCTTTTTGGCAGCCTTCCGGAGATTTGTATCCCGACGTGTGCTGTAAGAAAAAGGCAAGATCGTTTTACGTTTTACTAAATCCAAATATTTATTTACTGCGTCACAACCGAATCTTTTTATAAAACAAAAAAAAAACTAAGATTCACTTAACCACAACACTACAAATCGCTAAGTAGAACGCCATAAAAATGTAACTTCTGCAAATTGCTTGGCATCTCAAAATATAGTGCAATGATACTTAGCCTGTACACTTTCCGAGATTAAAAGAAATCCAGCAACGAAAATTTCTAAAATCAGTTCGGTTGTTCATATGAGACCATCGAAAACAAACATACAAACTGTCGCAGCTGGCGGTCAACTATAAACGACCTCATTGAACTTGATCTTCATAAAATTTTTGTTTTTATTAATTTTAATAAGAAAGCTGAAATATTAGACGAAGACAGAAGCTGAGCGCGAAATATATTTGACCGAATTACGATTCTTACTAAACTTTGCAAAATCATCAGTACTAAAATGACACCCTAACATGTAGGCTTAGTGTACATATGTACTTAAATTGAATGTACGTAATGAATACATACATAGCAAATATGTACATAATATACATAAAAGATTATAACAGATTAACCTAAATGAACCCAGATACGTATATAAAGAAAGTGTGATACATACAAAGAAGCAAAATATGTAAACACACTTTACTAAAATAGTTTTTATTCGGTTCTATACGAGACAAGACAATGAAATTTTTACTGTTCATCTTATTGGTAAATTTTGGTAAATTCTTCAATTTTATTTTATATTCAAGTGCACGCAACTAACATTTACATTTTTAGCGTGGGCAAGTAATTCATCCAGCACACCAAATCCAGCCGATTGTGTCCCATTTTTTGAAGTCGCAACAACGGATCTTCGCAATTGTTTGGGACGAAATCCTGATTATGATTTGAATGTTATAACATGGAAATTTAATCAAACATTTATGCAGGAGACAAACGATTTTCAGGCACAAAAACAATTGGTTCAAAATAGTTGTGATTTTGTACAAATGGTGATCGAGTGTGCAAGAAATTTTCGTGATGCAGTACCAAATTCATGTTTAGATTCAAATTTATTGGCTGCCGAATTATTACACGAACAATTTCAAGTACAATTGCATAAATATTTTTGTATGGACGATTTAAAAAAAGCTCTCGATATTGTCGAAAATGATGGTGTACGAACAATTTTTCGTAGCCCATTTTTACAACAGTGTATAGAATCGGCTGATGGTGATATAAATCCGTATATTATAGAATTTGATAGAAGCGGTCGGAATCCAAAATTTTGCATGTAAGCATATTTCAAAATTATTGTGTATATCTATCTTATTATTAAAATGAACGAATTTTTGTCTACATTTTTAGAAATTCACAAAAAGTGTTCGACTGCCTTCATGATTTATTTGATAAGTCACCGAATCAAAATATCAACATGGTGCTAAGGGAAACATATGCGATTGCACGTGAAATAATGAATTGTGATAACGAGTTATAAAAGTACATAATACTTATAGTGAATAATTTTAATGTGTAGCGCAATATATGAATTAATAAAAATAATTGGCAATATTAAACAGCCGCATGTGTGTATTGTGTATGTGCGGCATCGATATTAATTTGCTGAGAATTTAAATGAATTCGATGTGCAGCATGTCGTTTATGGACTTGTAAATAGTATATATGGTGCAGTGAACTTTTTGGTGACTCATATAATTTTTAGCCTATCCATAATGCAATTAGTTTTATCTGAATATAAATTTCAATATATAATTTCCATACAAAGAATCGATTTGACTAGTAATACCAACCAAACATAGAACAATCGTATATTGACAAATATGTAGTTAATTAATTTTATGCGTTCAACTATGACTACAAACACTTAAAACTATTCGACAAAATTCAAAAATTGTTATCAAAAGCTCATAGTATACAGTAAATATATAGATTATAAAATTGGGTCTTATAGTTTTTGAAATAATTCTTTGATTAGTGAAATAGATTACAACTATTTTATTTTGAGTGGAAAATTTTAAGATATTCTAAACTCAATTTCTAGCATAACAAAATGTTTTACCTTCAAATCGTAAAATCGGTCAACAAGATTCACCAAATATGTCCCAACCATAATTACGAAATGTGCCACGATCTCATGCGCCAATTAATTCAGTTTAGGAAATTATTGAACTTAGTCTAACTTGTGGACAATAATGGTTTCAATTAGGATATGTATCTGATTAGAGTAACGCTGCAATTAGCACCTAATTAGTTCTTATAAATCGATTAACGTTAAATATTTTAAAGTACCAGCAATCAGAATTATTTATCTACTCCAATATAAATATTTAACAACTATTAAATTTAAAAACAGCACGTTCAAATGACACAAATGTATAACAGTTTTTCTTTCAAATAATCATAAAAATTTAATCTTTTTGTACGATATATTTTCATTATTCTTAAATACTTTCTTATTTATTAGTTTGAAACAATTTGAAAAATAATAAAACCCTTAATTTCGTTACTATATATTATGTATAACACTTTTTAATCAAATCTGTTATACAAATTTACTAAAATAAAAATACTAGAATCGCACAACTTTAGTTTCAAAATTGAAATGCGGTGACAGTCGATTGTTTTGTTAGTGTCTTTTTCATTTTATGTATTTCGTGATTTTTGTTAGTTTAAATTATTTAAATAGAATAAAATACTGAATAGCTAATTAAATGTTTAACGAATTTATAATGTAGGTAGGTATAATGAATTTAAATGAATTTTTAATATTGATTGCTATGAAAACTATGCAGTAAGCAACAAATGAAGTTTTATTTTTGGATTTAATTTTTGTTCAATGTTCATACGGTTCAAGTGGTAGGTATCATAACTAAAAATCGGATTTGATTTAGGAAAGTTTAAAATTGGTTTCGATTTCAGATTTAGCTAATCTTTTCTAGATATCAATGCAATTAATTAATAAATGAATTGAGTTTATTCCCCAACCAAAATACAAAGCTGCTAAACATTACAACATTAATCCTATACAACTCATGATTATTTTTTTACCTTCAAACTCATGACTGGGGTTCAACGCATCCCACGATTTTTTTGATCATAAAACCGATCTTATTCTGATAAACAGACTTTGTCATACACGGTTTTCTACATTTTTTCATAAGGAAGAGAATATTGTAAGAGGAATCTGATTTTATTTACAATTATTTAATGAAAAGCCCATTAGAAGACTGAAAACTGGAAAATATCAGCAAAAGCTCATTTTTTATAAAAATTTGTAGCTTTTTAACCGTTCTTAAAATCTCAAGCGGTGTTTTGAAGGGGAAACATCAGACTATTAAACAAAAGTTACTGTCACTTTATTCAGTTAAAAAAAATAACGAGCGAGTTCATCCTCAACTCCCAAAAGATTTATGTGAAAACTTTTAAGTATAAATATCTATTGAATCATTCAGCCATTTCGACGAGGCTGTGGAACCCCTACATAAAGAAGGCTGTTGTTCGTTTAGTATTTAAACTAAGTTACATTTTTGGTTCTAAAGGTCAATAAGTTATTCTATTTTGAATTTGTAGGACGAACCTTACTGATATTAGTTGAACATGAGCAAAGTACAGTTCTGATAAGTTTAATTACCTAAACCTGCCATGTACGCTTTAAAATATACCATTACTCATAACCTTGTTAATCTGAATTAATTTTGTTCAAGATTCCATAGTAGTAAATGGTCACGGCAAACTCGCTGAACAAAACAAAATCGCTTCGCTTTGCTGAAAATCATTGCAATTGGAAAAAGAGTAGTGCGAACCCCCCCTCCCCCCCTCTCTCCCCCTTCTCCGTACAACCAAACTCACCAACATCATGAGCATTGAGTAAATAAGTAGAGCTTGGATTTTTATGTAACATATTTTTGAATATACATAAATGATTATTTACTCTTTAAATGCATATTTGTGTGCATATTTTATCATTTTTCGATGTTTTTACGCCAAATTTCGCATTTTTTTTACCGAAGTAAATGTTGAAAAATTAAAGAAAATTTATTTATTTGTTTTTCATATCTGTGAAGGTGAAAAGACGCTTTTTCGAAATATAAAGCAATGGGCGTATCCAGCGCAGTTAGATCTACAAATGAGATGTTTTCCAAATGTAGACAAAAATTTTTAATCTCACTAAAACAGTGAGATTAATCTACATTTTTTACTGAGATATTTGGATCCAGCGCATAAAATGTGTAAGATCTATTTGTTTTTAGTGAGATCTATCTGCGCTGGATATGCCCATTCTTAATCGATGGCACCATAATCACAATACACAATACACAATACTTTCTCGTTCTGTCGTGTAAAGCCGCAAAAATCGATGTTTGTCTGATTAAGATAAATTAAACATGTGTATGTAGAATTTAAAAAAAATTAGAAATTACGGAATCTGTAGAATTTATTGAATTTACAAAATTTCTAGTATTCAAGGAATTTATGAAATTAATAGAAATTATGGCATTTTAAGAATAAGTCATATTTGTGTTTGTAGAATTTATAGAACAAACTGAGTTGAAAAAATTTGTAGAACTCATAGAATCTACAAAAATTAAAGAATTTATAAAATTCATAAAATTTATTTAGAATTTGTAGAATTTATAGGATTTATAGAATTGATACAATTAAAATTCATAAAGTTTATAGCAATTATAGGGTTTATAGACTTATTAGAATTTAAAAAATTTAGAGGATTTGTAGAATTTAAAGAATTAACTGAATTTTTAGATGTTATATAGCTTTTATGAGGAATTTGTGGCATTTATGTAATTTGTAGAATTTATAGAATTTGTAAAATTTTTAGAGTTTATAGAATTTAAAGGAATCATGGAATTTTAAAATAAGTCAAATTTGTGTTTATAGAATTGATTAAAAAATTTAGAGAATATGTATGTCGAATTTACAGGATTTGTAAGATTTATAGAATTGACATTTAGTTTACTAAATTTTTAGACTTAATAGAATTTATAAGGAATTTGTGTAATTTATAGAATTTAGAAAATTTATTGAATTAAAATTTATTTTGCAGGATTTTTAGAACTTAAAAACTTACTATATTTTTTGATTTTATAGAATTTACACACAATTTGTGCGATGTAGACAATTAAGAGAATATATAAAATTTATAAAAATTATGCATGGATTTCATAGAATTTGAAGAAATCATGCAATTTTTAAAATAAGTCAAATACGAATTTGTAGAAATTACAGAATTTACAAAACCTAAAATCTACAAAATTTGTAGAATTTATTGAAGTAGTAGGATTTCAATTATTTATAGAAATAATAGAATTTATAAAATGTATAGGACTTATAAAATTCATAAAATTATAAATTTCTATTGTTTATACATAGGCTTCATAGAAATTATAAAATTTGTAGAAATTATGAAATTTAACAGAGCTTAGAAGATTTATAGAATTTGCAGGCTTTGCAAGATTAATGAGTTTGTAAGATTTATAGAATTTGCAGAATTTAATAAATCCTACAATATTTCTTGATATAATTTAGAAAGAATTTGTGTAATTTATAAAATTTATAAAAATTTATATAATTTATAAATTTAAAGTGTTTATAGACATAATAAAATTTATAAAATTTCAAGAAATTGTAATGTTGATTTTGGAATAATTTTAACCAAAACCAAGTTGCCAATTATCTTTCCAAAATCGACTGTATATAATTCAATACTAGTACTCCAACACAAACCTCAAAATAACCAAAACACCAATTTCTTTGTTTTTTAATAAAACTCAAAATGTTGCACACAAAAATAATTTTTTGTTTTTATTTCAGGGAATGTAATAATCCGAAAATTTTTATGACTGACAAAAAAAACCATACATCTTCCAAGTTACAACCCTATATACATTAGTACATTCATTTTTGAAAGGAAACCGAACTGTGTTCGCCCTATCTACAGTACTAATTCAAATTTACACGGAAATTTGACTCTGTTCGCATTTCAAACTATCAATAACCCAAAACTCCATCTTTCAGTAATTCAACCAAGACAAAATGTTGAATACTATTTCAACAGTTGATTATATAAAATTTAGAGAATATATCGTATTCACAGAGTTTCTAAGATTTATAGAATTTACAGGATTTTTAGACTTAAAGAACTTCCTGAATTTTTAACTTTATAAAATTTATACAAAATTTTTGCGATTTATACAATTTATTGGATAAATACAATTTATAAAAAATTTTGGAGTTGATAGAATTAAAAAAAGTCAACCAATGTTTAAAATCAGTTAAATGTAAGTTTGTAGAATTTAAAGAATTTACAAAATTTCGAATCTACAAAATTTGTAGAATTTATAGAATTAAAAATTTATAGAATTTATAAAATATTTATAGAACATATAAAATTCATAAAATTTATAAATTTTTATAGTGCTCACTCGAAATTATAAAATTTGTAGAATTTATAAAATTTATTAAATTTATCGATTTTTTATTTTAATTTATAGAATATACCGCATTTACAGAGTTTGTAAGGTTTGTAGAATTTAAAAGGTGTGCAGAATTTAAAGATCTTTCTGAATTTTAAGACTTTATACCATTTACAGAATTTATGGTATAGACACAGATAAGTATAGACAGATGTGGATCTTGTATGGGCTATATTTACATTCCAAAATTTCAATACCAAATTCCAATCCAATCCTTTTAGAGCAGGACGTACATTTCTGTCTCTTTTTATCTTTTTTTACGTATGGCTATTTTGATTATATCAAAGCAAACATAAACCAACTTCAAACAAAATTTTATTTTGTAATATATACGTCCTGCTCTAAAAGGATTAGATTGGAATTTGGTATTGAAATTTAGAATGTAAATATGGCCCATACAAGATCGCCATCTGTCTATTCCTATCTGTGGTATAGAGTTGAAAGAAAAATAATTTAAATTTTAAAATTTGAAGAATTTTTATTTAATTTAAAAAATTAAAGAGTTTATAGAATTAACCAAATTAATAAAATTTAAGAAATTTTAAGCATTTATTGCATTTGTAGAACTTATAGAGATATTAGAATTACTCGAATTAATATAATTAATCGAATTTATTGAATTTACATAATTTATAGAAATTTAAGTATTTAAAATATTTATAGTTTATACAATTTGTAGATTTAATCGAATTCGTTAATTTAGATTTATAGAATTCAAGGAAATACATTATAGCATTTATAGAAATTGTGGAATTTGTAGAACAAGTATATTTCTTTTTTAGAAAGTTTTATCGAAATTATAAAATTTATAATTTTTGTTTCATATTTTACAATTTGTAGTACATATTTCATGGTGTTTTAAATGTTTATTTGCTTACATATTTTGCTTATTTTTAGAGCATAAATATCTGGGCGCTACTAATAAGAAAGCATTCCGAAGAAACAATTTTAAAATTATTATTTTATTATGTATCAATGTGTATGTGCAATTTTCACAGCTCGCTATTTCCATTTAAATTTTTTTGAGTCGCTTAAGCCTTGTTCAGACTACGTTAGTAATTTAGTCGAGTAGCGAGTATTTTAGAAACTAAAATCAATGAACTGACCAAAAAATGTTCGCACTACAGTTGAGTACAAGTTAGAAGTGAGTGAGCAGAGCAGTGTTTCAAAACGAAGAGAATACACAACAAAGTAAATAGACACTCATGTTCTATATATTTCGTTGTTTCTTCGCTCCAATGACACGACTTGCGGTAACTCTAATGAACTCGACTAAATCAACATGTTCGCACTTGTTTTATTTTGTTTTGAAGAGTGGTGGGGGCCCGACTCGACTAAAAAAAATAGAATAAAATGGATCGACTCGACTAAAATTTTGCTGTTCAGACACGTTTAGTTACTAAAATACTCGCTACTCGACTAAATTACTAACGTAGTCTGAACAAGGCTTTACACTATACAAGCATATGTAGTCTTACTTTGGCAATTTTACAACAACATGCCGTGTATTTTCATTCCGGAATGAAGAATTTCATTCCACTGAGAAGTAGGTATAGAAAAATTCTCTTCTTCACGTAGTTTCAGTGTTTACCACTAGAGTAAATATATTACATATATTTAGTTTAATGAGTTGGTATTAAATAACAATTTTCAATTTTTCGATACATCAGAATTTTAAATTTTATTAATTATCATTTGGAATTAATTATACTTTATTCAATAATTTGTTATCACTATTTAATGTTTATTAAAATTCTAAATAATAAATTATATATTAGAGCTTGGTACCAACTATTGAAAGTAAAAAAAAAATTATTCTGAAGAAGAATTGCTCTTACTTTGGGCAAAATTTCATTACTATCCGGATAGGAATAACTTTTACCAAAGTAACGGCAATAATTGGTGGTCTTTTTGCTCGTATGTAATTTTCATTTTTAAAAACACTTGTTGTTGCGGCCATATTATAGTAGATATTTTCACAACAAAATAAATTATAGTAGGCGGTTTTTTTTTATTTTCTTTGTAATCGGCTCACGATGTTTTATGAGATTTTACCACAAATTAATATATACAGATCATTCATATTGAACAAAAAAATGAAACCTGATGGGGTGCTGCAACAGAATAGAAACAAACTTTTCAAAAATATAAATATTTTAGAAACAAACCAATTTAAAATCAGAAATACGCGCCTACTTGGATAAATAGCATTATTACATTGTTGAATGTATGTACATTTGTACTATTTTTTAGCCAAAATTGAATTACTTCGCTTTTTCTGCTTACTAAGTTTTATAATTTTTTTAAATTACACTTGCTGAGAGAGAAAGAACAAACTGTACACACATTCTTTATTTGTACGTGTACATTCAACAATGTATTAATGCTATTTATCCAAGTAGGCGCGTATTTCTGATTTTAAATTGGTTTGTTTCTAAAATATTTATATTTTTGAAAAGTTTGTTTCTATTCTGTTGCAGCACCCCATCAGGTTTCATTTTTTTGTTCAATATGAATGATCTGTATATATTGATTTGTGATTTTACGTTTTATCAAAACCAACACAAATGTCTTATACAAGCCATATTATTGCCATACAAACACAAAATAAAACCTACTATTTCTGTAAGTATTAGCGTCATAATACAGTATAATCTTTACATACTTTGATTTTAAATTTTAGTTTGTATCAAAAACAGTATAAAATATCACTAACACTGACAGAAAATAGTAGGTTTTGGATTTAATAATATGCGTGCGTCACCGAAATAATATGGCTTGTATAAGACATTTGTGTTGGTTTTGGTTTTATTTATTTTTGGTTCTTGTCGATATTCACACATACATGCAATAATATTTGTTCGGCACTTTTGTTTCCATAACATGATTTTTATACAATTTTCTACTTACTCCTTCCTACCGCTAAAGGTGTTTTAAAATCAAAAATGATATTTATTTGGGCCATTGAAGAAATTGGATTTTAAAGGTTTTATAAATTCATACAAAAAGTTAAAGGTCCGTTGGTTGTTTTGGTTTG
Source organism: Tipula helvola (assembly GCA_963556165.1). Classification (NCBI taxonomy): domain Eukaryota; kingdom Metazoa; phylum Arthropoda; class Insecta; order Diptera; family Tipulidae; genus Tipula; species Tipula helvola. Next base: position 37,924,931 of record OY744482.1, on the reverse strand, counting down.
TTATACCGGGAGTTCACTGCATTGGATTATTATCCTCGAAATACGTAATAATATATATATATAAAATATTGATTTCAATATAAAATATAAAATTAGCTTACCGCCACAAAAATCAAACGTAAACTCATGACTGGGTCTGGGGTCGTTCACACCCCACATACAATTTCGTAACACACTGCGTGACAGCCATTGATCAACTCAAGCTGCAACCGACCTGGCACCACTACTCATAGACATTCGAATTGAATTATGGTTCAGATCAGGAGTCAACAATATTGCTCGCTAGCTCAGAAGCGTAGTTCAAAGTTTGAGTCGGGTGCGTTTGAACCCCAGTCATGAGTAGTATGGTTAAAGCACTCAATAAATTTTGAAGCGTTAGTAGAATAATACGCCGTGGTGAACTCTTTTTTTATGATTGGTAAATTTCTTCGCAAAAGTGTGGCACTCATCTACACATAGTGGCGTACGTTGCATACGAACTTTTATTCAAATTCAATTTTTCAATAATTTCATAATTTTATATAGTTTCATGAGGACACCGTCTATTGATATATCCACATCTCTGTGAATATTTAATAATAGTCACTCGCCGATTGTGTTTCGTATGTTATTCTTAAGTCGCCTGATGGCCCTAGAACTCTCCAATTGGAGAGATTATCCTGATTTTATGCTAATTTTGTTATTATAGGTAAAAGCGTTCAAGATCTTCCTGACGGTCTTTTAAGCATTTTAATTAACTTCGCTTAGTTTGTTCAATTTCCAGCTTCGTACAGTCTAATATTTGAGAGTGAGACGACGTAAACATAAAAAACAAAAAATTTGAAAAAGCATTCGAGATGAGAAAAAAAAATCATTCATTTTAATGTCAGATTGGTACATTAGATTCAAAAAATTCTTAAAATTCATAAGATTCAAAAACTTCATAAGTTTGAAAAGGTTCGTACGACTCATATTCATAAGATTCGTAAGATGCACAAAATTCATAAGATTCATAAAGTTCATGAGATTTATACAATTAATAAAATTCATAAGATTCCTATGATTCATAAGATTCATTTAGCTCATAGAATTCAAAAATTCATAACATTCAAAATATCCTTGAGATTCCAAAGATTCTTAATTTTTAGTTGATCCACAAGGTTGATAGGATTCGTAAGATTAATAAGATTCACGAGATTCATAAGATTCGTAAGACGCTCAAGATTCATAAGATTAGTGAGAACCATAAGGTTCATAAGCTTCATGAGATTCATAGAATTCATAACATTCATTTATACGATTCATAAAATTTATAAAACTATACTAGTCACTAGATTCAAAGGACTCATAAGACTCATAAGGTTCATAAGGTGATTCATAAGATTCATAAAATTCTTATGATTCATAAGTTTCATAAGATTCATCAAATAGGATTAATAGGATTCATATAAGATTAATAAAAGTTTTATAAGATTCATAAGATGTACAAGATTCATAAGATTCCTGTGTTTCATAAGATTAGTTTAAGTTCATAGAATTCAAAAATTCATAACATTCAAAATATCCTTGAGATTCCAAAGATTCTTAATTTTTAGTTGATCCACAAGGTTGATAGGATTCGTAAGATTAATAAGATTCACGAGATTCATAAGATTCGTAAGACGCTCAAGATTCATAAGATTAGTGAGAACCTTAAGGTTCATAAGCTTCATGAGATTCATAGAATTCATAACATTCATTTATACGATTCATAAAATTTATAAAACTATACTAGTCACTAGATTCAAAGGACTCATAAGACTCATAAGGTTCATAAGGTGATTCATAAGATTCATAAAATTCTTATGATTCATAAGTTTCATAAGATTCATCAAATAGGATTAATAGGATTCATATAAGATTAATAAAAGTTTTATAAGATTCATAAGATGTACAAGATTCGATTTCTGTGTTTCATAAGATTAGTTTAAGTTCATAGAATTCAAAAATTCATAACATTCAAAATATTCTTGAGATTTAAAAGATTGATAAGATTTAGTAGATCCACAAAGTTCATACGATTCGTGAGACCCTTAAGATTCATACATAGGATTTATAAATTCGTTATACTTAGGCTCACGAGATTCATAAAATTTTAAGATAAATAGCATTCATCAGATTCGTATAAGATTCACGATATTCATATGATTTATAAGATTCATGAAATTAATAAAATTCATAAAATCCTATGATTCATAAGATTCGCTTATGTTCATGGAATACAAAAAAATCGTAAGATTCTTAAGATTTATGAGATTCATAGGATTCAAAAGGTTCATGAGATTCAAAAGATTCATAAATAAGATCAACAAGATACCTCACATTCACAAATGAATCGACAGTGAAGGGTTTAGAAAATTTAGAATAATTTTGTGAGCAATTCCTTTTAAATTCAGGAAATTTTGTGAAACGACACTAAGGCCAATTTAGGTGGACTTCTTCTTCTTCTTCCGCTGGCGCTACATCCCATGAAGGGATTTGGCCGCCTCAACGATGCTCCTCCAAATAATCCGATCCGCCACAAGAGAACGCCAGACACGGTGACCAAGTGTGTACAGGTCCCTCTCAACGTCGTCCATCCATCGGGTAGGTGGTCTCCCACGAGGTCCTACTTTCGCTGGTGCCGACTCCAAGGCCTGTTTAGTGGTCCGATTTTGTGAACGTAGTACGTGCCCAAGCCATCTCAGCCTTGACGATTTTATGAATCCTATGATGTCGACTTTATCGAGATCATTTCTGATCTCGTGATTCATTCGCATTCTGTACGTGGCTCCCTCTTTAATGGGACCGAGAATTCTTCTTATCATCTTACGCTCAGTTACAGCGATTTTCTGGATGTTTTGCGCTGTTAGTGTCCAAGACTCGCAACCAAAGGTGACAACTGGTCTTATCAGCGCCTTGTAGATGTCCAATTTTATTTTGCGCGATATATGAGGAGACTTGAAAATTTTGATATTGGCGTAAAATGCCCGGTAGCCTGCTGCGATCCTCGATGAAATGTCCACAGAAACGGAGTTTTGCTCAGTGATCAGTGATCCTAGGTATTTAAACTCATTCACCTTTTCATATTGAGTATCTCCTGAAATGAAGTCCCCACGAGTCTGCCTTCTCGCGGTCATCATGTATTTGGTCTTCGCTTCATTGATCTGAAGGCCTATTTGTTGGGCTGTTAATTCCAACGGGAGGAGGACCTCTTTCAGAGAGATGATGTTGCGACCCAGAATGCAAATATCGTCAGCGTATGCTAATAGCTGGGTTGATTTATAATACAGGCAGCTACGCTGGGCTATATTAAGCTGACGAATGACATACTCTAATGATAGATTGAATAGAGTTTGAGCTATTGGGTCTCCTTGCCGCACTCCAGATGTTATCTCGAAGGCTTCCGAAATTTTGCCTTCTATTAGCACCTTACATATTGAGCCATCCATTAAAAGCTGGCACATTGAAACCAATTTTGACGGTATGCCCAGATAGGATTCCATTTCTTCTTCCATTCTTCTTCCATTTAGGTGGACACCGTCTATTAATATATTCACATCTCTCGTAAGATCATTGAATATTTAATAATGCTAATCCAATTAGTCGCTCCTCGCCGAATTTGTTTCGTAGGTAATTCTTAAGGCGCCTAAGTGCCCTGGAACTCTCCAATTGGAGATATTATCCAGGTGAGTCATTCTAAAAGTCTCACAAATATTTTGTTAGAAGCGTTCAAGATGGTTTTATGATATATGAAGTTCAGCGGAGGCAACCCCTCCCTTAAGCCACTGTCTACACAAGCTTGTTGCATAGTGGCAGCTATGCCACTGTCTACACAAGCATAGTGTCATCGTTCCAATATGGAAGCATAGTGCAATCGTTCCACGCATGGTTTTTGTTGGTGGCATCATAGATTTGAAGGCAAAGCAAGGAAATGCAAAAACCTGGTTTATACAGGCGATCCATCTGGACAACAAAACCAGTTAGTGAGATGTCAACGTGCTAAGATCAACTATCACAACAGATAAATCCTTCAAGCCATGAAATAATAGTTTTATATTAAGAACTGTTTATAGGATGTGCTAAATATTTCAGATATAAAATTTAACTAAAATCAATTAACAAATGTGATTGTTCCATTTCATGCTGGAGAATGAGGAGATAGTCTGTAATGGCTAAGTATATAAAAATAAATTTGGCGAACATAACTTTTGATTTAAGGTATCGACCAAATATCACTGGTAGTGTTCCGCAATATTTTTTATAATTTAAGTTATATATTAATTAAGAAATCCGACCCCAGATGATATGCCCCGAGGAATTCTTCAGAGCCGGAATTAACCAATTTTATATTACTTAAAGAAATTGACTTCATATCTAAAATTTATTAAAAAAACAAGTTTTTCTTTGGCAAATGACATATTTTGATTTTTAACCAGTAAGAAACTCCGTCCCAGCCCATTGAAATTTGTTATATGACTTAACCAACATATTTGATCATCAATGAATTAGTTGCAGCACATCTAAATGATGAATCAAGATAGTGAATTTGAAACTTTTCTAAAAGAGGTTTCACCACAAATCTATCTTGACACTAGTGAATAATGGTCGCCACAAAACCAATTTTTACAGCATTTTTCTTTTTTTAATCAAGTACATACATACTTAACATATTTCGAGATTTATTGTAATAACTACCCTGGTTATACAGTGCTCGGATTGAAAAGTGGACAATTTCCACTTAGTTATGGAACTCGCCAATTAAAAAGCAATCTAAATTAAAGTCTAAAAATGAAATGTTTAAAAATGTACCCCAAGCTGCGCCTTTGAAATTTTCCCCACATTGAAATGTTGTTCACAACATAAGCTCCGTTTAAAAAATATTAAATCGTTTTATTGACTTCTGCAATGCAGAATTATTATTTATTGCAGCAACAAATCTAATTGTAAACAAATATCACTAATGTACCAGCAGCAACAAAACTATAAAAGCGCGCAATTTTTTTCTCTATCTAACAAATAAACATTAATAATTCAACAACATTACTATGTATATAAAGCAGATATTTATGTATATATACATATTCTATGCATTTACTATGTCAAGGTTTTGTGTTTGAGTAACTCGTATTGCTTTAATTTAATTCGTTTCTTTAATTTACAATTTTTTATAAAGTAAATGAACTTACGAACAAATTTAATTAGAAGACGATATAACTACATACAACATAATATTATTTTATGTATGAAACTCCAATTTAATTGGTATGACTTTTAAAAACAAATAAACCTAATTTAAAATGTAACGCATATGTATGTATATGCAAAGCTTAATTAATGTGTAATCATGTGCTTCAATAAACCGATTTGTATATTGAATAGTATATAGCGTAATTTAAAATACAATGTCATCTACGCTCTGTTTTTAGATTGTAATTGTATAACATTTTGTAATGTATTTATGAAATCGCGAGACGGGCCCATATACAAAGGCGGAAAGTGTCCTTTTACTGAACGCTACCTGTTAAAATTTTTCATTGCGACAAAATAAAATACAAACAAGGTTCAACCTACTTTATTATGTTGATGGCCTGTAAACGATTTTTCAGGACGGGCTTGTAAAGTACTATTTTACCTTTTATAACAATAAATCTTAATAATGAATAACAAGACAAAAATCTCTGCTCGATCCCCAAACACTTAAAATGCAAACAATTAAATTTACATTTTCACTTTACTATGTCAAGGTCCCATCAAAAACATAAAAAAAAAATTTGAGTAACGTTTTGTTTATAAATTTTAAATGGAGTAAACGAACTTACTACACACAACACAAAAAAAAATAAATGCTTTCGAAAATTTGCATTAATTTGTGTACGCTAATTAAAACAAAAGGCTCGAATCGGATAACGTAACAATGGGTTTGGTGTATTTGGACGTTAAAAATTCGATTAAGATTTTATCAGCCCGAGATTGACAAATTAATTACAAGTAACGTTCATGGAATATTTAGACAGTAAAATTAAACGTACAAAGCTTATCTGTCATTGCTTTTAAAATGCATTCTATTTTTACGTATAAATTATAGCGGGATTTTACGATAACCTTCACTTCAAGAGATAAGACAGTACCGACAAATATTAGGATTGATTAAAATTTTAATCTTTTTCAAACTGCGGTTGCAATGGTGAAGAGTTCGTCTAAACATTAATTTCGCGTCAAAACACGGCAGAACGATAAGAGAAAGTCCAACCATTTGAAATCACGTGCCGTGTAACTTTTACAGTCTATGTCTATGCGATGCGCAAAGTCTGTCTGTTTGTCCCGGATAATCTTAAAAACTAAGAAACCAATTTTGATGGCACTTTTACTAAAGAATATAGGGTTTCGCCTCCGGATTCAGCAGCTTGCTTGGCTTACTACTAAAAAGACAAAACCGTAAGCTTATTTTCAGCAAGAATGGTTTCCAACTAAATTATAGGCTGCCAATAGTACTTGATGTTTTCAATATTTCTTAAGCCGAGAAATTTCGGCTGCTGAAAAGCCTCGCTGTCCGCAACCCTCCCCCCAGTTGGATGTCCTATACAGGAACACTCAATTCCCTTGGTTCTCTAACTAGGAAGGCTAGCTTTGATGCAAGTCTCCGTAGTACTTCTGATGCTGTCCTTGCGTCGCGTCGGCTTGTTCGATACGGCCTAGCTGCATATGGAGGTTCGGTATGTACCACTGCTATGACATCTCCTTCTTGCAGTGGTATTGTTTTCTCGTACCAGCGTGTCCTTTGCGAAGTCTCCAGGAGATATTCAGAGATCCATCGACTCCAGAAGCTGGCATTTCCACTAAGCATGCAACTCATGGATTTCACCAATGAAGTTACCAAAATACTTCGTTCCGCTTGATCAATCTAGCGGAAAGTGATTCGGAGTGAGAGCTTCGAGAGTATCTGCCTCTGTTTCGGCATACATATGTTAGTGGTGGCGAATTAATTATAGACTCGATTTAAATCAAACAGCAAATAAGAAGCAGGTCTTCTGATGGAATTCGTTTAGGCAGGGCGTGGTTAAGTGCGTTCTTCACGGGCCTTTACCAAACTCCCCCCATATGAAATGCGGCCGGTGGATTAAATTTCCAATTAATGTTGCCAAACCGGAATTTTGCCTTCTTGTTGACATTGGCCTTGAGTTCGTCCTGTTATTACTATATATTTCAGCTGGCATTCCTCTTCTTCCTATAAATACTCGAAGGATCAGAATAAATGCACCCTTGAACATGGCCGAAGCTAATTCTAGTTGTATGGCTCTTGTAGTCAACACGTAAAAATTGCTCTCCCATTTCTTTTCGATATATGTCTACCATGTTTGACAGTGATTAGGCCGAAGTGATCTACTCCAACAAAATGGGTGCTTCCCAGCTGGCACCCACAACCTCGGTGTCCCGCCATTTCTGGCATACATCCCTCGCATTTTTTTTGGGCAACTTCTTAAAACTGTAGCATGATTTTGGAGGTACATTTAGTGATGGAAACTTGCATGAGTATAATTTCGTAAATTTATATTTTCTTGGCAGTAGAATAGGACATCGTTTGCTCGCACGTGAGATTCTCTGCATTCTGCAGCCTACTTCTTATCCTGATGATAGATTAGGAATCAAAAAATGAAAGCGATTTGTTACTCTGCAGTTTATGACCTTCTTTGAGTGGTTTTACCTGGTTGTGGAAGGCTTCGTTTTGACGCTTCGGATGAGGTACGTTAGAGCATCGTCTAATTCGTTCTCCGATATTCTGCTCAACTGTTTTTTACAGTACAAGAACCGCAGCACCCAGACTTGCGTTCTGATTAATTTTTTAAGGTTTGAAAACCGCTCGAAGTTGGGTGTTGCTCGTCTCGTTCTGGCTCGCTATCTCGATCATTAGGCCATTTGCTGTATGGTATATGAAGAAAGACAGACCCCCGTAGCATCTCTCAGTTATGAAATTTAGGCTGAACAGCTTCCACACGAGAGTGTTTCGAGTGAATCAAACATAACATGGTATGACTGTCGGACCAATAAGTACTCTTGGTGACAGTTATCGCATGATATTTCTTTATGGATTTGGCGAGCCGGGCTCCAAATACCGCCTTTTATCTAAGTACACGACTGCTGCTACTGCGTGTTCACTCACGTTCACAAACGTATGTAGCTGGTACGTGTATATAGATCTCAGAGTTGGCGAAATAGAATCTTGGCAAGCGAACATTTTCGATCATTAACAAGGCGTCTAACCAGTTATATGATCACCTCCCACATCGCTTTGCGGTATCTTTTCTCCTCGTAAATATTCTATTTCTAATCGCTACATATTTACGCGAAACCAAAGTGTGTCATCAGTCGTGCACCAGAACATTCCAAGGACTTTGGTGCTGCTGTCGCTATCGCCTAACATCCTCTTGGTTTCAATCTGAATGGAGTTTATTAATTCCAACACCCGCGGCGAATTGGAGATACTTTCATACACATTCTTCTAATGTTTTGAAACTATCAAGATAGTCATCGACATAGTGGCGATATTTGATTGCTTCATACGCTTGTGATTTCTGTTTCTGATACCTCTCTGCTTTCAGATTCTTCACATACCGCCAAATATCATTACAGTCATCTGGTACCTAGAGACCTCTTCTTGTGGACGATCTCTGCAAGGCAGGTATCGCTGAGCGCCTTGGTCGTCCCGTTTGATTCCAAATGGTGAACCATTTTCCGTATCTGGCCAATGACGGCATACCATTGTTCATAAAATTTAAACGCACTGCTAACTACGAGGTTTGCCAATAGATCAGGACCCGTCATTAGATTTGAGTTTAATGAGATTTCATTGACTGTTGCCACGGCACCGCATATGAGTCTCGTCTTGCCCTGTTTGTTAGGGTTTGTTACCGCAGAAATGGGTAAGTGCCACGTTCTTTCTCCTTGCCTTTATGCTTCTTCAACGGATAACTTCTTCAGCCAACCCATCTCTTTACACTGGATGATCCGAGCATTGACATTTTCGGCCGCTTCTAGATCTTTCGAAAGCTTCAGTTCGAAGCTCAAGAATCGATGCATAGCCGTCTGCCTTGAAAGTGGAAACTTTAAGTCATCGTTTCTCCACAATAGTCCGGCTTCGTACCGGCCCTCGTTAGTTCTTCGCACGGTCTCCGCAAGTATTTTTCTTGCGCTGGCGTCTTCTTCGTGGGATCCTACCTCCCGCTTGGGAATTTTCACTCTTAGGCCTTCCAATGCGGAGAAACTTTTCACATACTCGTGTAGATCCTGGTCTGCCACTTTGTGATGATTCAATGACACGTAGTTAATTTTTTTTCTCGTGCTCCGCCCTCTAGCGCCGCCCATCCAATGCGCAGATCCCCCATGCTCCAATAACTGTATTCTGCGGAACCAGCAGCTGATAGTGATCCAAGCCTATCAAAATACGAAGTTGTAGCAATATCAGGCTTTCTTAAATGGCTGCGTTTTTCTAGCGCTTCTCGTTCGATTGACGGCATTGGAAGGTATAGCTGCTCCGTCGTCCTGACCTCCTGGTTCTATATCGGTTGCCGATGTCTTACTGAAAAATCTGCAACCTCACTTTGCAACTGTCCTCCTCATCCCGAGTGATGTCGCTCATCCATTTAAGAACTATTTTTTCAGGCACCTTTTCGAAACCTAATTCGTCTGCTAGATCGCGTTCTAGAAGTGTTGCCGTGGATCAACCGTCTAGAAATGCATATGTAGACACTGTACGTCCTGCTTGCCCGTACAACATCACCAGTAGTTGGAGTTTTCCCAGCCGAAATAATATGGACCAAAATATTCTTTAGTGCGCGACCTATTTTAATTTACCCGAGGAATTCTTCAGAGCGTAAAAAATTTGGTTTTATATTAGGAACTAATTATAGAATAGGTTTAATAACCCAGAAATAAAATTTCATAAAATTCATTGACAAACATGCATGTTCCATTTGGTGCTGGGAAAGTAGTAAAGGCCTGACAAATCTATTTTTTTTATTTATGGTTTGTATTTATGGACCAAAGTATCATTAGTAGTATTTTGGCCATGTTTTATTTCAGAAACTCCATCCCTGCCCCAAATGGAACTTCTGTGATTATGTACCAATTCCATTCAAATTTGGTATCTGACTTAGTCTACATATTTGATGATTAATGAATTAGTTGCAGCACATCCAAATGATGAATTAAGGTAGCGAATTTGAACATTGTCTACAAGAGACTTAATAAATAACCTGAGTTTGCTAAGTCGAAATATTCTGTTTCTTTTTCAAACATTTTCAAACTTCGTCAAGGTTTAGTCATTTTTGACCTGGTCACCTTATCTAGTTTGCGACTTATGTATTCCCAGATTGAAAATTAAAAATCACATCAACGACTACAATGACACTCAATAATCTTCTTAAATTATTTAGTAAAACTTAACAAGCAAACTATAAAAATTAGGTTATTTTAATGTATGTATAGGCAATAAACTAAACTAGTAGAGCGATGCGATTAAAATATCGCTTGACTTTGTTAGAATCTGGGTCAATAAAACTCATAATGTGTTTACATTTACACTGATATTATTTTATGGTAACTATAATTCTTGCTAGACATATTGTCTATATCAAAAACAAAGAATACAAATTGTAATGACGTTTTAAATGACATATCACATACAAAAACCACAAGTCACATTTTAGAATGTTGCAAGATAATTGCAGTGAAAGGCAATATTATATAGCTGGGTATATCATACTTTGCGTACTGTATGCAATATTTTAGTCACTTTAATTACAACAAAGGCTTGTATATTCATCAATATATAGTATTGTACTATAGTATAGTATAACGCGTAATCAGCAAAGATAATAAAATTTGTAAGCGAATCGACAATCGCGAGTTCAAAAACCTAATATAGATCTGATAATTTAATAAATAGTTTTTTTTGCTAATTTGTGCAATTTTTCAAGCTTTCTATTTTTTACGATTATTTAACATAAGCAAATTATCAATGACATTGACTTTGAACCGATATACTCGTATAATATGTACACTTTATTTACTTATTATAATTTATAATATATTCGAAGTAAACTTTCATATTTTTTATTTATTTTTTTTGTTTTTGTTTCATTTTGAAAATTTCGTTATTTATTTTATGTATCTCGAAATATATTTACTTATTTATTTGTCTATTTATCTATCAAGTTATATGGTGCATGAACAAAATGTTTTGCTATTATCGGCCGATATCAATAAGCGATAGAATAAACAAAGAAATTAAATTGTAGACAGTCATTTTTAGATATCGATTTCATTGTGCTTTTACAATAGAATTTTTATACTTCAAGTCTAAAAATTTTATTTTATATACAAAGACAAGTCTACGTGACGTAAGCTTCCTTATTCTTACACGATTTCACTTGTTCAAATGATCTCATACATATAACAATTCTGACGCAATACAATAAGCTTTTTTTGATCAGTGAGCTTAAATATTTTTTTGTGTCCAAAATTAAAAAAAAAAAAAATATTTAAATAGCCTTCAAGGTATACGATTTTTCTACCTATTGTACGTTTACAATAACAATAAACGATTTATTAAAATACGGAAAACACCTACTACAAGTGTATTTCGAGATCTAATTGTGTGATAAACTGCGGGTTGGTATTATTCATGCAACTTGTTTCTCTATGTCAATTGAGTTCGAATTAAATATGTAAATATATTTACAGGAATGACTTGTTTAACGCCAAACATGTATTTTATCAAACAGACAAGTTCAACATTTTCAGTTAAAATGATATTTAGCTCTTAAATAAAGAAACGAATGAATGCATTTTCTAAGGAATGATGAGTTTCATATTTGTTCCAGAGAGAAAAACAAAGTAGATTTGTACACACACGTTCCACAACCGCAATTTTTAAAAAGGTTTACCAGCAACTCTCTTACTATCTCAGACAAAAAAAGGGTAAATTAAATTCTTTTATTCGACTAGCACCACAACCAAAACTTTGACAATTCAAAATAAATTCAGGAGAATTTTCCTGAAAAGTTAAAATTTGGTATCATATACTTAAAATTTTAAAGTAAATTCGATTCGTATAAATTACACAATAAAGCAGGTTTCACAACCGATTTCGCGAATAAACTTGTGGGATTTAGCTGCATTAGTGTGATTAAACAATAAAAATTGGTGCTACATAAAAGGTGGAAACAGAACATACATATGTTCCACACAAACAAAATTTGTAATTAGCTCGATCATTATGTGTTAGGCCACAATTAATAACTTTAATAAAATAAGTGTTCTATTTACAACTGCATCAATGATATTTTTAATGTGGTAAAAACATGGACGAACCTTCTCTTTTCAGCGAAAAGTCTATCGAAAACGAATTGAAAGCGATGTTACAACATACCACAGCTGGTATTTGGAGCTTATTATTAGGTTAGGTTAGGTTAGGTTGAGTGGCTGCTATCGCACGCTTAGGCCAGCAGTGGCCCGTTGTGATACCACAGGATCCCATCTCCCCATTACTCCCGTTGAAACCAACCAGAGCTATTTATATAGCGTAACAAATCTCGCACTCCACAGTCCGCGAGTTCTGAAAGGCTGTCCATACCGTACACACCCAAATACTTATGCCTTCTGTAAGATAGCGCCGGACATGAGCATAGGAAGTGTTCCAAAGTCTCCTCCTCCTCTTCGTCCATGCAACTTCTACAAAAGTCATTCGTCTGTATCCCCAGCCTTCTCGCATGCTCTCCAAAAAGGCAGTGACCTGTCATTATCCCTACGACCCATCCTATTTCTTGTCTTCCCAGGGATATTAATACTTTGCACGTGAAAGTGTTGATCCATCTCTCATTTGTCAAGGCGATTGCCTTTTTACTGAGCGCCCATTTTAGCACTGCCATATGCCTCCCCAGACTTGCCATTTCCGGCTGCATCTGGAGAGTCGTACCGTACCTAGCTAGTTCGTCCGCCCTGCAGTTCCCCGTGACGTCCGAGTGATCCGGGACCCAGATTATCTGGATGCTGAAATACTCGCTCATCTCGTTAAGAGATATTTTCATATAATTTTATAAAACGAAAAGTTTTTTGCATTTTTTTATACGACTCAATCAATTACTATGTTTCCATGAAAGGGTTAACCCAAATTAACAGTTATTAAATTTTTATGGTGGAGTTATCCGAAATTAATCCGGTTTTTCTCGTTATTGAAACGAAATTCTCGTTAAGTTTCTTAATTCACCTTAACTCTACGAAAGTAGTAGGGATAGAGAGGGTTATACAAATAATTCTTTTTGAAAAATTAAAAATAATTGAAAATGAATAAATAAGTAGAGGAATCCATGATAAAAATTGGACACATTGAAAGAATCCATCAATTAAGAGAAACTATAAGGATTAGCGCCGCCATATTATTTACTCAACGTAACTATTAAGTGAGGTTAAATCTGCCATGGTAACGTATTTAATCCTCCTCCTCTTGTCAAATTTCGATTTCAGTTTTCTTTAATAAAACAACGTTATACTTCTTCCACACTTTTATGCAGTGTGCCTCAAGTCGATTTTTTCGACATAATTTCTGATTAAATTAAATTATGCTACATTATGCTATTAACCACCAGACGGCTAACGAAAAGTCTCCTCGCGAAATGCTTTTCGTTTTAGTTGTCATTTTTATTGAAAGACAGTTCTTGGATTAGCCATAATCATACCTCATAATTTTTTAAAAGCTTGCTTAGTAGTATAATTTTCATTGTTAATTTTTCATACAAGTTTGACGTAAAGTTTAGCGAACTAAATAAAATAATTTTTTAGCTGGCAATTTCGCTGAGTGGTATGAACCTTCGCGTGAAAAATTTGAAAAAATATCAGTTATTTCATTCAAATCTAGATTGCGCCACCATAAATTTTCCAAACATTTTAGCCGCAATTTAACTCACAAGAACAATAATTTGAAGATACATTTTGACGGTTTTGAATTTTGATTCATTTTATAATCGAAGTAGGCACGAAGTAAAATTAATTTATTTTTATATTATAAAGAAGACAGAAGTCAAAATGGCCGACCAACATTACGAAGTCGAATATTTAGATGATTTTTTGGATGACCATAATGCTACGGATAGTGTGGATATAATAACCCTAACCATTGAAAGAAAATCTGCAGAAACATTAAATATGTATGTACATCTTTAAAGCATCGCATGTTTCGCCTGTCTTGTAAATAAGGATTTAAGCGTGATTTACACGTAGCGAACAAAATTTTTATTCGATGCCTAGCAACAAATAAAAAGATAGTATATCATGGTTTTCTTTTGCCAGAGAGGGATAAAACATTATCGAACAAAATTTTGCTCGATGTCGAACAAAATTTTGTTAGGCGTTTTTTTCTTTTTTTACATTTGTTACTATAAACAGCAAAAATTGAGCTATAAAATATACTCGACCCGAAACAAAAACAATCAAAATGGCGATTTGTGAAATTTTTATAGCTAATTATTATATTTTTTAAAAATTTAATTAAAAATTAAAATTTACGTTCGAAAAGTTTTCATTTTAGCCAAAAAAGTCATAATTTTGATAATTAAAGTAGAATCATCGCCCTATTGGTCAAAAATATTACATCGTCGATTTTATACATCCAAAAAATTATAGCATGTCCGACATTTTTGTTTTATACTTTTCTCTTTTTATCGCAAGAAAATGCTTTCTATTGCGCGTAGCTCTAAGTTTTAACATAAATTGATGGGCATCGAGCAAAAATTTTGTTCGATACGTGAAAATCACGCATTACTCTATAAACAGGGCCTAGATTCTAATCAAGTGACAAATGACAATTTTTTGTGACTTTGTACTAACAATTTTAACTGCTATAAAATGACAATATGTAGTTGTGAGTTGTGTTTTTATCATTTTTTTTCTTGTGACATTTTGAAAAAGTCCCATAATTAGAATCACATTTTTGAAGTCACAACCATATATTATCCTTTTTTAGCAGTTAAAGTTGTTAGTATAAAGTCACAAAAAATTGTCATTTGTCACTTAGGCCCGATTGCATTGCTTGCATTGTTTCATACAAGGCAAACTACGCTAAATCAGAGAATTAATCATTTATCCTCGTTCATACAATCGGGCCTAAATCAGAATCTAGGCCCAGGCCATCTTCTTTGTTGTACACCGTATTTTATTAATTGAACAGCAATGGCTACAACAATTTTGAACAAAACTTTAGAAGTATTAAAAGTAAAAAACTAAAAGAAATTTCATTCAAAAACAAATGAATAAAAGTCAAACAAAATCAACAAAATGTATCTGTACACAAATTTTTAGCTTGACGATTTAGCCGTAATTTATTGGAGACTTGTGGAAATCGCGCTAAAATGTATCTTAGCTCGAGCTTGAGTTGGCTCTGGCAAAGCAAAATAGTACTTGGTAAATGTATCTTTAGTTTTACTAGTGTACGTCAGATGTCTATAGTTGTTTACACAAATATGAAAAACAATTATTGACGAATGGAACGGTGTGCTCCAGCGAACAATAGTGAAATATGTGATAGGCTATACGAAGTTATATGGAAATATTGTCTATTTAAATTTCATTTTTATTTGTGAAAATTGTAATGATTGGAAAATTGAATTAATCCCTTATGTAGCTTAAAGTGTGATTTTAGTATATCTGATTCATTTGGGACACTAAACATTTCTGGAGCTTTATTAGACCACAGTTGCTACGCTTTAACTTATTAATACAACACGACCGAGAAATATCATTATGTTTTATAATCAAATCCTTTAAATACTCTTCAAATAATTTTCGTACACATTTTGACGTCACAGTTTAATAATAATGAAAATGGCAAGAGACTACTAGTCAAAATTTCAAAAATTAAATAATTTACTTGGAAGTATTGAATAACGAAAGAAAAGACCACTAGATACACTAGCAGTGAATAATTGATATCATTATAAGTGATGAAACAAACGTATTACTATACTATATAAGGCGATTGTCATATGATGGCCGGTCTCCACTTGTGTATTTGTCTCTTGACAAAAAATAAATGACATTCGGCTCATGACATTTTTTTTACAACTACTAACATAAAGAATATAACAAATTTCTCTCTTTGAGAATAAGAAAAAAATTTGAATTTGATTCCTTTTTCGATTAATATAATTTTTAGAATATTATATTTATATTCCACAATTTATTATTTATGTTTTAATTTAATAAGACAATTTTTATTTTATTTTCACCTAAAATTTATTAAAAGGCAAACATTTTCCGAAAAAACATGAAAATTTCATTTTGGTTGTCAAAATATTCAACGTAAAATCATTGAGTAAGAACATTAGAGAAGTAATTTGTATGAAAGAAAAATGACATGAAATTATATTTTTCATCTTTATCTAAACCGGTTAGAGCGATAAACTGAAAAGAAAGTATAAATTTCTAATATCTCTTTTTATCCTATGATGTTTTATGCGCATTTAAATAGGTTAGCATAACGTGAAAAATGATCACAACAAATCAGCGGCCGCAGGGCGTGGACAAGTTTTAATTCAAAAACACACAACCAACACGAAATAGAAAATACGAAATGAATAAAGGAATAAACGAAATAAAAAAAAACAAAATTCTTGTTTTTACAGTTTGGCACTACTACCATATCATAAGAAGGTGGATTTCAATAATATATAAAGTGTGTGTGGATACAAAAAATAAATTTTAACAGTTTGCTTTGTATTTTATAGGTGAACTTGTCCTATTACGTATAGAAAGAGATAATTAAAATTTATATATTCTTTTCACAACTTCACAAATAAAATTTCAAAACGAAACAAAAATTATTCCCATATACATATTTTTGTCATGCAAAATCTTTCTCTATGTAAAGTCCTTCCTCAATGGTAAAATGACAAGAAAATGAGCATAAAAACAATTTATGCTCAATTGGCACAACGTCAAGACAAAAATATTGAATATTCTAATCTTTTCCGCTCTTGACAAAATTTCAATGCGCATGCTCAAAACCATTTTTGTGTATGTATTTTGCAAAATGTCAAAACCAACATTAATGTATTACAAGCCTGACTATCATAACTGATTTTTCGCTTATACATGAAAGCACCAATACTTTCTTTTCTTTTAATCTTTTAAATTTAGATTTGCATTGTTTTTTCCATTATTTGTGTGGTTGCACAAAACGTCAAAGGAATATATGATTAAAATTTTTAACTGTACCGCGACCAGTTAAAATATTTGTGGTGAATAAAAAGTTAAAATTTTAACTTTTTAACTTTTAATGCGGTATTTGTTTCGTTTGGAACACAGCCTTAATCACAAAATTATCACAGGATCTCAATATTTTGTGAATTTGTTTTGATTTTCCTAATATTTTTGAATTTGGGATTTCCCCAGGGTGCTAATTCTCTAAAAAATAAGATAATGTGTAAATGCGTAAACGTAGGAAAAGCAAATCTTACTTTTATGAGTTTGAAATTTTTCGAAATTATTTTAGTAGTAAGTCTGTGTGCGAAACGAAAAAAAGTACCGCATAAAAAGTTAAAAAGTTAAATTTTTGACATTATATTCACCACAAAAATTTTAACTGGTCACAGACCAGTTAAAATTTTTATCTTGTAACATTTATGATGAACATCCCTAACTTCATACCTTTAAGCATTTATCTCAATTTTTAGAGACTTGTTTTGGGCTCCCAAATATTACTCTTAAGTAATCATTAAAGATTTTTAATAATAATTATTTGATACTTTCACTTTTCTTGGTATTGTAGAATTTTGAAATTAAATTTTATAATTTTGTATTCTTCTATAATTTATTAATTAAATTATTATAAATAAGCAAATGTTTAAGCCAAAATAGGTATTCGTTTTCGATATTCTAAGATATTTATTAATTATTCAATTTTATTTCCAAAAGTAAATCAAGCGGACGTCAAAATTTTAACTTTTTAACTGGTCGCAATTCGCACAGCAAATCGGTTAAAATATGTGATAAATTTTATTATTTTTACCACAGTTAAAATATTTAACTTTTTAACCGTTTCGCACACGGCCTTGTCAAATCGAGAAATGGCAAGCTCATAAAAGAAAGCTTTGATTTTCACAAGTTTATCCGTTTACCTACACATTATCTTATTTTTTAGAGAATCAGCACCCTGTGGTAATTTTTGGTTCGATTTTACCATATTTGCATAGCCATCATTGCCATCTATAATAATGAGTATTGACTTAGTTTAGTGGCCATACGATTTGTAGTAAACTTTTATTTCAATTTGACTAGAATTATTTTGTTATGAAATTTTATAAATGTTGGTATAAATAAACCAATTACTACAAGAAAATGAAAACGAATTTCTTAATCGATGTTCATATACTGGGTGTACCCATTTTAATCGAAGGATCGAAATATCTCCTATGGTATGGTTTAGACAAAAATTGCCAATGACAATGGAGGTCATCTATATGTACTAATACCCTTGACCTTCAGGTCAATTTTCAAGGTCATTTGAAGGTCAATGTCATTTTTTATTGGAAACCCCTATTTTTGCCCCCTATTTTCGAAACCCACTTTCTCGGGCTCAAAACATGAAAATTTCCAAAAAAATCTTAAGGTCGAAAATTTTCATGATTGGTGTACTTTATTTTCCTGAAGTAAAATAAAGTGAAAGTATAATTGTCTTTTTTTTTTGTGCAACCCAGCTTTAGACAAAAAAGATGATTAGCCTATTTACAAACAAAATTAGCTATCGAAAAAAGTATTAGTTAAAATTAAGTTGACAAACAACACAAATGCCCGAATAAAATTACAAAATATCCCAAAAACGACCCAAACCTAATATAAAAATTACTCAAAAGTAAATTAAATAAAGCCCCAGTTATATGGAACAAACTATCAAATAACTGAAACAGGAAAGAATTCTATAAATCATCGGTGAGCAGGGTTTGAGGCCACCACCCTCATCTACCTAATTAAAATTGCATTGAAAGAACTGTTGTATGTTAACGAAAGTAAATTTGTTAACAATTTATGATTTTTCTGGTGGTCTCTCAGAACCTTTATTTCAATGCCCAAAAATATATTTTTTTTTAAATTATAAATGTTGCTAATTTTTTATATTTTGCTCCACAAAACTATTCGGGGGTCTCATGGCATTTTCGATTACTTTACTGAAAATGAAATGGCCCCATTTCAAAAATACCCGAAAAATATACAAATTTTTGGGACATTTATGTATTGAGATTAAATTGCCATACACCCAATTACATCTTCGAACCGATTCTTGGATAAACTTTGAAAATTAATTATAGGTTCAATAATTAATTATTGAATTATAGGTTCAATAATTAATTATTGAACTGGAGGCTTTCAAAAAAATGAAATCCAATCAAAATCGCAAAAATTTGTTAAGATTTATTCTCAAACGTCACGTTACAAATGATTGTCCCACATCTCATTTAGATATAACCATCCAATTTAAATTATCTTTAAACCACAGAATCGTAAATAATAAACATCAAGCTGTGGTTTGTGACGCATATAATACCAGAAATATTGTCGACGAAACAAGCACCAATGTTAATTGACACAGACTCTGGTCTGTGGTTCATTAATCAAATCAAACTTTTTATTGTATTATTGCTATAGTATAACGGAACTTTAATAAAAACTATATCATTAATTTTTAACTCTATACATAATATGAAATTAAATCTAATTAGCTACACATTTTATATTCACTTGCCTATATGTACATATGTACGTTTGTATTTTCCATTGTAGATTAACTTTATTCTTTATATCACGCTTGTTGGGTTCTCTTCTGATTTTTTCCTTGTACTCGTATATAGTACACATCACTACTCGAAACTACTTCTGTTTGATAATGAAATCGAACGGAAAAGTTTATTTTGCATACTAAATAGATTTAAATTAGAAAGAGGATGTGGGTGGTATATGGTATATAAAAATACTCAATCGAATTTTAGTTGATAGCGGTGAAGTAAGTTCAAGGTCAAATTTTATTATTTATATATACTTTTATCAATATGGCTTATGGTACCACTTTGGAAACTACTTACATACTTCTTTATGTAGTTTAAAAGAGGTACACACAAAGAAATTTTGTATAAATCAAGTTTCTCTTTTCAAATCTTGTTTATGCCTTTGTTCAAACATTTTAAACGTTAAGATTTTTTGTATGGGTACCACACTGACAAAACTTCAATTTCCCGTTTCCTAAATTTTGTTAAATTCTGATATCATATTTTAATTTTAGTTTATTGATTTACTTTTGCACGAACTAATTTTGAATATATACAAGCACACCAAGTCACAATTTATCGTATAATATGACATATGGCATAATTAAGTTTTGTTGTATAAAATAGAATGATTTGGATTCGCTCGATATTGTGAAATACCATTGAATACAAAATTTGATAACCAAAGTACCAAAGAATAAACAAAGAAAAAATAAGTAAAATCAGCGGTTGATTGATAATATTGGCTGATCGCTGTTTGATACCAAGAATACAGTATTAATATGAATAACAACTACTCTTTGGGGTAAAATAAATAATTAGCAATTAACTAAGTATGTATTAATAAAATATAAAACCAGATGTATGATTTATTAGTGTTACATGATGATTAATTTATTATTTACAGGCATACTTCGTAAAGCGTATGCTGGTAGAACTATTTTAGTAAATCTACGCTTAGTAAAAAACTAATACTTACACTACTAACAAATGTCGTATTTCGTAATAAAAATTTCCGCTTAACTATAATTTGAATATAATGTGTCATATTTAACCATGGTTTCACAAAAAATTTTAATTAAGTTTCGGAAAGAGAAATATTTTTCAATTGCCGTTATTAATTTCGTTATTATAATTTATTTCAAAAAAGGATTTTTTAAGATGCCAAGAAATTTTTGTTTTTTGCATTTTTTTTGTCAGTCGTTATATAGTATCTCACAAGACCTTTATTTATTCAGCTTATCTGATATCCAAATCATTTTTACTTACTAATTAGCCCCTTTCAAAATTAGTAATATATTCAGTATTACAAAACAAAAATTACTAAACGTGTGCCGAAGGTGTTAAAGTAATGTTTTGTTTATTTTTCATTTTTATGCAAAAAAAACATCATCAAAAATGCAGAGGTCGTACAAATATTAGTTAACACTATTTACGGAATAAATAAGATTGAATATTTATAATTAGCACATAGTTTAGCTTATCCGTGACTCCTCTCCCCTTGTATCTATATTTGTTTATGTATAGCGTATGTTGGTCAGTTGTGTATTGGTCTTTTCGTATATCCAGTTTCAACTAACCGACTACTTTCAGTTATAGATTTGTATTCATGTAACTATTTTTTTTTTTTTTTATATGTTTAATCATAAAATCAAGGTTAATAGTTTATAATATAAACTATTATTGGTGTATGTTAGAAAAGAAAATTTGAAAAAATCGATGTTTTGTTTATGTTTATTTATGTACAAAACACTTTTAATCATTTTGATTTTTGACTTAATGTTCAGCCTTGGAATTTATATGCGGAAAGGATTGAGAGAAGCATAAATATGTATGTATATTGATGGACTACAAATCATTTCAATCTGTCAATATTTATGTTATGGATTAACACACAACTTTTACTTTCATTGTTTGAACAGTTAGATTAGAATACAAATTTCTTGGTATTGTGTGTTAACTCCCATTGAAAACAGTGACCAATTATACTCTATGGATGCCATAGTCACGCATGGGCGGATCTAGCTTTTAAGTTTGGGAGGGGTGGTAATTTTTAACTAATGTGTAACTATTATATACCTAAACCGAAATATCTTTTTTACAAAACCCGTTTTTAATTATTTATAAAATATATTGTTATTAAGAAGGACTTGGTCGCACGGAGTTTATGATTATTTCTTCCTTAGCCCTCAATCCATGAACCAGGGTCGTTTTCATCCTTGCCAAAACTACTTTTTCTAATTTTTCCGAAAGTTGCTCCATATGCAATTTAAAAAAAATATTAGTCTTTTTTGCGGGCAAAGAAAACGATTGTTTCTTGAATAAGGATGCCTAAAGATAATCCGTGAATTATTTAAGATTTTTTTATTGATAATTGTTGATTTTATAGCGCAAAGATGAAAACGACCATGATTCATGGAATTGAGGTGCTTAAAATACCTTCATGGACTGAGGATTAGTGTTAGTAGTTTGCTGCTTTCAATTAGGATATGAGATATGCGTAAATACTAAAGTTTTTGTTTACATTTTATTTTCAATTGACTGGTAAATGTAATCAAGATTTTTTTTCACGCGTGCATTATTTAATGTTAATCCATTTTTTTAGCATTAGTTCTGTAAAATATCGAGTTTTAACCTCTCTGAATTTAACAATGCTTATATACATTTAATCAGTTAATATGTACATAGTTGAATTATTTGCGTTGATTTTAATGATTGAAATGTATATTTTTAGAGGTTTTTGTTTCATTTTGGGAGGGGTAATTACCCCCTCTACCCCTCCCTTGTATCCGCGCCTGTAGTCACGGTGTAATAACCGATCTTTAACTCATTTATCATAATTAATACATTTAAACATAAAATGAACTCTGCCATACATAATCATTAAAATATAAAAAAGAATTAATCAGCATTCAAAAATCATGCAATTTGTACATAGACAAAAGCATTTAAAATTACGCGGCAAAATGTTTCAAATATCAGTTTCAGTTATTGACATTATCGTACAAGTTATTTACCCAAACATAAACAAAACGAAAGATATTTTTTGCAAATTTTACAAAAAATTTTGTTTATTTATAAAACAAATATTTTACTTTGTATACGGAATGACATATCTTGAAGTGTGACATCTTCGATTCCGCACTTAATTTATTTCAAGATTATATTTACGGAAATCAAAACAATTTATCACGTGAATTATGATGCATCAATACTTAATAATTTAGAAAATGTTTCTGTTTTTTTTTTTTTTTGTCGTTGTTGATATAATTAATGAACGATGACCAAAACATGAAATCATTTTTCGTATAAATGGCATAAAGATGACAATCCAAATCATATTTATAATAAAGTATATAATTTGAAGGCGTATTCGGATTATATCAACAAAAAAAAAATGTTTGAGAATTTGATAAGCTTGAAACTGTGCAGGTATTTAGACAACAATGGATTTTAGATAAGACAGCATAATATTATCAAAGAAAGTTGTAAAAGTTATTAAAAGCTGAAATCGTTTTATAGGCGATGGACAACGTTTCTCTTATTGCTATCGATATTTGATTAGTAAACTGTAGTGAATTAATTATGTAAGAGATATCGTAATGTGCTAAAATTGGTAGCATTTCGAAAATATGATAATTTAAATTTGCTATCGCCTTGTTAAAATTATATGCTCTATGATTAAGCGGACACACCTCACTTGAACAATCAAATTTGTGTCCCAAATTTACATTTCTCAAGGAAAGATCCATCGGTTAAACTCAACCACTCAAGTGAGGTCTCACTGTATACTAATAACATCAAACTTTTTTTAAAATTTGTATTTCCGAGCTACAATAAATTATCTTTGAGGTCACCCTAAACTACTGTGGCGGTCATCGAGTACCTATTCCGTATTTCTACTAAACTACTATAGAAAAGAAGTTACCAGAAAGGGACGAATACAAATTATGTAGCAGATGAAACGAATAATAGTCAGGGTAATCATCGGAAATGTGAGTAGTTTAGTAACACTTCTCTTGATAAAACAATGATTAATTAGTCGTACCGGTTATTTCAACAAGATAAAGATAGATTAGAAGATGAAAACCAGAAATGAACCTAAAAGGTGATGATAACTTAAAAGAAAAAAAAAATTATCAAGGTATCCTTCAAAATTATGAATGATCGATGAGAAAAATCAGTGCGAGCCAAGAAACCTCATGATGCGGTGAAGTGACGTCTAAGTGTGAATAGTTTAAAGTCATGACTACTGGTGGGTAGGCTATGGCAATAGAAGTGCTTTTTGGAATCTGAAGAGATTCTTAAGAGCTTAATTAACTATGACTTCGTGAGAATGCTCTGGCTCATTAATAATAAATAATAACTACACGCACATTTTTTGGTACAAAACAAATTTAGCAAAGCCAAATAGTATGGTATTCTTTAGTACTAACATGAATGGTGGGTTGACTGAAATCGGTATCGGATGATTATATCGAAAATCTTGAAAAATCTCTAAAACCTCGAATCATCGTAACTTTGCAAGCTTCGAAAACTTCGAATTACTTGTTATTGTTACCTACCATTTCCACGCTCACATCAATAAAATTCGAATAAAACTGTAAAATTTAAAGAAGTACGCGCCAAGTCACTGATCGCTACTCTATACTCGGGCTTATGTTTCATCAAAATATCTTTGACAAATTTGCATATTTGGCAAATATCATATGACAAAACAGATAAGTGGATGTAAGTGGAATTTTTAAATGATTTTGGATACATTTTTGGAATATGGATAGGGTTGGTGACATATTCCCGAGGGACAAAATCCCTCGGGACTTAATCCTGCAAATCAAAATCCCGAAGTTACAAATCCCGAAGGTACAAAAAAGACATATTTTAGGGAAGGTAAGTTTGCCCGCTTTTCAAAATCCCTCCTTTAAAATCCCGAAATCAAAATCCCAATTTTAAAAATCCCGCTTTTTAAAATTCCGCTTTTCAAACTTTTAGTTTTGAAAGAGGTATTTTTTTTGGGTTGGTATTGTTATCCAAAATAAACAAATCCCAAAAAAAAAAAAAAATCCCAAAAAACCAAGTTTTTTAAAAATAACAAATTTTTGAAATACATATTATTTTAATTCGTTTTATGCCTTGAAGGATGGGGGCTGCCGCCCCCAAACCCCCGCCCTGACGATTTTTTGAAATTCTAAAATGTATAGTGATTGAACCAATTTTGAAAAATTTGTATTTTTTAATAATAATTTACATACTAAAATAAAAAGCTCCTCAAAGCCCCTTAGCAATGGTCCTTTCCGCGCAAGGATGACATGAAATTATGCAGATTCCTTTTGTTTTCATATTTTAGTTATCAACAATTTATTCGGGCCTTCCCTTTCGATGGGGCAGTTTACTTTGTATTTTTCGGTATTTTTTTTGGGGGGGGGATTTTTCCATTCGGGAATATGATGGTATCCCTGGCAAAACATATGTATAAGTGGGGAAAGGTAAGTTTGCCCGCTTTTCAAAATCCCGAAATCAAAATCCCAATTTTGAAAATTCCGCTTTTTAAAATTCTGCTTTTCAAAATCCCGCTTTTCAAAATCTTGGTTTTGAAAGACGTATTTTTTTTATTGTAATTAGGGCCGCCCTTTCTGGTGAAGGAAAGTTTTAATTTAAAGTAAAATAAAAATAAAAACCGGGATTTTCTGAAAACCGGGATTTTTATATTATTTTGCAGAATCGGGAATTGGAAAAAAGCGGGATTTTTTTCTTAAGCGGGATTTTGATAAAGCGGGATTTTGAAATGCGGGATATCGTTACGACCCCTTTATTATTTTTGCAGAACCGGGATTTTGAAAAGCGGGATTATGAAAAGTGGGATTTTAAAAAGCGGGATTTTTTTGGGCGGGATTTTGATAAAGCGGGATTTTGAAATGCAGGATATCCCTACGGCCCCTCGATTTTTCGTGTGTATACATCTTTAAATCAAGGGAAAATTGCACCAACTGTGCAACAACTAGATTTTGGAATTTTCATAGGCTTTCGGGATTTTGTACCTTACGGATTTTGTATCTTCGGGATTTACTATCGTCGGGATTTTGTATCCTCGGGATTTTGTACCCTCGGGATTTTGTATCTTCGAGATTATGTATCCTCGGGATTTTGTACTATCGGGATTTTTTGAAATCTTCTGGATTTTGTACCCTCGAGATTTGGATTCTCGGGATTTTGTCTCTCCTATATGGAAAACTACTTAGCCTGTATCTTGGCTGATGCTTAACCGATTGTGGTTGAATTTGACAGGTACGGTGGAAATGGGATTGTTAAATGACTTTTGAATACATTTTTGACATATAGCGAATTAGCCTATAACTTGGCCATTTCTTTCGGGATTATCATATATTTTGACAGGTACGGTAAAATGATTTTTTGATAGATTTTTGGAATATGGCCAATTAGCCTGTAATTTGGCTTTTTCTTGGTTGATTATGATTAGATGAAATTGATAGAACTTGGTTATTTTTAAAGCGATTTTGATGAAACTCAATAGGTGATGGAAATGCGATTGTTAAATGATTTTTAGATGAAGTTTTTGAATATGAAAAATTAGCTTGTAACTTGGCTATTTTTTAACCGATTATGATGAAATTCGACAAATAGGGTGGAAATTTGATTGTTAAATCCAAAAAGATAGATTTTTGGAATATGGCCATTGCGCATCGTAACTTGGCTATTTCTTACCGGAATTAATAAAAATTATTTTTGCATGCAAATTAAAATTTAAAATTATCTGGAAAATGGAAATTTAGTTTTAAAATTAGAATGAAAATCTATATTTTCCAGAATATTTCAGCACAAAATTCTGGAAAAGGAGAATTAAATCTTTATTTTCCATAATTTAAATTTTCGATTAAATTTCAGAGCAATTACTTTTTGGCAAATGATCGCGTGATCAAAATGCCTCATAATCGCTGAAGAATAATTTGCCAAAAATTAATTTGTCAAACATATATTTGACATTCATCCTTTTTTGCTAAAGAATATTTTGCGGAACAATAATTGGTTAAAATTATATTTACCATTCACACTTGTTTGCCAAACGTTTTTTTGTTAAAAGTAATTTGATCAAACTTTCATTTGCGAAACGTTTTTTTGCCAAAAGACATAAACCCCTATAATCATTATTCATATAATTTACTCCTTATCACACATTATTGACTCTAAAAAATTTGATTTTATAAAGTTTTAAGAGCTATACACCTCCCCCAAACTATCGAAACAGATATACCTTCACCACAGTAAAAAAAAATCAGTTTTACGGGATATCAGAATAATTATGTCAAACTTTAATTAAATGTCCGTACGAATAAGTTTAACTTATAGAGTGTTTAATTGGGAATAATCAAATATTAGACTTCAACAAATAAAATTCATAATTTGATTGGAATTTCAAAACTGCACAGACATTCTAGAATCAAATTCTAATTCATACTTCAATCCCAGAATTTAATACAGAATTTAGTAAAATTTGATAAATTCTTAAGATTTCGTAAAATAACGTTAAAACTTTTTAATTTTGTAAAACTTTCGAAATATTTTTATAAAACTTCAAAGAATTTAAAAAAAATTAAAAATCTAATTCTGAGTAAAGTAATTCTGAATCGGAACTGTGTCAAACTTAGATCAAAAGTCTATAACTTTACATTTTTATAAAATAGTTACACGTCAAAATTTACGCCAGACTTTATAAATTTCTGTTTCTCTAATTTAAAATTCTATCATTTTCAGAATTCGGAATTACATTTATCGAGCCATAATCAAATTTCAAAATTATATACATATTGTATATTTTCAAAATCTAACTCTGTCAGACTTAAAACCTTGAGAATTAAATATTAAATTGAAAATTTAATAAAATCCCAATAGTTTTTGAAATGTTTCAAAATCTGTCAAAATTAACGCTTTACGAAAATTCTTCCTTGCCTTCGAATTCGGATTAAAAAAAATTTATCAAAAATTTAAAAAAAAATTAATTGCTTTTGAAATTTTATAAAATTCTAAAATTCGGAATAAATCCAAATTGTATTTTAAACGTTCAACATGTTACAAAACTAAACCATAATTGTTTTTAATTTATAAAATTCGCCTTTCAATTTTCAGAATTCGGAATAATATCAATTTTTAGTTAAATATGCAGAATTTAAAAGTTCTGAACTTAAATTTAAAATGTAATTGAAATTCCACAAAAAAATGTTGAAAGCTTCAAAGAAGTTAGTAAAATTTTCTTCTAATCTTAAGATTTAGTAAAGCTTTGAAACTTACGAAACTTTACGAAATTTTAAAATTCGGACTAATTTAAATTAAGTAATTTAAATTGCACTTTATAAAGCATTCAGAGTTTAAAAATTTCTAAATTTTATCAAAATTTACTGAAATTTCAAAAATTGGATTTAAGAACCTTCGGAATTCGGAATTTAGCGTTAAATTTTTGTAGCAATTTTAGGCTTCAACTTCCAAATACATAATAAAAAATTTTAAAATTTTGTGATACTTCGAAATTCGGAACAGTTTTAATTTTTTAACTAATTATTCATGTTTTTAGTTCAAAACCTTCATTTTTTATTAACGTGTAAAACCTTTAAGATATTCTAAATCTTTCAGTATTTCATGAATTTTCAGATTCAGAATTGAAAATTATTCAAAACTTTCAAATAAATGGAATTTACGGAATTTTTATATACGTAACTTAATTTAAAAATTTGGTTTCCGTGCTTGTCTAAAAGTGCTCAAAGTTCACGATTTAAAAACCATTCAATATAATTTTACCAGCGCGATTTCAGTATTTCTAGAATTATGCGAACAAAATTTAATATTTAGTAAATTCTACTTTCATTTTCAATATTCAGGTGAAACCATCGGAAAGTTCTTGAAGAATGTAACAATTTTACTTCTAACACTAAGGTTATTAAACTCTCCGTTTTGGTGTTGGCGGGCAAAATTTAACTTTATCACTTGTAGTTGTTGCGTAGACTTGATACCTATCATTGGAAAAATCTTTTAGAAAGACCAACCAGAAAGATTTAAATACCACTCAACACACAAAGAAAAATTCACCATGGTGAGGTGAAAATCAGTTTTGTTTTTTCAGTCAAATAGAACCATGTAATGACGAATTTTTTATTTAATTTTTGTGGCAGAATAAATTAATATTTATCGGCGGAGTTAAATTCATTTGGAAATGAATTAGTTTCGCTGATAAATTTGAATTTATTCCGCATATCGATAATACAAAGTCTTGAAGAATGCAACAATGTTAGTTCTTTAACCAAAGTTAAAAATTCACTATTATATACCGATGATGGTGACAGATTTACCTACCGAGGTGAGGTGAAAAACCATTTTTCCCATTGGAGCCTAACCTGAAGTACTTGATCTAGAGAGGCTAGGAGCTAACACGCTGAGGTGAATATTACCGTGCTATATATCGTTGAAAAGGTTTTGAAGAATGCAACAATTTTATTTCTTCGATTTTACCTATCAAATTCACCGATATGGTGTTTCGGGTGAGACGGTTTTGTGAACGGATCTAATTCTGCCTCCTTTTGCCAGCAACTCGAATATTGCACCCGTTTTTGGCAATCGGCATTTGTTAAATAAAAGCCAGTTTCATCGGCTGTAATATATTTTTTCCATTTATCAATAGTCGGTACAAGCCTCAAAGAACGGTGGCGTTTTTTAGTGATTGTTTGCGCAGACATACTGTGACGCTCCGGCTCCGGCTTCTTCGCAACTCTTAGTCCCAATTTTTTTAGAGTATTGTTATAAAATGTTTTGCCAGACGTTTATGCTTCGGTGGATGGGGTTTGGTTTCCATTTATCGCGCAAATTTGAAATTTGGTGTTTTAACAAAGACCACTTTCGCCCCGCATTTTTAATTGGTTTATTATTCCTCATCATTAACGGAATTTCATTTATTTTATATTTAGTTATTTTTGGTTGTACTGATTAGGGTATCCACTTTCGATTATCGAGTATCAGAGTACTCGGATATTATGGTCTTTCTTCATACTAGATTACCCAGGTAATTTAATCGATTCAGGGGGCACGAAATAACTCCGCGGAAATTTTCAATATGAATAATTTCGCGCGGATTAAATTCAGATTTTGTTTTTACCTTTAAATGTCGCGGATTAATAAGATTGAAAACGAATTAAATTGGCGCGGAATAAATTCAAATTTATCAGCGAAATTAATTCATTTACAAATAAATTTAACTCCGTCGATAAATATGAATTTATTTTACAACAAAAATAAAATAAAAAATGCGTCATTAGAATAGGTTCAATTTTATTTTGACTTAAGAGTAAGCCATTAATATTTTTCCAATTTTTTTATATTATTTCAAAAATTTAAGAAAATACTTTAAATTAATTACAGAGTATTTATTATGAAAATAAAATGGACAGAAGAAAAACCTTGAACGTGGCGGAAAAATCAAAAATTGATGTTTTGCTGAAGTATTGGAACAAAATTAGGTTAAACCTGAAACGTCGTCAATTCATATTTAAATGACAAAAAAGGCAGAAGGAAAGACTTGTAATCCTTAAAGAAGCGTTCAATTCTGCTTCATCAGCTGAGAACAGATTTAGTTATTACTTTCACGGTTTGAGAAAGGAGTAACGAGTTCTGATGAGAAGAGACCCAGCAAAATCGGTGGTATATGTATATCGGTGGTAAATATAAATTTTTTAAAAAATTTTAAATTTTCGATGAATCCATTCTTATGATTGGGAGTGTATATCTTCTCGAAAAAATACTAAAATGCTTATTGGGGTATAAAAGAATGAGATTAATTTAACGTCTTCAAATTAAATTGAAAAGTTTCACATACTTTACAACTTCATGAAAAAGTACAAAACAATTTTTACTTCAACAACAGATTGAAATGAATTAATTCCCGCAAAAAAACGAATTAATTTCGCGCGGATTTAATTCAGTTTTCCAAAAAAATTGATATCGCGAAATTAATTCATAACTAAAAATGAATTCGTCAAAACTGCCGCGAAATTAGTTCATTTTTGGTGGCGGAATTAATTCCCGCGGACTTAATTAATGGAACTATTTGGTTCCAAAGAAACATCGGAAAAAACTAAGAACTATTTAATATTGTGGATAACCCTAACTCTGAGTTATTTGTATTTAAGGTAGTGATTAAGTCACTTTTAGATATCGCACAGGCTTGGGGAAGATACCGTTGGAACGTCTTAAAAAATTATTACCAGAACACATATATATGGTAAAATTCTACCAACTTTTTCTTTGAAAGGTTCTGAAGAATACAACGGTTTTAATTTAATAGTTAAACGTCAAATCCTGCTGGTGGCAGGTACATGTGTTGAATATGATACAGAGACCTGCAAGAGAATTGAAAATGTATCGAGTGAAACTGCCCTTCAATGGAATAATTCTTGCTAAATGTTTTTCGATTCCAATTTTAGATTAAGCAAATGTTGAATACAAAATGTTTTATTCCCGGTAATCCCATAGTTCGCTAAAATTCAAAGCTACACACATAAACGACGATAATATTATGTATATTTTGTTAAAATTACAAATTTTGTTTGTTATTGTTTCAAATCTTCAAGGTAGTTTCGTGATAATCATTTAAATAAAAACTTAAATTTATATACACAAACTATATTTTTACGAATTTGTGTATGCGCGATACTTTATAAGACCATTTTATAAATCACACACACATTTGGTGAGTTCTAGAAAATAGCGTAAAACTATGTATATACATCAACTTGGCGACAAAACAATACCATAGCACATAATATTTAATCAACATTGTGAAACAAACACGCAACACTAACCTTCACCATTTAATAGTTATTAGCCCAAGTAATGATATAGTGCAAAAGTTTTAATTGCATAGATAAATTTGGAGGTGTGTCATATCCACTCATCATATGGTACAAAATCTGACCACAACTTGTGTATAATACATATGTATGTATAACAAGCTTCGAAGGTTTTTTAAGCTTTTTGAAATGTTTCGTTGCAGTAATTGGGAAAAACAACTTTTTCAAACCGGTCTTGTTTTCGTGTATGGTTAATTGTTCTAACGCAGATAACTTACTTGGAAAACAAGTTTTCATTTTATTATTACAACGTTACAAAAACTATTAAACTGAATAAATTACAAACATATCGTCAAAATAAAAAATTCTAATACTTAAGGTCATAAGGGATGTTCTATATAATAACTCGCGCTTTGTGTGCTTTTAATTAATTCAAAAGAATTTCAAGTTTAAATTAAATAAATTGTTGTACATACATACAGAGAGAATAGAATCCAATGTCATGCACATCGATAAAATAAAAATGATTGATAGTTCTCTATAAGTATAAAGTAGTTAACTTAATTATTGCAATGTTGTTCAATCCAATTAAACACGCCAAACATAAACAATTCATTTTCGCGATCTATATAAATCGCGTACAGTGCAATCTACTTTTGTATTAATATACTGACATCGTTCAAGGCTGTGTTCCACAACAAAATCTTACAAAAGTAAGAGTATTTAATTCCATTTTATTCTAAAAATTGGTATAAATAAAGAATAAAACTATAAAGACAATGAAATTGTTGTTTTTTTTTGCTGTAGAAGTAAACGGTAATCGATAAGATACAAGGTTGATAAGACAGCGCGTGCATACATTTGATTTATATGTCCAGTAATCTGAAGATTTCAGCAATTTTGGCAGTTATATATGATAAATAAAAGTTGTATAAGAAAAGAACTAAAACCTGATCATAATTTTATGTAAGGTCATTTAGTTTAGAAACATTACGATAACGAAAGTTACTATGATAAAATTATCACTTTGTGACATGTTTTACATACATATGTATCTAATGGAAGCACAATAAATTTCACACAGCTGTTGAAACTCATTTTGAAGGTCACTATCGCGTAATAAATCGCCTAATTTATACGAATTAGATATTAAACGGAAAAATGTATGACGCCACCGATATCGTATGATATTTTGCTGCGTATGTAAACATACGATAGAAAAACAACACGAACATTATTTAATAGTAGTTCGCAATTAACCTAAACAAACAACAACATTGAATTTATTGTTTTCAATATCAAATCACATCTCACTATGCATGACTATAACTAAGTAATTAGTTCAAATACTAATACTTGTACGATGTACGTATGACTTATCGCATAAAAAATAAAATTCTAAGCGTAATCATAAAAGTTTTTAGCTAAATTATATTTCCAAAAAAAATATTTCACAATCCAACGCTGTATTTTGAGAGTGCCAAGAACAAAGAAAAATATTTGTTGGATTTGTGTACATCTACTAACTACTCTATACTATAATAAAAGCGCGCTTACAATCAAACCGTCTAAACACTAAATCGTTTTTATTGTTTCGTTTTTTTTTTTTTTGGTTTGGAGACTCGGAGTTATTTTTTATCTGTTTGCGATACAGAGGTGTAGTCAAAATATATTGTTAAGGTTAATACATGGGTGGCCACTTAAAAATATTTAAAATTTATTTATTTCTACAAAATATTAAAACAACTAACAAATTTAATTTAAACTATCAATAAATAACTTTGTTATCAATTTATTATCAAACCATCAAACAATGACTCAGTCTGATAAATATTTATGAAGTTTAATTTTAAAATATCTATCGGAATACTTTAACGCATTTCTGTATCATTTCGTAAAACGTAATTTTATACGGGTCAAACCAAATGTCAAGAATTCAGCAATTGTCGACTTGCTGAAAAAAACAGTTCAAAAATTTAAAAAGTTTATAGTTTGGTTAATTAAGACATGTCAACATTTAATTACTAATTGGAAATTGTGTGCAAAGTATTTAGAAAATTCCGAAATTTTCATGAAATTTGTAGTTTTTACAACGACAAACAAAAATATTAAAAGATGTCTGCTTCAATTTAGAACAAAAATGTCCAATTACAATTTGAAATAAAGCAAATCTAAAATATTTTTGAGCTTCTATAGTGAGCTTTCGAAGAAATAAAATAAGCCAAAAGAGTTTTTCAAAATTCTTAAATTCTGTTTAATTGTAAAGGATTCATTTAATAAAATACAGAATGTGGTAAAATTTTAAAATTTAACCAAAATTCTTCAGGAGCTTTTTACTCATCTGTAGTATATTTAACTAAAATAGTAAATAGAATCACAAATCAGAGTTAGCTTGAAAATTTTCTAAATTTCGTAAATTTTCAATTATTTAGTTTTTACTCCAATTTTTGATTTGTAGCACCTATCTCAGTTGAAAATCTTGCGACAAAATTCGACGCAAGTTTTAGGTATCATGGATTTACTGGACCTAATTTTGAAATTAGAAAATGTTCAAAATTGAAAGAATTAAAGAATCCTAAAAATGTTAACAGTATAAAAAATTTAACAATTTTAAAGAATTTAAAAATTTTTAAAAATTGAAAAGATTTAAAAAATTTAAAGGCTAATGGATTTAATTAATTAACTAGAATATAAGGAATTTAAAGAATCTAAAGAATTTTAGAATGGAAAGGTTTCTAAAGAATATAAAATAATTAATAATTTAAAGAACTCGAGAATTTAGAATAATTAACCAATTTACAGACTTAATAAATTTGAATGAACGTATTAATGAATTTGAGGAAATTTTAAGTATTTAAAGAATCTTTTTAAAATTTAAAGAATGTAAAAAATTTAAAGAATTTAAAGATTAAAGGAATTATAAACCTAAAAAACTTAAAAATTAAAAGAATTCAAAGGAATGAAACAATTTAAGGAATTTAATGAATTTATAGATTTAGAACCTTAAACATTTATTGAATTAAAGAAATATTGTATACAATTTTAAGAAGTTAAAAAATGAAGTCTTAAAAATTTACCGAATATAAGAATTTGAATAATTTTAAGAATTCTTATAAAATTCAAAGAATTTTAAGAATTAAAGAAATGAAAAATTTCAAAAATTAAAGAAATTTAATTATATGAATTTGAAGGGTAAAAAGAACTCAACAAATATAAAGGAATTGAAGGTTGTTTAAAATTTAGAGAATTTAAAGAAAAGGAAAATTTAAATTTGAAAGGATTTAGAAAATTTAGACAATTTAAACAACTTAGTAACTTATTTTCAAATAATTTTAAGTTACTCGTAAGTATTTAAAGAATTTAACAAATTTAGAGATGGAAAAATACATTTTGATGATTTTAAAAATTCAAAAGATTTAAAAATTCATAGAATTTATAGAAATGAAAAAATTTAAAGAATCTTAAAAATTTTAAATAAGTATTTAAAAATAATTTATAGAATTCAAAGAATTATAAGGATTTTTAAAAATTTTAATAATTAAAGAATTTAAATTGTTTTTAAAATTATAAATAATTTAAAGATTAAAATAAAAATTGGAGTTAACAGAATTAAGGGCTTTAAAGATATTAAAAATTTTGAAAATTTAAACAGTTTAAAGCAAATCATTTAGAAAATTTAAAGATTTTTTAAATTCTGTAAATTAGAAGAATTTTGAAAATTTAAAGATCTTTTAAATGCTGTAAATTCTTTAAATTAGTCTCAATTTTTTAAATTTCTTTATGTTAGTTAAATATCTTTCTAAATGGGAGAAGAATCTTAAGAATTTAAAAATTTTAAGAATTTAGCGAGAAGCGTATTTAGCGTATTGCCTGTTTTTATGTAGATTTGAAAATAGAATTTTCCTCAAAATGACAGTACTGGTTGTTGTTATTAGTAAAAGAAGGGTAAATCGGCCAAAAACTCGAGATTTGTAATCGAGTAAAAATTTTGCTCGACCGATTGCTTTTTCTTGACGAATCAAACAACTTGACAGTATAAAATCACTCGTTTACCAACGGATTGCATTTTATGGGTGAATCGAAAACGACAAATTTTCAACTTTGAGAAGGTTTACTAAAATTGTGAAGCGTAGGTTTTAATTCAAATTACATAATAAAATTTAACTTAAATGTCTTTAATTATTTAAATTTCGGATATATTCTGACAGAAAATTGTTTATAAGAAATTTTTAAGTAACTCTAAATTTAAAAAATTTGGCTTCAAAATATTAAATTTCGTTAAAAAATTTGAATGTTATGGTTTCATAAATGTAAACTTTGTAAACTATGAATAATAATTTTTCGTAGGTTTCGAAAGATCAAATTTATAAAATTAAAATGTCAATCTAAGAATTGTAACTTATTCGAATGATTCCAAAAACTGGTGAAAGCTTGATACAAAATTCTCAAAATTCATTAATTGAGACTAAAAATTCTAATTTAAAATTGATTAAACTACAAAATTAGAATTTCTAAATTTTTTTTCAAAAATTCAAAATACACTTTTCAAAAATTGCTATTCAGCGCTGTAAAATTTTTGTTGAGATAATAAAATTTCGATAATTTGTTTAAAATTCGACAAATTAACATTTCAACTAAGAAACTGTATTGTAAACTTTAAAAACCCGTGGACCCGGCTGCCCTCGATTAAGGACGTCAAAGTGATTTTGAATGTGAATCTTGTCATATTCACACTCAAATATTTATCAAGGGTTACATTTTCTGTGCCAAATTGTTCAATCTACGGTATAACTTTCAACAGAAACATTTTTTCAAAATTGGAGAATAAATAAATGATTTATGAAAATGTTGCAAATTTTTGTTTTTTTTGTTTTGTTTTAGGACTTTCTAAGACAGAAAATCCACCTTGGAACTATTTTGATATTACATCAAGGTGGTGTCTCGTACATTGCTTTTCTATGCTTCGTCTTCTATATTAATATTATAAATAACAGCTTTCACGTTCTATGGTGGTTGTCCATTTCTGGTTTCTTTTGTTGTAGGATCGATTTTACGAAATTCGCCACTGTATCCCAGTTCTGTTTCGATTCGAGCATGATGCCCACGATATTATCGGGCGTCACCCTGCCAACCTTTCTTATTAGTTCTTGACGTCTCCTTTTGCACTGGTTACAAGCGAAAAAAGTGTATTCTGCATCATAAATTGCTGCATCGCCTTAAATACACGACAATTCTTCCACCTTGCCCATCGTTTTCAGATATTTGCAAAAATATCCATGACCCGTGAGGAATTGAGTCAAAAAGTAATTTACTTCGCCCTGTTTCCTACCCACCAACGTAGACAGGGTTTTAATTAGCCTTTTCGTCCACCTTCCGCGGCTTTCAGTCTGCCATCTCTCCTGCCAGCAAAGCATGACGTGTTCTCTGGTTGCCTTTTTCGCCATTAGGTCTATGGGAATCACTTCAGCAATAATCAATACAGCAGGTTCTGAGACAGTTCTGTAAGAACTACAGATCCTGAGTGCCCCACGGCGTTGTACAGCTGCCATTTTTTTACAGTATATTTCCTTTTTAATTGTATCTGCCCATATTTCGCATCCATACAAAAGGATGGAGTTCGTGACTGACATTAGAAGCCTCCTTTTTCCAGCCATTGGGCCCCCGATGTTCATCATCAATCTGCTCAGGGCAAAGGTTACTTTTGACGTCTTTTCTGAGGACCGCTTAACCTGTTCTCCAAAATTAAGTTTTGGGTCCAGATGTACCCCGAGGTATTTGATTGCTGTGCTGGACTGCATTTGTTGATTTCCTACCTGATACAGCACATCGGTTGCAATTTGACGTCTCGTAAGCAAAACTAATTCTGTTTTTTATGTTGCTAGGGACAGACCATTGCCAGTCAGCCAATAAGTAGTTCTTCTCATTACTTGGTTGAGCTTGCGTTGGGCGTCGTCTGTATCCCGGAAGACTATTACTGCTGCAATATCGCTGCAATATCGTCTGCAATATCGTCTGCGTTGTAGGTAGCTGTCCATTATCCGTAAAAGATAACCTGGCACGCGGAAAGCGTTTGATAGCGCCGATAACATATCCGCCCACCTCGCCGAGTTAAATGCGTTCTTAACATCCAGTGTAGCAAAGAAACTAAGCTATAGACGCGAACATCTCCGAACAAAATTCGTCAAAGGAAATTGTCTCTAAAGAATGTGAAAACTGTTGGGACTTCCTTCAAGAAAATTTCAAAATTTTGGGAATTTCTCAGAAAATTGTATTAATCAAAAATAATCAAAATTAGGAATACAGAAAAGTTATACCAAACTCACCCAGTGCAACCGTGAAATTAGTTTTTTTGTTCAACCTGGACTATGTCCTAGTTAAACTTGCAATATTTTTATCACTTTCCTGCTAAATTTCATTTTTAAGCTACCCCTACGGTTTTCAAATTCAAAATTTAAGAAACTAGGATTACCTACATTACCTTATTGATAAACTCTAACAAATTAACTGTGACAGTCAGATTTACAATATTTTTCAGACTATGATATTCTGTCCCATAGTTACAAAACGTGTCTCAAGTCAGTTTCGCATACATATATTGGGGGTACAAATAAGGTTTGAGGTTTTTTTTTATAACTTCAAAGCTTTATTCAGAGAAATTGGTACAATGTATGGTATTTTATTCAAAGGATTGTGCATCGTTAGCTACGACTTTTTCCCATTTTTCAGGCAGCATACGAAGTCCGCGTCGAAAAAATTTCTTGTCTTTTGAGGCGTTCCAACAATCGACCCAATTTTTGGTTTCTTCGTAAGCAGTGAAATGCTGCTCGGCCACGCCATGAGTAATCGTGACCGGAGTAAGTGGTAACCGGAAGGAGCAATGTCTGGTGAATAGGCGCCAAAGTTTCCTTGACGACTTTTACAACATGTGGCCGAGCGTTGTCGTGCTGAAAAATCACTTTGTCATGTCTTTTGGCATATTGTGGGCGTTTGAGCTACACTGCTCGGTTTAATTGTATCAATCGTTGTTTGTAACATTCTCCAATGACGGTTTCGTTAGGCTGGAGTAGCTCATAGTAGGTCACTCCGAACTGATCATCTAAGAAACATTGATTAATATTTAACATCTTGCTATCGCTTGTTACAACATGCATCGAGACATAAAAACTATTAAGTGTAGATTATGATGCGGTAATGCCTCTAAAAAAATGGCAGCAAATCAGATTATTGAGCATCCAAAATGAAATTATAATGTCCTAAAATTTCATAGAAATGTGATTATTTATATCATATTTCATCAGAAGCTTTTCATAGGCCAAATAAACTAAATTTTCCGTCTGAAAGTCAACTAATTTTTAAAATGTGTTTTTAGCAAATTATTACAGTCTTTAAAATTTCAAAAAATTATGCAATTCTATATTAGGAAATAAATAATCACTTAACACTTCATATCGATAAGTCGTTATGTGACCTCTAAAATAATTGAAAACATTTTTTTTTTTGATATAAATCTGACGTAAATTCACTATTTTGCTGTCCCGTGTAAATATAATAAAAAAATCACATAAAACACCTACACAACACTTCCTGGTTCCTGCGCACACAAATTCCAACATATGCATAGTGCCTAGAAATTCCTTCTTTCGGTCACCTCTAAAATAATTTTTCCCCCCATTCATATTCGACGACACTGTGTCGTATAATAAATATACATACTCACAATAATAAAAACAAAAAGTTTTTGTTTTTTGTTTTACAAAGAAACTGAATCTTCAATGGTCTCTCTGTGTGTGTCAAAATATATTCCGAATTTTTTGGATTTTCTAACAGCAAGACACAAATATCACAAAACCAAAAGTGAAAATATTTAGCCAAGCTCCTATATACATACGTACGTATGACTACGTATAGGATGTAAGAAGACAACTGTTTATCTTTGCAGAGAAACAGAAACAAAAAACAGAAAAAAAAAATCGAATCCAAATGGAAGAACAACTTACGTAAAATCCTGATTAAAATTTATAGAAAATCCTCCATGTTTTTCATCACAATTTTTAATTATTTCACACATTTATTGGTATTACAAAATTCTAAATCGATAAAAATCACTGACTTTTTAGATATGGATCGATATATTATTGAAAAACTTTTATTTTTATTTTTTATAAACAAAACTCACTATAGATACAAAAACAATTGAACACTTTTATTTATTACAAAATATCACAAAAATCGTAAAACAAAAACAAAAAAATATCGAATTTCGACTTTTTCACAAAAAAGAAAATTTTCTTGAATTGAATATGCACAACAAAAAAAAAACAAAAATATTTTTTTCCTTAAAAATTTGTTTAAACAAAACGTACACTCGAGCTCGTTAATAAATTTCAGTTATTATAAAAAAAAAAATAAATCGCGTAATTTTTCGCGTTTGTTTGTTGATTGTTTATAAAAAAAAAAAAAAAAATTTATTATAACAAAACAAAATTGTTTATTATGTATTTGGATTTAGCAACAAATTTTTCGCTCTTGTATTGCAAAAATATGAAAACAAAAAGTACAAACTTCTATATACAACACACACAACACATATACAAAATACACAAAAGTATACACAACAATCTAAAGTGAGGCCAGCTGA
Organism: Tipula helvola; assembly: GCA_963556165.1. Lineage (NCBI taxonomy): Eukaryota > Metazoa > Arthropoda > Insecta > Diptera > Tipulidae > Tipula > Tipula helvola. The sequence goes on along the minus strand of OY744482.1, from coordinate 37,884,639 downwards.
TCGAATGATGAAACGTCAAAATAAAACAAAAAAATTTGAGGGGGGGATGTAAATTTGTAAATTTTCTTCGAATACATAAAATTATAAAAATAAATATAATAAAGAAAATGCGTCACTGTATAAGTAGAAAATGTTTATCAGTATTTGTTTGTTATTTGTTTTTATTTTTTTTTTTGTTTGACGTAATTTTTATTTCGAACAACAACACAAAAAGCTTTGTTTGATGAAATAAAAAAAAACAGTTTTATGCTTTTATTTTATGTACGGTTGGGGCAGAAAACAAGAATATTCTCGCTTTGTTTATTATTTAAGTGTTTCTGTTTTTTTTCAGTTGGGGAATAATTTCTGTTATTGCACTTGCCCAGAAAAAACGAGTACAGTACAACCTTTAAATCCATTCCAATTTGTTTATGCGCCCATTAATGTTGACAATTTAACATTCCATTAGCAAAACTATTGTGTAATACTACACATACTTGAGGAGAATCGCAATAAATTTAAAATGCGCGTAGCTATTTGTAAAATGATTCATTTACTAGTAGGTATACAGATAAACTGAAAAAAAAAAATCCAAACAAACTTTAAAACTGGTAGTAAGCGACGAAATGATCTCTGATATTTCGCAATGTTATGTTTAAAAAGAAATCTTGTGTTTGTTTAAAGTTAAACAGAAAAGAAATTTTTTTAAAATTCAGTTTGTATTGTTGATGCGGCCATCTGTCACCAAACAGTTGATAAAAAGCACTGGTGCTTTAGGAAAACATTTGTTTTAGTAGAATGAATGATGTCATGAGATGGTATTGGCAGTCCCTCAAATTGATTCGGGCAGAGCTGTTGAAAGTTTACAGACCGGATTTGATTATTTATACCTACTGTAGATTGTAGCATTGTTCGTAAAAGAAAGTGGTGTAGTCTCCACACCTAAATTTTTTGTAACACACGGTATTTAACGCGAATTTGCAATTACTGAATTTTGAATACGAAAAACGTCACAAACCAAGCGGTATGGTAAAAGCACTCACGTTTGGAAAGCTGTAAATTTCAAAATTCTTTAACCTCTGTATATTGTTAATTTATTAATTTCATAAATTTCTAGCTTTGTAATCCTGAAACTCTTAAAGTTTCGGGTTTTTAACTTTCTAAATTCATAATAATTTTAAAAAGCTCTAATCCTGACTTTAAAATTCTAAATCTTTTAAATTCTTTTACAATTTAAGATTTTAAAATTCTTAAATTTTCAAATTTTTACATCCAGAAACTCTTAAGTTTTTACAATTATGAATTGTTAGGTTGTTAAATTCTTAACTTTAAAATTGTTAAATTGTAAAATTTTCAAATTCTTAAATTCTTTAATTTTTCAAATCTTAAATTCTCCAATTCTTAATCTCTTATGTTCGTAAATTCTCAATTTCTTAAATTACTACACTTTGGAATTCTTGAATTTTAAATTCTTGACTTTATCTTAATTTGAAAATATTCTAAATTTTAATATGTCAAAACACCATATAGTAATAAATTCAGTTTAGAAACTTTTAATTTTCTTAATTTGACAATTCTTAATTTTTTAAATTCTCGAAAACTTAAACTCGAATTTTAAATTCTATTCTTTTAAATTCTTAAATCCTTAAATAATTATAGTCTTGAATTTTTAATTACCAATTTTTCTTTTAACTTTAATTTTTGAATTAATTTAATTAATTAAAAAATTAAAAAAAAAAAAAAAAAATGGTAATTAAAAATTGTTTACACAGGATAGAGCTGTTGTAAATGTGACGCAGAAAAATTGCAAGAAAATTTGGCTGTATTAGTATAATTCGCTAATACAACCTGTACACAATACATTCTATAAATAGAATTTAAAATTTTGGTATAATCAGTCCAGTAGTCTTGGCCTGATGAGAGGATTGATTATTTCATAATCATAGACTCAACAGTTCGAAACTGGATTAAATTCTCTTACAATTTTCAGAAAAATATTAATTTCATAATTGAATTTTTAAATTCTTAACATTTTTCTTAATTTGAAAATATTTAATGTGCCAAAAAACCAAAATATGTGTCTGAGTTTTCATGATATTTACTTTCTAAACTGTTAATTTCCTTAATTTCGGAATTCTTAACTTTCTAAATTCTCGAAGACAAACTTTTAAATTCGTGAAATTATAAATGCTTTACTTTTAAATTGTTAAGTTGTAAAATTTGAGCAATTTAAAATTCTTAAATTTTTTTAAACTAAAATTCTTAAACTGTTAAACTCTTAAATTCTTAAGATCTTAAATTCTTAACCCTCCTGAACTTACAACTTACATCGCTTTAACCAACCGTAATTTTTGATTTTTGTCTCATTTCTCTTGTGCGATCATTCTCTTGTGTATTCATGTTCATGCTAAAGGTGCCATGCATAGCAGTGCATAGTTGTGCTACGTATTTTATTTTTGGAAGTAAGTTAATTTTATATAGCATTCAAAAGGGTTCAATTCAAAAATTCATAAATTCCTAAATTCGTAAATTCCTAAATTCTTTAATACTTAAATTCTTTAATTCTTAAATTTCAAAATTCTTAAATTTGTAAATTCCTAAATTCGTAAATTCTCGAATACGTAAATTAGTAAATTTTCAGATCCTTAAATTCTTAAATCCTTAAATTCTTCAATACATAAATTCTTTAATTCCTAAATTCTTAAAGTGTTAAATTCCTTTATTCTTAATTATTAAATTCTTAAATTCTTTATTTTGGAAATTCTTAAATTCGTAAATTCTTTAATTCGTAAATTAGTAAATTCCTAAATTCTTAAATTTTTTAATTCTTAAATTCTTAAATACTTAATTCTTTTATTCTTAAATTCAAAAATCCTTAAATTTGTAAATTTCTAAATTCTTAAATTCTTCAATTTTGAAATACTTAAACTTTTAAATTCGTAAATTATTAAGTTCTTAAATTCTTAAATTTTTAATTTATTAAATTCCTAAAGTTTAAATTCTTCAATTCTTAAATTGTTAAATTGTTAAGTTCTTATATTCTAAAATTCGTAAATTGTTAAATTTTTAAATTCGTAAATTTTTAAGTTCTAAAATTCTTAAATCCTTAAATTTTTAAATTCCTAAATTCGTAAATTCTTAAATTATTACATTTATAAATTGTTGAATTCTTAAATTCTTACATTCTAAAATTCTTAAATCATTAAATTTTTAAATTCATAAATTCTGAAATTTTTAACTTCTTTAATATTTAATTCCTTAAATTCGCAAATTCTTTAATTGTTAAATTGTTAAATCTTTATATTCTAATATTCTTAAATTGTTAAATTGTTAAATCCTTAAATTTATAATTATTAAATTCCTAAATTCTTAAATCGTTAAATCCTTAAATTTTTCAATTCTTCAGTTTTTCAATTCTTAAATTTTTTAATTCATAAATTCTTATATTCTAGAAACCTTAAATTCTTATATTTTTAAACTCATAAATTCTGAAATTTTTAACTTCTTTAATTTTTAAATCCTTAAATTCGCAAATTCTTTAATTCTTCAATTGTTAAATCCTTATATTTTTCAATTTTTGAATCCTAAATTCTTAAATTCCTAAATTCCAAAATTCTTATATCCTTAAATCCTTAAATTTTTCAATCTTCAATTTTTCAATTCTTAAATTCTTATTTTTTTTAATTCTCAAATTCTTAAGTTCTTAAATTCTTAAACCCTTAAATTCTTAAATTATGAAATTCTAAAATTCTTAAATTCTTAAATTAGTAAATTCTTAAATTCTTAAATCCTTATATTTTTCAATTTTTTCTTAAATCCTTAAATTCTGAAATTTATAAATACTTCAATTTTTAAATTGTTAAAGTCTTAATTTCTTATATTCTAAAACTCTTAAATTTTTAAATTCGAAAATTCTTTAATTCTCAAATTTAAATTCGTAAATTGTTAAATTCCTAAATTCTAAATTATTCAATTCTTAAATTGTTAAATTCTTAATTTTTTAGATTCTAAAACTACTTCATTTCTCTTGTGCGATCATTCTCTTGTGTATTCATGTTCATGCTACAGGTGCCATATCATAGCAGTGCATAATTGAGCTACGTATTTTATTTTTGGAAGTAAGTTAATTTTAAAAAGCGTTCAAAGAATTCGTGAATTGGTTTGTCGTGAGCGTTCTTGAATTCTTAAATTTCAAAATTCTTAAATTCCTAAATTCTTAAATTCTTTACATTCCTAAATGTTTAAATTTATAAATTCTTAAATTCTTATATTCTTGAACTCCTAAATTCGTAAATCTTTAAATTATTAATTTAATTCACTTATTTAAGCTTTTTTTTGTTATAATAAAATAATTTTATTTGGTTTTTAACTTAATATTTTATTTTTTATTAATTATTTAATAAAAACCCGACGTTTCGAAGGTACATTCCGTCATTCTCAGGGGCATAATTTTTACTACAATTGTAGTAATTGTACTACAATTGTAGTAAAAATTGTGCCCCTGAGAATGACGGAATGTACCGTCGAAACGTCGGGTTTTTATTAAATAATTAATAAAAAATAAAATATTAAGTTAAAAACCAAATAAAATTATTTTATTAAATTATTAAATTCGTAAATTTATAATTCTTAAATTGTTTAATTCTTAAATTCTCAAAGTCTTAAGTTCTTAAATTCTTACATTCGTAAATTGGTAAATTCCTAAATTCTTTATTTCTTATATTCGTAAGTTAGTTTATTGTTTAATTTTTAAACTTTTAAATCCTTAAATTCCTAAATTCTTAAATTCTTAAATTCCTAAATTCCTTAATTCTTAAATTTGTAAATTCCTAAATTCTCAAATTCATAAATTCTTCAATACTTAAATTCTTAAATTCCTAAATTCTTAAAGTGTTAAATTCTTATATTCTTAATTATTAAATTCTTAAATTCTTAATTTTGGAAATTCTTAAATTCATAAATTCTTTAATTCGTAAATTAGTAAATTCCTAAATTCTAAAATTCTTTAATCTAGCTTCTTTAATTCATAAATTTTTTAATTCTTAAATATTTCAATTCTTATACATATTCTTAAATTCAAAAATTCTTAAGTTTGTAAATTCCTAAATTCTTAAATTCTTCAATTTTGAAATACTTAAACTTTTTAATTCGTAAATTATTAAGTTCTTAAATTCTTAAATTTTTAATTTATTAAATTCCTAAACTCCTAAATTTTCGAATTCTTCAATTCTTAAATTGTTAAGTTCTTAAATTCTTATATTCTAAAATTCGTAAATTGTTAAATTTTTAAATTCGTAAACTCTTAAGATCTAAAATTCTTAAATTCTTGAATTCCTATATTCTTAAATTCCTAAATTCTTAAATTCATAAATCCATAAATTCCTAAATTTTCAATTCGTAAATTCTTAAGTTCTAAAACTCTTAAATTCTTAAGTTCCTAAATTTCTAATATTTTAAATTCTTAAACCCTTATATTCTTAAATTCTGTAATTCTAAAATTCTCAAATTCTTAAATTCGTAAATTGTTAAATTCCTAAATTCTAAAATTCTTAATTGTTAAATTCTTAATTTCTTATATTCTAAAACTCTTAAATTTTTAAATTAGTAAATTCTAATTTTCTCAAATTCTTAAATTCGTAAAATGGTAAATTACAAAATTCTGAAATTCTTAAATCCTGTAAATTCTTAAGTTCATTAATTCTTCAATTTTCCAATTCTTAAATTTTTAAATTCGTAAATTCTTAATTTCTTAAATTCTTAAATATTCTTAAATTCTTTAATTCTGAAATTCTAAAGTTCTTAAATTCTTAAATTCGTAAATTGGTAAATTAGTAAATTCCTAAATTCTAAATTCTGAAATTCTTAAATCCTTAAATTCTTAAGTTCAGTAATTCTTCAATTTTTCAATTCTTCAATTCTTAAATTTTTAAATTCTTAATTTCTTAAATTCTTAAATCCCTAAATTCTTAAATTCTTTAACTCTTAAATTCTGAAATTCTTAAGTTCTTAAATTCGTAAATTGATAAATTAGTAAATTAATGTAAATTTTTACAATAAGTTTTTAATTCTCAAATTCTTAAGTTCTAAAATTCTTAAATTCCTAAATTCATAAGTTCCTAAATTCCTAAATTCCCAAATTCCTAAATTCTTAAACCCTTATATTCTTATAAGAAATTCTAAAATTCTTAAATTCTAAAATTCCATAATTCTTAAATCCTTATATTTTTCAATTTTTTCTTAAATCCTTAAATTCTTAAATTCTGAAATATATAAGTTTTAAAATTGTAAATTCCTGAATTCTTAAATTCTTCAATTCTTCAATTGTTAAATTCTTAATTTCTTATATTCTAAAACTCTTAAATTTTTAAATTCGTAAATTCTTTAATTCTCAAATTCTTAAATTCGTAAAATGGTAAATTCCTCAATTCTGAAATTCTTAAATCCTTAAATTCTTAAGTTCATAATTCTTCAATTTTTCAATTCTTAAATTCTTCAATTTTTAAATTCGTAAATTCTTAATTTCTTAAATTCTTAAATCCCTTAATTCTTAAATTCTTTAATTCTGAAATTCTTAAGTTCTTCAATTCTTAAATCCTTAAATTCGTTAATTCTTCAATTCTTAAATTCTTAAATTCCTAAATTCTAAATTCTTAAATTGAATGAATTCTTAAAATTTCAAATTCTTAAATTCTTGAAGGTCTCTTTACTCGTAAATTTTTACAATAAGTTGTAAAATTTTATAATTCTGTATACTGAACCAAATCTCGATTTATGCTCCAACGAGAATAACCCCATCTCTTGCTGAAGTTAAACAGAAACAGTACAGTGGCAAAGCAACTACTTACAATGAATCAGACCTGGCCAAGATTTAACGACAAATAGACCAGACGCAAAGGCAACTACCAGATCTCCAGCCGATACTAGCCAACATGGATTTTGAATTTCGTGAAAGATTACTGGACAGATGAAATTTCAAGAGCAACTGTTCCACATCACAGAATAGATCCTCTTCTTGACCATCCGAACTTCGCTACTATCACCGTTATTTTAGCTCACGCACCCGCAACTGTTCAAACCCGTGCAATTTAACACCGATAGCTTCGCAAAGCGGAGATTCTTCTTCAAATTTCTCTAGGCTTTCGAAAAACAGATAAATCCTGGATTGGTTCATCATGAAAACGATTTACAGTTTCTTACCGATTCGGGGGCTGAACGAGTCATACCCATTACAAAGTTTCCCTGACAAGCAAAAGACACCGTTTGCATTCTTATCGCAGCGTACCGGTACCCCAATTTCCACTTACAACAAGAAATTGTTAATAGTCAATCTGGGTCTAAGGCATTCGTTTACACAACCCTTTATAGCCGCGGCACTGACATGCCTATTATAAGGTTTTATCCAAATACGGTCTCATAGTTGATTTGAAAAACAGACAACTTTCTGATTCGCTGAACGAAACCATCGCCCAAGTCAATGCACCAACTTTAAAATTTTCAGCGTCAACATAGGTTACCTTGTGCAAAACCGCGAATTTCCGGTTTTGCCAGCTTTCACCATCACCAGTCTTCTCACCATTACATATGGTTTAAAAGGAAGACAAGGACTGGCGCTCTTGTGGAGTCTATCGACAGCTCAATACTCTCACCATCCCGGATAAAGATCCCATCCCACACATACACAGTTTCTCGTTGAAACTCGCCGGTACTACTATTTTCTCGAAAATAAATTAGGTACGGACCTATCATCAGATTGTCTTGGCTGCAGAGGATATTCATAAAACAGTAGGGATCTCCCGCGAGAAATGTAGAAACCGGTAGCCCCGACAGTTCAAATTCTTCAAATTGGCCAATTCTTATTTATTTACCATTACCGGGTTCTACATGTCCAAAGGTTAATCATATTTATCAAAGGAGACTACCAAGATTTGCCTATAAAATGAAAATGGGGGACCAAGTTTACAAATTCAGTGTATTCAGGGTGCGCGAACAGTTAGTCCATGTGCTCTTATCTCTTCAGTGCTCGGGGGACTCAAATTGATACTTGTTGTCAGCTCCGTAACTTGCAGCTTTCGCAAGTGCTCATGTTATCTCTACGTGGTAATCGCTGGTAACTAGATTGCTGATTTTTCGGCTTCTAGGCTGAAACACGGCGCTAAAGGAGTTAACTTTAAACAAATTTTCGGTTAAGGTGTTATTCGTACCGTGCCGATAACCGGCCAGACTAGGGGCCCAGTTTAAAAACTAGCTCAATCGCTAACGGTGGATCCGGATATCTGGCGCCCTCCGGATTAAGTAACCTTATCTGTGTATTGCGGATTTCTGCACATATGGACACTCTTTTCTCCGGTACTCGTGGGACGGAAAATGTAGAGAAGGAGACTCGGGTCTCTAGGCCTACCTCTAAACCTACAGACAAACAACGGGACATAAGCTCAAATGAGGCTGGTCCCTCCACTCGGGTCACCAAACCTGAGCAAAGAAATATAATGCGGAACCAAAGTACCAATGAAGCTGGTTCCTCAAAACCAACCTATAACACTATAAGAGGAAGGTCTGGAGGGCCTTGGATAAGATAAACAACATCTCGCCAGAAGACAGGTCGGAGAGAGACAAAGCCACGCTTGCGCCGAACGAACAGAAGTCGGAAGGTCCATCAGCTGGCTTAAAGGTCAAACTCAAAAGAAACAGATCTCAGAAGGAAAGCCATGCGGTAGCGCTATACTCTTGCAAAAATACCATTGGGAAAGGATGGGGGCTGGAGCCCCGCATGGCCCTTTGGCTATACACTGCAGTAGTCAGACCCATTCTTATGTATGGGGTAACAGTCTGGTGGCCTGCTCTGGATAAAACTGTCAACCAAAAGTTGTTGACAATAGTTCAGAGAACAATCTCTCTGTGGATTAGTGGTGCACTGAGGAGCACATCCACTCAGGCACTAGAGACTCTGCTATTTCTGACTCCTCTAGATATCTTGGGGAAACAGTGGGCAGCTTGCACTGCCATACGACTGAAATCCACGTTAATGTGGACCTGCAACAATACAGGGCACTCATTTATACTTTGTACCAAAGGGCTTCCCAAAACCACCGACTATACTGTCCCATCACTATCTTTTGATAGAAAGTTCCGGACTATTATTACATCCAGAGAGGATGTAGAGATGAAGGATGCAGTTTTGGAACCAGGAGTTTTAAACTTCTTCAATGATGGTTCAAAACGGGATGGAAAAGTCGGGGCTGAAGTGTTCTGCGAGGAACTTATGTTAAACCTCTCCTTCTGTCTCCCCGACTACTGTAGCATTTTTCAAACTGAAGTAACTGTGATAAAGGAAGTCTTGGACTGGTTGAGGTATAATGTAATACCGACTTGTGATATATACGGATAGTCTGCTGCCATTAAAGCGCTTCAATCACACCTCCTTATGTCGAAAGTAGCCCAGAACTGTCTCTCATCTCTTAACGAGATGACAGATCAGTTCAATATTCATATTATATGTCAAATAGTACCTTATGCGTAATAACTCGGCAGGTCTGGCCTAAGTTGGACTTGGCGAGATCCAAACAGCTGATCTCACTTCAGCGGGGTCAGATCAGTGTGGTTGTTGGAGTGATTACGGGGCACTGTCTCATTGGTAGACATGCGAGTAGGCTTGGTTTCTTCTCACATGACTACTATCATAGTTGCGAGGACGAAGAGGAGAAAGAGACAGTAATTCATCTTCTTTGCACCTGTCCTCGTCTAGCACGAAACAGGCTAAACTTTCTAGGAGCACCCCTTTCCAACGACCTGACGGAACTCAGCAGGATGGATATCAGGAGTATCCAGCGTTTCGTAGTAAGCTCAAAATGGTTTCAATGAGTTGGAGAAAAATTTTTAAATTGTGGTACGGCTACGGACCTTTTTGTATCTATGCCTGGTCCTAGTGGACCGCCACCTAAATCTAAACCTATGATCGAACACTGGATCACAAACCAGTGCCATCTGAGTTCCTAAACCATCAATTATATCCTATTTGCGTCGCAACTAAGCGTTTCCCCGTAGATTGCTTGATGCCTCTTGAAAGCTCAGGGGACGATCTAATCCACCACAAGGTGCCGTTTATCCTCCTAAGCGCCATTTCCTACAGGTATTTTGGTTTTTGAAGTGGTTTACATTTCGGATCAGGTTGAACCATAGTATTTGGAAAGAATGCTTGTGGAGAATAAAGATTGTACTTTGCGTGGAAGTGTGGAGGATGTTGAACATCTGTGTGGAGGATGTTGAACAATCATCTAGCTCCGTGGAAGTGTGGAGGATGTTGAACATCTGATTTTGGCCTGTCCAAATTTCAGTCATTCCAAATCAAAGTTCAACATCCTTTAGGAATGCAAGAAATTTAAAGACAGTAAAGAATGCGGGAGGTTTGGTTTATAAGGGAATGTATGAATATATTAGAATGAGTGGAATAACAATTTAAATGTAACAGAGGAGGAGCTTCTTGCAAAATATCTATGGGAAGTATCCGGTTCCTGTAGGAATAAAATAATTAGAAAAAAATTAATTTGCCATAAAAGCCATTTTGACAATATCATTAGACCACATCGTATTTTCCTTGCAAATGGTCAAAAAAATCATAGTTCACAAACTCAAAACAATTTACTCTCGCATAATTCAGAATCTTTGTTATGGAAGTTTCACGCAATCGAAAAGTAAATTAAATTTGGATAGATACATACTTCCTTCCGATCGTGAACGTTAAAGTTAAACATATATTTAAAAATAAATCTTATAAGAATTTAATAGTGACATCTATTGAACATACCAAGAAGTGTCAACGCTATAATTTAAATGTCGAAATAAATTAAATTGCGCACATATTTTTTATAATTCACTTACCACCTACATTAAAACAATATATTATTTTGAATTATTATGTTTAAAACAAATTGAATAGTGAATATAAATGTAAAATTTCAATAAACATTTGTTAGGTTTTTGCTTCCTATAATAATTGTCACAGTTTTGCCATAAATCTTGCTTGAAAAACAAAAAAAAAAACAAAAACTGTGTAATATTCCAATCAGATAATACGCAAAAAAAAAACACAAAAAAAAAATCAAAAATACATTGCTATTCAAAAAAATGGCGTCAACTGAAGTAAACATGTCAAATCTATTGAAATTGGCACAAAAATTTAATTGCTTCTATCTAAATGGTAAGTGATTTTAATTAATTTAATTCATTTAATAAACTTAATACTAAAGTGCATAGTTAAGTGTAATAAAATATATCAATTATATTTGGGTGTGTAATTGCAAAATGGTTTCTAATGTAAATATCTATACTGTTTTCGGCGGAGGCAGTCTACAAATATCGATCCGTCCCTATGTAAAAAAAAAAAAAAAAAATTTCGTTTTGTGTATAGTCTCTAGAAGGAAACTAGAAAAAAACTTGTTTTCAATTTATAAACAATAAGTGTACAATTCATTGTAAATATAATGTAATTTCCAAGCAAGTTTAATTCATAGCCGTTCCGGGGCAACAAATTTTGTGTTTGGCTTTGTCCTCGCGCATATCTTAGGTTAAGTTGTGTGTGTACAGCCACCACCGAGTTTTTAATAAATTATTTATAAATGAAAATTGGTAATTTACACTAATTTGTCGTGTTAATTGATTAGAATAAAAAGTGAACTACATAAGAGATTATGTCGAAATTTGTTAATGTACAATAAAACAGAAAAAAACTTGATAAGTCGTTGGGTCGCTTTTTAGGATTTTTGTTTAAATTGTACATACATATACTTGAAACGCGCGATACGATAACCCAAAGCTAATTCGATAAAATTTTCGGTTATTTAGTAGAATGCGTCATCTACTAGGCTTGGTTTATGGCGTTAGTTCGATACTCATTTAAAATTCATTGTACATACGTGTGTTTTTTTGTTTTTTTTTTTTGTTACCGAGAGATAAGTAAATTAGTGCCAGAATCATCCATTCCCATGTTATGGTGTTTGTGTATCCACATCCTTTATCCACTCGTCGTCTCGTCATTGAAGGGGTTTTCGTATATTGCGCATCTGTCAACTTTTATTGTGTGTAACTTTGGGTAGTGAGTTTCTGTGTACATACTCCGTTAGGGGATGATGTTGATGATAGTACGGGCGAAGTGATTCTAATGCGGATGTGTTTTTGGTATGATAATGGTTTTTAGTTTCCATTTTTGGTCATGGAATTTGTTAAATCCGATGAGATTTGTTGGGTTGTGATTCATCAATGCAATGCAAGTTTCTCTGCTGTTGATTGTTTTTCAAGTTTAGTTTGGGTAACGATAATAAACGAATGTGGTCAAAAGTCTTATCAGTGAGCTTTAAAATTTAAAGTACAGAAGTTTTACTGTACACAATTCCAATCTGTTTCGCACGAGTCTCTTTTTTTTTTTTTTTTAATCGCAAATTGGTTAATAATTCCAAAAAAACTTGTAATTAGTTGTATTCATCGTCGATTCAAAGACTTGATAATCAGCCAAGTGTGTTTTCCCACGGTTACTCAACCCACAATATGTGTGTAGGTATGAAATTTGCTGGAGTTTTTTGCTTTTTTTATACACGAAAACCTTTGGTATCGTGTAATCGAAATTTATCACATATGTCGTTCGTGGAATTGCAAAACATGTTTACTTACTTACAATCAGGGTTGGATTAGGTGTCGAGTCAGTAATAGAGGGGCGTAAATCATTAATCGTGCGATCATTAGTGCGATTTTATTAAACGCGGCTTATCTGAAACACGAAGTTAAATATTAGGCTGGTTTGAGCACAAATTTGAACAGTAATTTGGATTAAACTCGAGAATTTTTTACTACTTTGGAAATTTAAATCCATCTTTAATTTGTTTAGAAGAAGATAACGATCTTCTTGGTAGTTTACCTTCCGTGTTGGCGCTTCAGCATGGTTTAATGTTTGATTAACACGAATGATCATCTTGCCTCGTAATGATGTTCCGTTGTTTGATGCCACGTAAATCTCGAGTCAGAATTTCTAAGCAGGAAATGATTCAGGGTGAGTGCCTCTTCAATTTTAGGGTCAACGATACCTGTGTCAAAGAATGAAAATATGAAAATTTATTGTAAATTCTGCTTCTGCTAAAAGCGTCACTAAAACTTCTTCCTTCAAATTTCTTTCGTTTAAAGTAGCTCTTAGGGCAGTCTTTACCATTGTTTCCCAACGGCCCCTAAAGTGTGGTTCTAAGTGATGAATTTCCACTCGACTCCTTTGTTGGCAAGAATTTCTCCAATTTGGTCATGCTGAATTTCTTCATTCGCCTTTCTCATCTCATTTTTGGCACCACTTTTAAAACCAACTGTTAGGACTGCATTTTAATGACCAAATCTACAATATTTTAAAACGACGTCACAAAAAATTGCATTTATCACATGATCAGAATCTAGCTCCAGGCGGGGCAATAAGACTGGCACGATAAATCATTTAAAACCCGGGTATTAAAATAAAAAGTACTCGACTACCTGAGTACTTTGTAACTCAAGTAATTTGGATACCCTAGAGCAGCGTTTCCCAATCTTTTCGGACCGAGGGACACTTCGTATAAATAAAATTACTAGAGGAACATGCTTGTATTTTTAAAATTGTATTTTACTTACATACATGTAAGAGTTATAAACAAAATAAAAAGCATATTTTTCTGAAATATAATTGTAAATATAAAAAAACATGAAAATAATGAAATAAATTAGGTTCTTAATGACTGGTGTTTTTGGCTCGTTGAGCTACTATTTCTTTTAATATCCGGTTCAATATTCAATTCGATGTTGAAAGGCCGAATGCCGGATTAGCGAATGTCGAAAGGCCCAACGCCGAATGGCCGAATGGGTTGGAAGAGCGAATGTCGAAGGCCGAATGTCGAATGGCCGAATGTGTCGAAAGGACGAATGTCGAAAATCCGAATGGATCGAAAGGCCGAATGTCGAAAAGCCGAATGAGTCAAAAGGCCGACACACATTTGTGGTACATATATCAGTAGAAGCGATATGAGCGATACGATTCCTTTGATCTGTGTCTGCAAGTTAGGCGAAGCATTTACGAAGCAGTAAATCCGCAATTCGCTCCAATACATTCGTCGATGCCATACTAACCCAACGAATTAAGCTAACCACAAATTAACTTGAAACATTTGCGGTATGAGCGATACGATTCCTTTGTTATGTATCTGCAAAGTTGACAAATCAATTTCCATTATCGTAAATAATAAGAACTTTACGGAAAAAGTCAAATTCGATAAACATTTTATAAATTTTAATTCTAATTTATGTTTTTCTGAATTTTTTAATGTCTGGATTTTTTTTCGGGATTTTCAGTTTCTGTATTATTTTTTTCTAGATAAGTTAGCCAACTGAAAATAAATTTATTTCGTTTTTACTTTTTTATTATAATTAATTAATATTATATGACAAAAAAAAACGTAAGAAGATTTACTATTAAACATTTTTATACAAAAATGTTGATAAAAATATAAATTTTAATTCATAGAAATAAAAATTTTGAAAATTTTCATCCATAAAAAGATGAAAAATTAAAATCAATTTCGACACAAAAGGCCTTTCGATACATTCGGCGTTTGACATTCGGCCTTTCGGCGTTCGACCTTTCGACATTCGACTTTTCGGCATTTGATCTTTCGGCGCTATTCCAAATTTTTATATCTGGGGGCTATTCCTGAATACGATACGAATACGTAAATATAAAATTCTTATTTGAATTGAATCAAATTCGCTTATTTAAATCAAATACGAATCTTATACATTCGAATTCTATTCAGGAATAGCCGCACTGTTCTAGCATTCAGACGGTTTCTGTACTTCGATTTTGTTGCAGCATAATTTGAAAATTCGGTCTCGCACAAATATGTTGTTGTGAAAGGAAGTAAAACATGAACGGCTAGTTTTGACATGTTGGAATACTCTTCTGTTAAATTTAACATAAAATCATTTAGTGGAAGTTCATTGTATGTATTTTTGTTTTAAGCAAGAGTTAGCAATTAAATCAATTAAGTTTTATTAAACAAATGGATTCCTAATCCAAGAGTTATCTTCAGTGGACTTTGTAAAATATTGTAAAATACTTGACTGTAAATCATGAAACAGTTCTAAAATTACTTTGGAGACTTTACCATCTGCTTTCGAATTTTTTAGTACATTTAGAATTTTTCACGGAACACCTGAAAATCGTCGCGGAACATAGTTTGGGAATCGCTGCCCTAGAGAAGACATTTCTTCTAATGGATAATTTTTCTTTTGGAAGATTTGAAGTTCCTGCGGTCAATAATAGTTGTCTGTTCTTATTAAATAAACTAAAATAAATTCCTAAGCAATAATGTTCAAGTCGCTGTACATAGAGAGTTTTGAAATTGGATTTTGCATTCCCGGGAAATATTCAAAATCAAAACATTCCCGGGAAACTGGAATACTTACAATATAATTTCTGAAATTCCCGGGAAATTCCGTTAGCAATTCTTTCTTGATTTATGGGAAGTTACACGTCTGAAACAGTCTGAATTCGGATTCCAAAATAATCCGAGTCCTCTCTGTGAGTACCTCTTCTTTTGACTTCAAACTTTTTATTTTATTTGTTCTGTATTCTTAGGGAACAACTTCTAATACTTTCCGATTATTACAAGCCCAACCAAATAATTCAAATCTTCCTTGTTGGTTGACATGAATAATATCTTTTATCAATTTTATAGATTTCTCCTTATCAGCATTATCAGTCCTCCTTATCAGTCCTTTTGAAATTTCTTTTTTTTTCAAATATTGCCCATCCCAATTTGCACTTTGATAGTATTGGACAGTTTGGTGGGTCTTCTACTTTTTCACGTGTGATAATTAGATGTGCATTGTCCTGGCCAATAAATATTGCCGGTTTAGTATTTCTTAAACTTGATAATTTGGCCTTTCTTAGGTATTCTTATTTTTCACACAAGCCATCCATATTCACTTTGTTGTCGACATGAACGATCCAATTTAATTTTAAGCGATAGTTTGTTCCTTTCTTCCTATGCTCATGTCCGGTGCTATCATACAGAAGGCATAAGTATTTGGGTGTGTACGGTATGGACAGCCTTTCGGAACTCGCGGACTGTAGAGTGCGAGATTTGTTACGCTATATAAGTAGCTCTGGTTGGTTTCAACGGGAGTAATGGAGAGATGGGATCCTGTGGTATCACAACGAGCCACTGCTGGCCTAAGTGTGCGATAGCAGCCACTCTAACCTAACCTAACCTTGTTCCTTTGAGTTCTATAGCTTCTTTGCTACAGTTTTCAACATGCTTTGGACGGCTTCCTTAGCTTTCCCACGTAATACTCTTTCCAGTCTTGTAATACTTTCAAAATCTGAAATCGCAGGCAGTAATCGTTCCACGGAATTGGCTTATGAAGATTGGCCAGTCGTTGGGCTTTCCAGTGAATTTTGGTAAATACTTGGCTATTGTTTGCAATAAACTTCATAATATCATTACCCCCATAGGTTTTCTGCTGTGGTGGATTTATTATTGGCTGTGGCTCGATTATTGAATTCGTAGGTACTTTACAATTTTTAATAGAATTTGGTGGTCTTTCTTCACCAATGGGTACTGTATCAAGCTACTTGTCTATTTAAGATTTGTTGATGGTGTGCAATGCTGACTTATGGAACGATTTGGAGGTTCTAATTCATCTTCTATATTTAGGAATTCGGTCTCTTCTTCTGCCAATTTATTTTTTGTAATTTTTTGGGTTTGTTCCCGTCAGCTTTCAATCCAGCTAGTTGTAATCGTAACCTTTGCTCATTCCCTAACTGATGTGGACGTCCCTATAATTTTTACTTCCGAGATTTTTAACTGGAAGACGTCGAAAGCATGACGCCCCTTAGGTTTGCCCGTTTTGAGCAACAGCCCCAATCTCTGCTTCTTTCATCTCCTAGGATGTGTTGATTTCTTCAGGCAAGCCAATATTTTCCAGTATCGTAACGTTCTACAACTCGCTTCCAAGTCTTGAGGGATACTGAGGAAAAAGTTCCTCAACGATTTTTTGCAGCACACTTGTTTCTTTCCTCCAGTTTTATTCTAAATACCCTGGGCCTCCTACAGCTATTTTACATCTCCTTCTACTTCTTTGATCTCTTTGTTCTACCAGTAGACTAGTTTCCTTTGCTTTGATGAATCTGTCAACTTTTGCTGAGGAGTGAGCATCTAAAAAATTTATTGGGCTGAATTTGTTCTCTGAGCCTACAAACCACACACCCAATTTGGAATTGCCCGGCTTCTTGTAGCTTGGTTGCTGGTTTCATCGGTACACAATTAACACCGTCTGAATGTCTCTTTATGCTTTTCTTCAAGTTCCGAGAATAATTGAGCCGTTTATTTTGAAAGTGGCGTAAGTCCATATTTTATTGAAACGAGACAATGAAAGAATAAAAAAACAATAAATGCAAAAATATACGGGATTTTGTATTTTCTTATTTATTGCACATGTATTAGGGATTCATTTTTTTATTTTGACAATAAATTATTTACCGTTAGAAAGATTATACTGTTATTTACCTATTGTTAACATTAACTTGATTTTTAAAAAATGGACTTAGGCCACTTTCAAAATAAACGGCTCAATTGTTCTTTTCGAATTCCTCATCTCATACCGACTCCGATATGAACTTGATTAGCTTTTCAACTTGATTTTGTATGCTAACGGGGGGTTTTTTTTAAATAAATTTTTATGTGTGTCCCAACTCGACAATTTGATTTTTAATGTCTATATCGGTGGCTCTGAAAAATCTTATTGAAACTGGGTAACAAAACGAGAAACTCTAACAATCTAAGAACGCAACGTTGCACAAATCAGTGTGAGGTCTTTTACGCAAAACTGCGTAGAAAACCGGCCTTTGCGTTGGCTAGGGAAACACTCAGAATAGAGTTGGCTGTTAGCTGCCACGAGCATTTCTTATAATCCAAGTATGTAGTCGTGCCGAAAAATCCTACCCGAACAATTTTGTTTGCAAACAATACTTTGGAGGGATTCTAGATCTCATTTCCGTCGGAAGCGGTCTCATTCGGATCTCCTCAGAAATAGTCAAGGCATTAGGAGCAAGTTTTGTATTTCGAAACTATTATTCGTTCCCGTTGTTGCTATCTTTGACCGAGTGCTAAAACAGCTATTTTATCTAATATATATAAAAAGGCGATCAAAAATTAGCATTGACATTAGGAGCTTCTGAATATGTAAATTGGGCACTGATTCTATGTTCCTTATAATGGCCTATAAATTTGACACGTCAAATTGTACCGAAAATTACTTGTTTGGAGTAAGACTGTTGCCTAAAATCAAATTAAGCCACATCTGAGAAAAGTAATGACAGAATTCATTTTGTTTATTGCATTGAGCATTTTGATACATTAAAAACTGTATCTTGTCCCGCCAAAATTTATTTGAATTTTCGATAGCTTATATCTAATTTAATACTTCTGTAAAAATTTAATTTTCGTTCAATAAAATATTCCATCTGAGTTTAAGCCCTTAATTATTGTCAAATTTGAATTTTTTGTTCTGAGAATTGGAAATTGACAAATTCCATAAGCTTGGGTTTGATTTAAGAAACTTGTCTGTTTTTATTGGATATTAGCCACAGATATAAAGGGGTAGATGCTCGATACGTTCTAGCAAGCAAATTAGCAATTTGCGGCGAGCTGAAAATGACATTTTTGCGACTTCCTAGCAAGCAAAAAATTAAAAAAAGTTGCGACTGACTTTTTGAACTTGCAATTCAGAAAACAAAAAAATATGTACAGGAAAAAAATATTTTGAATGACAAATCGATTGTCCCAATTGTTAAGGAGAAAATTGAAATCTGTAATTTTGATTATTTTGATTAATTTTTCGGGCTTCCAATATTTTCAGGTAGTTCATTATTTATCTCTTACTATTTTGATACCTGCTCATATTTTTTTTGTTAATTTATATCTATAAAATAATTCGAAATTGAAAAGGCGAAAGTAAAATATGTACTGAAATACGTAAAATAATACTCCTAGTTAGTTTTGTAGTTATTTTTTTATTTAAATGTCAATATATAATTCAGCAACGTGCTATTTATTAAGTAATATGGCAGATTTGCTAGATGTATTGAGAATGCCATTTCTAGCAAACTCAGAAAGGAGCCGCAAATCTGTTATCTTTAACCATGCAATTTGTTTACTTGCGATACGTGAAGATCTATCTAACTAAATTACCAAAACAATTATAAGCCACATCTTGGAAAACACAGTACCCTTTTCAAGAAGTTAAGTGTGGGCATAAATACACACACAAATGAGGTTCCTTCTGGTTTTTTTTGATTTTAGTGAATATAATTCGCTAGATCAGTACGTTCTGACTTGGTACTTAATGTATTAAGCGTGAATTGTATTTATTGTAGTTTGGTAGTAGCTACCTGATGAGTAGAGCTATGTAGACCTTAATTCTAAAATAATTTGATAATAAAAAATTAAATTAAATATTTGAATATCAAATTATTTAAACAATAAAAAGTTAATTATGTATTTTTCAATAAGTTGAATAATTTTATTGAAACCGCCCATTGTTTTATTTGTACATAGTTTGAGATGAATTATTGTGTGTAAAGTCTTCTAAATTTTATTGCAAAATTTGTATTTCTTTGATTCAACAAATTAAAAATAATCGGCAAAATTAATTTAAAACAACAAGTTGGTTTAAATCAAAAAAATCTGATATAAATCAAATAAATCATATGATTTGTAGTTTTTCTCAACCAGATGTTCTTCGTTTTCTCAGAGCCTCCTACAGCACCTGTGGGCCCTGCTAGGGTAGTTGTTGTTTTAACAGTTGGTTTAACAATGGTGGCTCCAAAAATCTCTCCGTTTGGATCTCCTTCATACTTTATGGTATGAGTAACTATGACCTTCGCCGCTCTGTCTTCCTCTTCGAGATCGATGAAGAAAATCTTGATGAAACAAATCATCCGTTTAATCTATTGGTGGACATTATGCTTGTTCTTTACGAACTCTTGAAGGAGTTTAATATTTGATTTTAGAGCCCACCGCGTCGTCGTTGATTTTGCTCGATGCCTCCTAATTTGGCTTTCCTATTTTTTCTCGATCGAGAAGAGATGCTGCTGAATATCTAAACGGCTTCTCTGGAGACCTCTGCAATCTAATGTTCTTTCTAAAGGGATCCACCAAGTTTATCTTACTCTCTGCTTTAGTAGTTAAGCTCATCACTATTGAAAAATGGCGATCGCTGGATTTCATTTACAGCTGATTCCCATGGCCGCGAGCACTCCGTATTTGACTCTAAGCAATGTAACATTTTTTGCTGCTGACTATTATTAAATTAGCGATTTTTGGCACCTAAATTTCGGTCAGAATTTCGGCCTAAAAGAATTTCTCTTCGGTTCTGGATTTTTTTTACTACCTTTTTTACAACGATCGAGTACACGAAAAATTGAGCTCAAAAGTTCATGTCTGTTTGGAACAATACTAACAACCATAAAAAACAAATTTCTACACATCACGCACAAATTCCGTTGTATGTTTTTATCGCGAATTAAACAAATTTCTCCATACACATTTATATTGATCGCCACAAATTTCTCTGAATTACGGTACGTATTTTACATATTGTAGAATGATTATAATCTCTTATAAGCCAAAAATTCGATAAAACAAAAAAATCTTACGCTATTTATTAGGCTTCATACGTCACCATGGCGCTTTTATTGAACTTCTCTGTATAAATAATCGAAAATTTATATAATTTCGATTAATCTATTTTTGGGAATACAAATGTTATGCAAATTAGCGCCATTAAATAATAATGAGACACCCTATTTCATATATATTCAAACACATACAAGAAAAGGGTCGTCACCACAATTTGCGTTTACATATACGATTCTAAACGATGTTCTATTTTTACTAAAGACAGTCTTTAAAAAAAAAATTTCACGGTCACACAATATGTAATGAAAATATTCAACTTGTGCATGTACCCCAGGCAAAACACCAATAAAAAAAAAACGTAACTAATTTATTAATAGTTTGTGGTCGAATTTTTGTACGACGCTTCATACATAAATTTGTTGATGCTGTATTTATATACACCACTGACCGAACTTCCTTATTTGCGAGCTAATTTTGAAAATTAATTATTCGTACAATAAATTCGACCGTCAAACCACTTAAGCGGTGACATTTTTTCATTCCTCAATTTTTTTTTTGGTTAACACATTGTACATATAAATTACTAATTAGTAAGTAGATTTTATTGTTGGATAATTTAACGTGTACGCGAATACCTATTTTAGGGTTCGCGCATTTATCACAACCGTAACAAATTATTTTGTTTTTCTTTGTTTTGTTATTACTGTGAAGGCCGGCGTGTGGATTACATATACACACGACATGATCGTTGATTTGTGACATTATTTTGTTGGCACATACGAGGCCAACAACGCCGGGCGTTAATTAAAATTTGCATTAAAAAGAAAATTGGTGCAGGTGTAATTTTGAGAATACGTTGGCGTTTCCGTGAAATGTTTGAATCATTTCATTGATTGTTGTTGGCGTTACCGCGATTGTTGTTACACGTCATTATTTTGTATGTTGTGGTAGATAGTATTATTTAGCGTTGGTGTATTGAATAGAATTTTATGTGTTGAATTCTCATGAGATTTTGACGACCAGTTGTCGTACACATAATAACACAGAAAAAAGATTGATAGATTTAGAAGTTTCATTGCAATTTCAAGCCTAGATTTTTCACATGTTCATAGAAATCAATTAGTTGGTCTAGCGACTTATATTTGGTGGGTCAGATAATAGCTTATCGATTTACTAAGATTAATTTGGAGGTTATGCAAAGTGAACTAATGTAGTACACTTCCTTTACTCTCAATAGAATCAGGATTACCGCAAATGAATGTATTTGACGTATTTGGTTAGAGCGATAATAAAATAGGCCCCAAGATAGAGCCTTGGAGAAGATCAAAAGTAATTAAACTCGTGTCACTAATATTTTCATAATATTTTACCGATTGATGCCGCAAATTTAAATACTGTTCTTCGGTTTGCTGGAAAATCCGAGTGCTGAGTATTTAGTAAGTTATAACCTGTCACATAACCGATAATCAGTAACTAAAAAACTTTTTCAAAAATTTTAGACAAAATTGGTAATACACTAATGGGGTGAAAATCATTCGCAACAACCGAAGAACGTGTTTTATTTGATCGGTGTGCACAAGGCAATTTTTCATGCATTAGGGAATACAGATTTAGTTAAACTAGAGTTCACTAAGTATGTTATATGCCGTCAGGTCCATCAGAATGTGATTTAATAGAGCGCAATTGGGAGAGAATTTCCTCTTCAGAAACATTACGAAAATAAAAAGTGTTATGATCTGTACTATATTGTAATGTATCTAGACTAAAATTTTTTCATCATCGTCGATGAAAACCGAACCTAAATGCACGTAAAACTCACAAGAACTTATTTCCCATATCGGATCCACGGCTGATGGGTTTATGTAAATTGGCAAAAATTAGCATTTAGAAGACCTACTCATACTATTCTTTGTTTCTTGATTCAGTTTTACGCCACTTCCAATTATAACGCAAAAAATCCCGAATATTGTGGAACTTGATAACAGTTACCGTTAAAAATAAACGTATAAAAATCATGTCGTGGGTGTATCATCATATTGGGATTACGGCGCGAGAGGTAAAATTCGTGGACCATCGCAAGACTAACATAAGCGAAAGCATTTGCCAAAGATATTTTTAAAAGTACATGAATTTATTAAATTAAAGTGTTTAAACATATTTAAATAAAATAAAATAAATAGCCGTAGAATACCGCTACAGTCACCACTTTTAGATCGCTAGACTGCTAGACTGAGACCCAGCGTTCTTACAGGTCATCACATTTTATACTGACAATTTAGTCAGGTGCTGGAAAGGATTTCTTGATTTTTAAGAGCTTCAGGAGCCCGGGCCGGCCATTCAAAATATCACCTCAAGCCGATTAAGAGGCAAGACTTTTATTGAAATTTTAACGATTAAAATAATGAAATAAAACGTTTCTACCATTTTGCAGGTCTTCTGCAAAATGTGCGATTCATTCGTTTTCCCCATTTCCAGTTGATATCCTTACTCGGTGTAGGCATCTATTTTTTATATATCACTAACGTTAAGTTTACTTCAGATCATAAAAATGTATCCTATCACGTTCTTTTGAAATAAAAACTAGAAACAAAACCAAATCAATTTTTGTTCATGTTCTTTCGTACATAAAAAAAAATTGCAAGTTTTTTTGGAAGCCAAAAGAAGGTGAAAACGTATTTTGTTTTTGTTGATACTTCTGTAAATAATCATACTCGATCATTTCACTTTCGTTTGACCGATTAGACGAATTTTTCTGTCGTGAGTCGTGATCTCCGGGTCTCGAAGCATGTCGTTAACTTGCAAAATGACTCCATTCGTTCTTAAAAATAACATTTTGTTAGTAATGGATCTTCCAGAAAGGCTTCTGATTCCTCAACCGTTTTGCATCTTGGCTTCAGGTCGATGATAAATTTTAAAATTTGCAATAATAGCTTCTTAAAGGTTTAGAAAATTCAAATGATCGTCCCAAACGGACATTATTAAATAATAAAATGTCAGCTGCAACAATTTTGCACAAAAGGCGAGAAGCGGATTTATCTCATTGAGTTTAGTGAATAAAAAGAGTAAAGATTTTCAAGTATTTAATTGTTGGATAAGGAAATATTTGAAGGTCAAGGTAATGTTGGTCCTAGAACTGCTGTCTTAGACTGCTTAGAAACTGGTTCGATTCGCACAAACTAATACTGAGTTTCAAAATGAAATAATATTATGATATTTACAGTCGGTCCATGCATTAAATGTCAATTATCCAACTTCGCTGAATACTAACGTGTCGAACATAAAACAATTGAAAAGGTAACCGAACTCAAATATCTGAGTATTGTTCTGGACACACATTTCGATTTGAAATCTCATATTAATCAGTTGTGCAAAAGTATGATCAGTTCCTTCCGATGTACTTAAAATTTACTATTTTGCAATGGTAGAGTCTAAAATTAAATATGGCATTGTATCGTGGGGCGGAATGAACTTTGAAACTCTCACATATCACTTTTTTGTTTGCCAAAAACATGCAGTTCGATTACTTCATCGTAAGTCACAATTAACACCGTCATTGGCTCTTTTCCGAATCTCAAATATTTTACCAGGGCGATATATTTGTATCTATAAAGTGGTAAGCATTTTCTTCCGGTGTTGCCATATTTTAAATGTCAAACTACTGAGTTATAAGCTTCGAAAAACAATTTCTTGCCATTCCAAATTTATTTAAAAGAATATTTCCGAGTATCATATACGTACCTCGCACGAACCGTTTTTAATGGCATGCCTGGGCAAATTTCGTTATCAAATTATGGTTGCTAGGTCTTGAGTATCAAAATGCTGAAGCGCTCGTTAGGGGAATATGATGAGTGAGGAATTTTTCGTTCGTGTGTGTGACCATTGTGTATTTAAGTATTCTTTATTGTAAAGAAATCACCAAATTCCTTCCTAATTGGCCAATTTCCAGAACCTTTTTGTAAAAAATCATTTTAGAACGCCATTTCCATCGTACATATATGCCAAATTTCGTCATAATCGGTTGAGAAACGGTCAAGTTCCTTCCTATTTAGCTATATTCCAGAACTTCATCTAAAACTAATTTTAGAAACCCATTCACATTGTGCAAATCGAATTCATCGCAATCTATACGAGACATTCAAATTTTTACATTTTAATTTAAGCCTTAAGCCTTGTTCAGACTACGTTAGTAATTTAGTCGAGTAGCGAGTATTTTAGTAACTAAATGTGTCTGAACAGCAAAATTTTAGTCGAGTAGATTAGTAAATGATTTAGTCGAGTCGATCCATTTTATTCTATTTTTTTTAGTCGAGTAATGCCCCCACCACTATTCAAAACAAATCAAAATAAAAAAAAAAACAAAAAAACCAAGTGCAAACATGTTGATTTACTCGAGTTCATTAGTTGCCACAAGGATGTCGTCTCATTGGAGCGAAGAAACAACGAAATATATAGAACATGATTGTCTATTTATTTAGTTCGTTGCGTATTCTCTTCATTTCGAAACACTGCTCACACACTTCTCACTTGTAACTTTTACTCGACTGTAGTGCGAACGTTTTTTGGTCAGTTCATCGATTTTAGTTGCTAAAATACTCGCTACTCGACTAAATTACTAGCATAGTCTGAACAAGGCTTAAGGGACAATCGGAAATAAGAGGGAGGCCAATAATCCTCAATAAGGCTCTTAAACCGAGGTTTTACTGTAATATACGCCGTTGTAGAGTTAAAAGTGTATATAAAATAAATAAATCGAAAACCGGAAATCTCGGGATTTCCCAAACACGCTTTTGAGACAAAAACGGAATTCCGTTTTGAGAAACCCTTTTCATAATATTACAGAGCATTCACAATGAAAAAACTTTTGACTTACAGGTTTTTGATTGTGAATGCGCTGTAACTGGTTTGGGATCTTATTATAAAAAGCGAATGAATGAAACTGCGCAAAAATTTATTATTTTGGAATAACGACTTAAACTCACTTCTCGCTTTTGTGAAAAGTCTAAAAAATTTACTCCATTCACTTATGCCCTATAGACATACTATGTCTTCATAAATCCCATTTATCTATTCTCGATACTCGGTGCAAAGGTTGAGGTTGACATACTGCGTCTAAACTCGAAAAATTCACTAAATCCAATTTATTAAATCGCAGTGCGTCAATGGTATTAGGTTCAAATTCAGGTTTTAAATTAATTCTTATTCCTTGAATTTCAAAACGACTTGCGTTTCTTCGCTGTTGTTCAGATTCCAACCATTTCTTTTGCCGAAGAATTCCGGATTAATTTTTTTAGGTTGGTTGGCTTCCGTATAAAACTAGTTTTAAGCATCTTGTTGAATAGTAAAGACATAACTATTGCATCTTTCATTTTCTCCTTCTCAATTCTTCAATACGGTCGATTCCGGT
The DNA here is from genome assembly GCA_963556165.1 of Tipula helvola. Classification (NCBI taxonomy): domain Eukaryota; kingdom Metazoa; phylum Arthropoda; class Insecta; order Diptera; family Tipulidae; genus Tipula; species Tipula helvola. Next base: position 37,858,557 of record OY744482.1, on the reverse strand, counting down.
TCGGTTTCAAAGGAAGATAAAAATGTTTATGCAACTACAGTACCGAAAATGGAATGTTGAGTTCAGGTAATCCTCAAATCAATCTTCATTTTGCGACCAAAATCGGCATCCAGATCGCAGCAATTTCAGTTTTAAAATTACCTTGGCCCTATACCAACGCTCTAAAATAACCAAAAGAATGCAAAGGGTTAATTAGTAACATTTGTTTGTAATACTAATCTTATTGAATAAGTTTATGAGTTGTGGCTCCACATGGTTTATCGTTCTTCATGTTGTATATAGAATTCCCAAGCTAGTATTCGTATTTGTATAATTCTGGTGAGTCGAATTGTTAAGAAAAGAGTGATCTCAATTCTGCGTACGTCTTACCTGCCAATAGCTGTTAAGTTTTTATTCTTTGAACAAATTATCTTCCAGTTTTCCCAATTTAAAAAGCTGGACAATCTGAAAACATCGATGTGTAACTTTCAATATCTCAACACAATTTGGACAAGTCAATTTATGTCCTCCAGTATTTAACAGAATCTTTAAACCTTAGTACTCTTTAAATTGTTATTTTTAAAAATGATTTTAAGGCTGCGGTCAAATTCTCGGGTAAATCATTTACTGCGGTAAATTTAGATTTTTAATGTTCGTTTTCTGTTAAATTACACTTTTTTTTCTATTTTTTACTCGTCCAATTCTTATAACAATAAAGAATAAAGTATCTAAACGTAAAAGATTTATCTTTTTTTATTTCCCTTACTCTCCAGCAAAAAAAGGTAAATGCATTTACCGAATTTTGGGGATTTACTCGAGAATTCGACCGCAGCCTAAGTAATGAAAATTGCGATTCTTGAACACCTGTGCGAAATTAATCAACTTCATATTACACTTTCAATTTATTTTTAACTTTGCGTTTTATTCTATTCCACAGAAATTTTTTAAATATGCTTTGCAATTTTAGTTCCACGAATTTTTTTATTATCAAAATGCATGTGCAAAATATTTAATTTGTTAAGACTTTTCAAATCATTGTTTTTGTTTACTTCCACAAAATTGTTCCATTAGGTAATTGTTAAATTAATATTTGCAAATTGTGAGTGATTTTCGCAAAGAAAAAATTCTCCCGGCAAATTGTAATAAATAAATTGGACAAAATAACTCGAGAATTACCTAATTAATTGAGTTTATCAAATGACCAACTATGAAAGAACTGGAATAGTCATTGCAACGACCGGTTATAGGTTCTTAGCGAATTTTACATTTATTTTATTACCAGGTTTCGGTTCTCGATTCCTCAATAAGCTGTGTTTTTTCAAGTTCTTGTTTTTGATTCCGATTTGATTTCACAGCTCTGACGTGCTCCATTATATCTTAAAATAGCGTAAATGTGACTAATGCCACAAAAAATGGTTCTTATAACTTCCAGTATCTAACGGAATCTTTGAAAAAATGATTTTTCAATTTGCCCAATATAAAAAGCTGGACAATCTATACATGCCGGTTTATATCCTCCAGAGTTTAAAGACAATTTTAACAAATCAATTTATGTCCCCCAATATCTAATGGAGTCTAAACAAATGGTTTTATTTTATTTTATAAGAGAAAAGTCTACAAATTTGACTTGACTAAAAAAATATAAATAAAAAAAGAATTCGAATTGACAAAAAAAATATTTTCAGGTCGGGGCATAATTCAATCTACGTTTAAGCTAACTTTGCTTATGTAAATGTCGAACAGATGATCGATTTTATTAAAATTCTTTCGACTTCACATCTTGTGAGATATGATGGAAATCGCTTCAGGTTAAAGTAGTACGGTAAATCTTGGTCGTAATCCCATCCGTCTTACAAACTTTTTTTCGATACCATCAATATGCCCCGGTGGCACAGTGGTTAGCATGCTTGCTTTAAGCTTCGGAGGTTCCGGGTTCGATTCCCGGCGGGTGATAAAAAAATCACGGCTGATTAATGTTGGATCAATGAACTAATCACTCATTATCTGTTAAAGTGTACGTACTGCCTCCTCGCGGCAACCACCGGTAACTGTAACTATTAGGCAGAATGTGGCCTTTTGTGACAGGCTAAAGTACGGCGCTAAAGGAGAAAACCTTGACAAAAAATCCCTAATCTAAGGTGGAACAGCATGTGCCGATGGATGAATGGCTGATAGGTTAATCAGTCTACATATATATGTGGACTCTGGATACCAGGCATCCTCCAGTTTTATTTAGCCTTCCTGTAGTAAACCTGGGTGACCTATAGGCGACTTTTTTATTCCCAGCAACTCGCAAGAGCTAAATCAAAACGGTGGACGAGGCACGGGAAGGAATACACAGGAGTGGGTCTGCCCTCTCGAAGTCCTTGAGTCCCAATGCTACCGCTCTTCTAGTAGAAGTAAATGTTATTACGTCTAGGAGGGAGAGCAATGAGCCCAGATGGTATGTAACGCGTGTAGAAGTATTTTCTACAGTAGACATCTAGGAGGGAGATATGGAGTATGTATCACGTACCGGTCGGCAGTATTATCAGGTTCATTAAGAGCCTGAATATTGGCTGGACGGATAATTAAGTAGGGCTTGATGCACAAAAGGTCTTTTAGGTCGCAGTGCGAGGTGGCTTAATGCCCACATGGCCCCCAAGTAATAATAATAATAATAATCTGTTAAAAAATGATTACGAAACTTCATCATGAAGCGGCCAAATCCCTCTATGGGATGTAGCGCCAGCGAAAAAAAATCAATATTTCGGATAGGTTCATCGTAAAATAGCCCCTAATATTGATAGCGTATTCGTGGTCGGATCTGACGAAGGCATAACAAAGGTTTTAATGGTTTCGAGGTCGTAAATATCCTTCGCCACCACTTAATAAAACCAAGCATGGAATTACCTCTAGTGATGCACTGCTGAATGTGCTTAGTAAATAAAGTACATGTTTTCAAAAGATTAAGATATAAAGCTCCAACGGCCAACATGGAGGCCTTAGGTACTCTTGAGGTAGTTTGAATTAATTCTGATCTTATATCTTATATTTCAACCAGGCTACAAACTATTTGAGATACTGAATCGATATAAGCGTTCCAATGTTTTACAGTAGTTTCCACTCTCATTAATAGAGTTACTAGTAAATTCAATGAGGTTTACCGATGTTAATCTTTTTGGCATAAAGCCACGCTGACACTATCAGATAAATCGAGGAACCAAAAATCTGAATGATTTGTATTTTCCAGTTCAAATAATTCTGTAACAAGGAACATGATTTCTTGCTCCAACTTTGAAAATTAGTGTTACTCTGTTTATTTTCCATTTCTGTGGAAATTCTGCTAGTTTTAATGATTGATTAAATAGAAGACACAGACGAATTACCAACATTGTGAAATCTTTAAACAGTGAAGCTGTGAGTCACAAGATTAATTTCAATTTGGCTCCTTTCTTATTTTTTCCTTAATATGACTAATGTAACGCTTATACTTTATCTAAAAGTTACTTTCGAAATTTTGATTACTCGGAGTGAATATCTGTATTTCCCTATGTTAGCTTTGTCTTTGTTCCAGTTTACCCAATATAAAATGCTGGACGATCTGAACAAGTCAATTTATATCCCTCAATCAATTTATTTAATTAAATCTTTGAACAAATGATCTGCCAGTTTGTCCAATATAAAAAGCTGGGCTTTTCTTAACAAGTCGTTTTTCCTTCCGATTCTAATTTGTGTTCAATTTTGAATGCAATTTGTTTTTTTGTTTTTTTTTATATGTCTCGTACATCTATTGCATTTCACGCTAATTTATTTATTGGTGATGTTTTTTCTTCAAAGACATTTCTCTCGTAGTATTTTGCCCAAAATAAATTCGTCTTACAACCAAACCAAAGTTCTAACCACCAATCACTTCTATAGAATGTCAGCTTCTAAAAGTGGTGTTAGTGAAGGGCAAACCCTAATTCTAAAACAAATCGGGAAGTGTTTTCCTGTTTCATTTTGTTTAAAGCTTAATATGAATTAGAGGGTGCAATCAACTATTTTGTCGCTCTTTAGAAACGTGTGACTTTTTCAAATTTTTGTTTGTTCTTAGGAAATAAAAATAAAATGATTGAATGCTTTAATTGAAGGTAGGCGCCACAAAATATTATCGTTCACCTTTATAAGGCTATAAATAATAAGATTACAAAACAGTAAAATGTGTCGCAAGATTAAATACAATTGATTGACAAATAATTTGAAGTGGCATGCAGAAAATTTAAAAAAATTAGTTTTTTGCGCCTAAACTCGAAAAGTTCCGCTGATAACTTACAGGAATATTATTCAAAATCCAATATAATTATGTAAAAGCGCTAAAAATGTTTTTTGTAATATTTTTTTTTTTTTTTGGTCATCAATCTTTATTATTCCGGAACATGTGTTTCCTGCCTCTAGTATCAGTAAAGACTTTAGCTGTTATCATAATTTATTTCTCTCAACTCACTCTTCCTGCATATTATTTAATAACATTCGTTTATTTCTAAAATTCTGATTGCTTTCCTTTATATTATATCTCATCATATTTGTGTGTTTGTATCCAAGCTAATACAACTCGAGAACTTTATAAATGAATCATCAGTAGAAATTTAGTGTGTGTATGTTTTTGATTAGCGGTCACGAAAAAAAAAGTCATAATCAATAGCAAAAATTTAATTAATTGCGGCAGTTGCTATAAGTCATTAACCAATGATTTGGCAACGTTTGGCTTACAATAATGATCGATTCCTACTGATGATTCTCTTAAAAAAATAAAAAATAAAACCATTCAGCTAGTAACTACTTATTGAATATAATCGGTTTATTTTATCAAGTCATTCTAACAATTATTATTTATCTATATAGTCGCGATACAATAGCAACAGAGCTACGTAGTTCTACTTACATTGAACAAGATATTTGATTAATGTACATACATATTCTATCAGCGACACTTGCCCAAACATCTTGCGCAGCAAAATTTTTATTTGTTGTATTATTAATAAATGAAATACATCTGTTCAACATTTATGTTATAAAAGTATATATAACACAAGCATTTCGTATTTTGTATATAAAAATAATAACAAAATCCTCATATTATTGGGATTTTATAAAATCAATGTTGGTCTACAAGCATGTACAAGAAGAAGAAGAAAACCAAAAATGATACCTATATGAGATAATTAAATTGGATAATTTGAAATATTTGTGTATGTACACATACACAACATGGCCGTGAAAGAGATGAAAATCACGTGATACGAATGCGGGAATAAACTCAACAAAAAATAATGAAACTTGTTAACACCTCACAAAAAATCTTCACATGTATGGCACACTGCCATATTTTCTTTATCCACTTCTTTCTTGTCGATGGTTATTCGATTTCTGCCATTCTCTTTTCTTGCAAATTAATCTTTGTAAGAATTTACAATAAAATATGTACAAGAAATGTAAGAAATCAAAGCAAGTTTTAATGAAATGAGAGAAGATTACGATTGTTGGATTTTTTTTTTGTGCTGTGTAGTATTAGGTTCAAGGATAAATCAAAGCGTATCATCATGCATCATTTTCTAAAAATAATTCAGAATTTTTTGTGAGAGGCACACAATATTTGTTATGTTTAGGTGTATTTACGAATATGCAATATAATTAATACCGACATAGTAGTTTTACAATTTTTTGAAGAATATGGCACACATTTTCATTGATCCCAGAGTTCAACTCTGGGGCAAATTAATTTTCTAAGTTTAATACCGTTTTTGTGTAATAATCTCGGAAACAGACAATATTCTAAAAATTGGAATTACGCTTGGTAAAACACACAAATTACAGAAAAAACAGTAAATGTTTTTTGTTTAGATTATTTTTTATCATAATACAAATTAAGGCTGCGGTCCAATATCCAGGGTAAATACACTAAATTTGGTAAATGCGTTTATCTTTTACACATAGCCATTTTGTCATTTTCTCAAGATTCATATAATTTTTGCTCTTTATTTTAAAGCTTGAAAAAATTAAATCAATTTTCTTGATATTTGCTGGCAATTAATACAACCATCAAAACAAGTTTAAAAACTTAACCCAAAAATTAAAAAAATTATTATAAATTAATTATGAGTACTATTCCCGGATATTTTTCTAATCCCGGAATTGGGATCAAGTTTTACATAATCCCGGGTTTTTCCGGGCTCGTTAGGTAAAATTTATAAATGTAATTTTGGCTTTTAAAGTATGCCTTTTAAAAAACACAAAATGTCGACATCGAATGGACAGATAGATAGCAACACGATTTTTTGTGACGATTGCCAGAAACAGGCAAAACACTTTCGGTCGGATTCAGTTGAAGTTGGCTGAATCGTATTATAATATTCCTATATGAGGAGTGTCTGATCAAAAGTGGCTATTTACGTTATTCGAATAATATTTTGTTTTGATCTAAATGTGTTAAACGCACATATTTTAAGAATTACTTTTTTGTAGTAAATAGCTTGTTTCGACTGTTTCTGAATTTATGAACATTTTTGATAGAGAAATAACCACTTTTGGTCCATTCTGATATCGAAAAAAAAATTATAGAAAAAAAATATTTACATGTTGGAAAATGTAAATAGCTACTTTTGATCAGACACTCCTCATATCATTCCAGCTCGTACAGAGTTTTATGCAAAAATTAAATCTTCATTGCCTAGTAATTCAGAAAATATTTGTATTTCACATATTCAATAAAAGTAAAAAATTGTTGTACTTTTGTTAGTTTAGTACATTCGAACGAAAATGACATTGATTTTACTCCAATAGCCTTAAAATCCAAAACCGGTTAACAAAATCCAAAACCGGTTAGCATTGTTGGAATCGAACGTTAATCTCAATCATAATGATGATTTATTTCTTCTTGATGGTGACAAAATGTCTGTCACTGATGTAACTCATAAAATAAATACATTCCAAATTCTACCCCAATTTTTCATAAACTCTATCGATTACCAGAAGCTGTAAAAAAAAGAGGTAAATAAACAGATATCTGACATGAATGCAGATACCACTCTGCGTACCAAAAAAATCAACAACTAACGAGAAGTGGCCCATTGTAATAGATTACCGAAAATTAAACGACGTAACCTTTCCTGACATATTACCTTTACCAAATATAACGGACCTTGCATATGGTTATCACTACGTCCCCATTTCTCCGGAAGATCGTGAACCCGAAAAGTGTCAATATTTATGTAAAGAGATTTACTACCTCTGGGTCATTTAATAACTGAAACAGGCTACGATGCTAGGCTCGATCATAGAATAATAACATATGATGAGATGTTTGGTTTCTTTATGGCTCGATGCAGTGAAATTTTTTCTAATGCCGAAAGCAGCTCGTGAAGTGAAATTGGTTCTTGGACTTATTGGCTATTACAGAAAATTTTGATCTTCTTTAAAAAGATTTAATTTTTGTATGGGATGCTTTCTGTGATGAAACATTTACAAAACAAACAGAATTTCTAGTCAACCCCACAGTATTATAATTTCCCGACTTCACAAAGGAATTTATTCTAACGTGCGACGCAAGTGACATAGCAATAGGTGCAGTTTTGTCACAGGAGATAAACGGTACTGATTTACCTATCGCATATGCCAGCCGTATTTTAAATAGCACAATGAACAATTATTCAACAGTAGAGAAAGAATTTCTTGCGATAATCTGGGCCACGGATCATTTTCGTCCTTATATCTATTACATCAAAATAATTAGCGACTATAACCTCTGATATGGCGGTGCAATTTAAAAATCCTTCTACACGACTTACCAGATATAGAATTACATTAAACAAAAGCACATCAAGGTGTTTACAGGACGTTTAAACGGTTGCGTAATTTTTATGATACTATTTTCCAAAAATGTTTGGAAGGCTAGAGAATTATGTCGGAAATTGTTCATATTGTCAGAAGAATAAAAGTTTTTCAATAAAAAATATTTATTTAAAAATTACAACAATATCGAAGAAAGCTTTTGAAATTTTTTTCTTATGCTGAAAACAGATGAGCAGAATTCTGCAAGCAGAAAAATTAGAATACACACGTTTATACGGCATGAAATACATGAATTCTGCTTTCCGAGCAGAGTTCTGCTTTGTGTCTCTATTTCTAATTTTGCTGCGAATCAGTAGGCTACATTACGTAAAAGATAAAAAATCTAGTACAATTTGTAAACTTTTTATTTTTCCAATGAATTTTTTTAATTTGTTGACAGAAAATAGTTTTGTGTGGCAAGTGCCAAATTGGAGCATAAAAACTAAATAATTTGTGACAAAATAAGTCATCATTCATTTAAAAAAATTGTACATTAAAATTAAATATGTATCAAATAAATACCACAAATTAAAATTCTGCTTATCAAAAAAGACGCTCATGTAATTCAACCAAATTTCTGCCGGCAGTGCTGCTAGCATCGCTGCCGGCAGAAATTCGTGTGAGCTACATGAGCGTCGTTTTTTATAAGCAGAATGTTTTTTTGTGGCATTTATTTGATACATATTTAATTTGTATGTACAATTTTTTTAAATGAATTGTGTATTATTTTGTCACAAATTAATTAATTTGTGTTCTCCATTTTGGCACTTGTCACACAAAACATATTTTCTGTCAACAAATTACAAAAATTAATTGAAAAAAATTAAAAGTATACAAATTGTACTAAATTTGTTATCTTTTACGTAATGTAGCCTACTGATTCGCAGCAAAATTAGAAATAGAGACATGAAGCAGAATTCTACATGCCAAGCAGAATACATGTATTTCATGGCGTATAAACCTGTGTATTCTAATTTTTCTGCTTGCAGAATTCTGCTCATCTGTTTTCAGCAATATGTTGAAAAAACGAGCAGAATTTCTGCTAGTGCCGGCAAAAATTCCGGTGAACTACATGAGCGTCTTTTTTGACAAGCAGAAATTAATTTGTGGGATTTATTTGATACATATTTAATTTTAATGTACAATTTTTTTAAATGAATAATGATGCCTTATTTTGTCACAAATTATTTAATTTTTATGCTCCAATTTGGCACTTGCCACACAAAATTTATTTTCTGTCAACAAATTTAAAAAAATGGGTTGCAAAAAATAAAAATTATACAAATTGTACTAGATTTGTTACCTTTTACGTAATATAGCCTACTGATTCGCAGCAAAATTAGAAATAGAGACACAAAGCAGAATTTTACATGACAAGCAGAATACATACATGTAGTTCAATTCATTTAAACTTGTGTATTCTAATTTTGCTGTTTACAGAATTCTGTTCATATGTTTCCAGCATTAGATATCGTAGTAAGACTTAACGAAATTTTCATTCGCCTTTCCTTTACCTAATCGGGAAGCTTAAACAAGCAAATTTGCAAAATGTTAAAAATTCAAAAGTTAAATATTAGTGCTTATCATACGCAAAGTAACATCACTTGAGCGTAGCCATAAAACCTTAGTCGAATACCTGCGAAATTATGTTCAAAATGATCCTCTAAATTGAGATTCGTGGTTACAGTATGCTACATTCTCATTCAATACTACACTCAATACATATCCACACAGTTTATGCCATATGAATTAGTTTTTGGATTCAAATCACACATACCAGATTAAATTTCGAATAATGTCGTTATTCTCTATATTTACGATGATTATTTCTATGATTTGAAATTTAAACTTCACAGATCACAGTCAAGTAAAATAGACTTGTTCAAGTAAAATTTTCGAAATTGGAGATCAAAATATACTCGTATCTGGAAAATCAAGCTAGAAAATCAAAATTGGATTCGTTATGGTTAGGTTCTACAGGGACGAAGCGTCCATATATTGAACGGAATGAGTGCTTCCGTACAAATATTTAAACTGTTAATAATATTATTTTAAACCTATTGACGAATCATTAAAAATTAAATTAAATCATACTATTTAATTTAATTATTCTTTCTTTTTCCAAAAATATAAAATTTATTACTTAAGTCGTTACTTAAAACTATACATTTTTAGTTTTCAGCTACTAGCGCTATATATTCAAATAACCAACGGAAATGTATTATGAAAGAATTGATCTACAAAAATTCATTCCCAGTTTCATGTTAAATTTTATATTACTGTCGCGACACTATCGCACGTCACATAGAAAAAATAATGATTTTAGATCATTCATTATTTTTCATGTTGCTTTGCTCTTTCTCTATTTCTTATTAAATTCCAATAGGAATTGTGTAAATGAGACAACTGTACAGTTTATTCGGCATAAAATGAACCATTTTTCTTTTAGTTTTGATAGAACCTTTTGTTTTATTTCGTTTATTGATTTTTTTAATCTGAGTAAAGTATATAAAATTATAGGCCGTCTCTTTTAAGCATTATTTGAACGGAGGAAGAATATAGTTTCGCATTTAACAATGTTAAACCACGCCGGACATACATTTTATTAGCATCTAGCACGCAGTGTAACAATTTTTATTGTATTTCTAGTTCTTTATGAAATAAATGATTTAAATTAGAATATTAACATAATTTATTGAATATAATCTGGGGTGAGATTCCGGAAGGTGACAAATGATTATCACCTTTCACTTTTCAAAAATGAAATTCCGTATGGTGATTATCATCACGATTATTACCTTTCGGTGTTCACTTTTTGGTGATTCTATTTAAAGCATCACTTTCGTTATCACCAACAAGAGAATAACATACAAAAAAATATTTTATGATTTATTTGTAGAAAACTTGAGTATTTATGAACATTTAATTAATTTTTTTTTAATATTAAATGATTAAAGAAATTTAACGCAAATGGCCCTTAAATAAAATCAGTTACTGAGCGCCAAATGGAATTTTTAATTTTGTTCTTGTAATTATTATGTTTAATAAAATTTTAGCTGAGTACCAAAAGACAATAAATATTTCAACCAAATTATTATTTTATTTAAAAAAATTGATTGTCCGTTTAAAATATCGTTAACTCTGTTGAGGAACGTTAAACCCATTTTCATTTTCCTTTTGACCAAGTTAAAATTAAACATTTCTAGCAAACGTAAAAATGTAACAAGTTGACAATTTTTTGACGTTTCCAGTTGTTAGTTGCCCGATATAGCATTTTTAGTACTTTTAGTAAAATTTTTAGTGATCCTGTACAAAGTACCAATTTCACCTTAGGAGGTGATCACCGAGGGGTGATCACTTTTTACTATCACCAAAACAAAAATCACAGACCACCTGGATAATCTGGAATCTCACCCCTATTTAAAAGAAAATGAAATGCATATGATACCAATTAGCAATCAATTTGTGAGTTGATGTGCTTCCGCTTCTGAAAATATCACACTTCGTCCCTGGTTCATATATACATACTTTGTAACAGAAATAATTTCACCGGAAAATACGAAAATATTCTTATGGGTCATTCGGAAAAAATAATTCATGAAAATCGCTTGAAAATATCTCACCCTAAATTGATCTCTCGACTTCTGGACCTAATATGCCTCCCCCAACACATCCGAAACATGTACAATGGGATTAAGGTTTGGGATCTAGTTGGTCATCCGAATGTAGATTTTTTGAAAGGGGTTTCAACGAGCTTAAACCTGTCTTTTGTATAGCTATAGTTCACTTTTTAATATTTCTTTAAACGCCTTGATTTTGCAAATGTGGAAAAAATGCAACCTCATGTTTGAATAATGTAGGCCTTGTCTACATTTTCTAAAAGGGATTTAAATTAAGAATCCAGAAGAAAACCAAAATACACTAAAAACTCATAATAAATCAATTCCCAATTCGCAATTCCCCGGAAAAACCAGAATAGTGCCACTGAGTATTTTATTCTATAGTTGTATATTGAACGAGTTGTGTATTACAAGATTGCATAACTCTGAAAGAGAACAAACTGACTTAATCAATACCACATAAATTCCCTATTAACACTGGTCAAACTGGACTTCTAATAAATAATTGCTCCAAATTGTAAACCGCTTGAAAGAATCAGTTAAAGCTTTAAGCAAAAGAGGCAATGTTACGGACTAATGTCGGAGCGCATTATTCAATTTCTCTTAGATTTACTTTTTGAAATACATGGTCTTGGACAATTTTGAACATTGTAAAGAGCTGCAAGGACATCGTAAAATTTGCGAATCCATCGAAAATCGCTTAAAATGCAAATGTTTTTGTAACAAAATATTTCAAATTATTTTTTGTTCAAAGACTATTCTTTTATACACAAATGTTGGAGTGAGGCAATCACAAAGATTTAAAATGACTTTCCATTGAGAGCTTTGTAGTTTTTCGAAAGAAATCTATACTAAAGAGTTTCATATTTGAATATGGATAGGTGTTGCATGAGACGAAAGTGATTTTGAAGAACAAATCATGGGTTGCCAATAAACGCATGGTCTTCCTCAGCATTGATTGAATTTGTATTTAATTTGATTTGTAGCGTTTCCAAAGTCGATCTTTTTTGAAGTTTTTTTTTCTAGTGTGGTGGTTTGGGTCTTTCGAGTATCGTGTAGATGCACTAATGTTTCAATTTTGATCTGTATGTTGAAAAAGTCTTTTTTCTAAAAATTGTTTTGTATGTCCTGTACAAGTGGTGTTTCAACACTTTGAATTTGGTAAACAAAATTTGATTATTTCTTCAAAGGTATGTTATGTTTAACTTTTTAGAAAACAAATAGTTGTTTAAATTTCTTTAAAGAAACAATAAAATTTGGAGTACTTGCACGACGTTTGGACGGTGTAGGCCACCAAGGTGATCTAAAAAAAAAAAATTCTCGATAAACAAGACAATTTTGAAGGGGGATCAATTTTGGCTACAGACTGGATCGGGCACAGGTTCAATAAATGTTGTTGAAGATTGTGCTTATGCTTTTAACTCATATGATTTTTTCAACCAAATTGTTTTTGTCTCCAATATCGTATTTTGGTTCAGTTCAAATATACAAAGTTTTTTACGTAAGGTTTGGTGTGGATTTCCATGAAATGCCGGTTTTAGTAAATTAGAATTTTCAAAAATTATTTCAGAATAATCAAAATTGCACACGTACTTAGAACTATTACTGTTTGCCCCAAATGGATATTTTGATGTAGATATTATGTATAATTAAATTTAGAGCACTCTACAGATTGTTTCGGTAAAAAAAAAAAATTCTTGGCTCTTTGAACAAAATTTCATTCATATTCGAATAGGATTACCATTTACACCGAAGTAAGACGTAATTTTAAATAAAAGACATAAATTGTGTGAAATCTTTATTTATTTTATTGGAAATTAAACTACATTGGTTTCCATTAATAATGTAAAATTATGTCGCTCAAGTGACCTCCTCTCATCAATCTTTTATTAGTAATATTTGCTCGATGATGTTGCCTTTGAGGTATTGACCAGTTTGAGGATTATCCGCATAAACTTTACTCTTCAAAAAACCCCATAAGAAGAAGTCCAATGGCGTTAAATCGCATGATTTTGGTGGCCAATTCACGTCTGTTCTTCGAGAAATTATTCGATTATTAAACTTCTCTTTCAAAAGATCGATTGATTCCGTTGCTGTGTGGCATGTTGCACCATCCTGTTGAAACCGCATATTCTTCACATCAATATCTTCCAATTGACTCCACAAAAACTTTCTAATCATCTCTCGATATCGAGCTCCATTCACAGTAATTGCATTGCCATTTTGATTTTCGAAAAAATATAGACCAATTACGCGCCACCACACCAAAATCCACACCATACAGCGATCCATTTTAACTAGGGCATCCAATTCCGGAATACCGGCCGATATTTTGATTCCGATTATTCCGGAATTAATGAATTTATATTTTTCAAATTAATTTAAGTAAATTCAACATAATTTTGTGTAATTATAGTCTGTCTTGTAGATACTAAAAAAATATAGATACATTGAAACTTCTCTAAGGTCACTATTCAAGGAACCCAGAAGGCTAAAAAGAAAAATTTCGTTCAATTGTACCAAAAAGTATATGTAATATTTCAGCGAGTGGCAAAAAGTGGTAAATCTAGGGATCTAGTCAAAATATAGAGGTGCTACTTTTTTCCGTTCTCCATGATATGACACCTAATAAACGGATTACGGAACAATAAATGCTCGTTCCTGAAAATTACCTGATGCATTTAGATATTTAATTTAAAGGTGGATTTATATTATCCGTTCCTTTCAGTTCCTACACGTATCGTGTCAGACAAAAAAAAAATATTGTTACATGTATTTTCTATATGAGTATTTATATTATCCGTTCATTTCCGTTCCTACACGAACCGAAACAGACAAATATTGTTCAAAAAATGGATGTCTGACGGATAGTATAAATTGATTATGTCTCACACGATACGTGAAGGAACTGAAAGGAACGGATAATATAAATCCACCTTTATTCGTCTCTAAAATACACCTGCCAAGTATGTGTTGTGTTGTTTCTTAGTTTATAAACTGAAAAAATGTATTTAGTACATAATAACTATACAATCCCGTATAAAGCGACAAAGAAACGAGTCCGACAAAGAAACAAATTCACAATACATTTAATTTTGTTAGTTCTTTAGCTGAAAAATATCAAAAACCGTGATATACCTGCGTTTTTGCGTTTCGAAAAGGACTTTAATTTTGAAACGATGGTAGTGCCCTACGAGGCTAAAAGAGCATATTTAGCAGCGAGAAATATCGCCATCAAAATTCTAGCCTAAATGACATAAGCCTCGATCCTTTAAGTTTAATGAGAAAAACCATAAAAACAGGAAACACTTGATTTCAATCATTGCCAATTGTAAGAAACGGTACTAACTCGCAGTAGCAATTAAATCTGTGTTTTAAAAATGTTTCCGAATTTTTTTTCACATTCATTTTATAAGGAGTGAGTAGGAAAATGTTTAAACAAGCATTTAATTGTAACTGCGATTTAGTATCATTAGTTACTCTGGGAGTCCTATCGCAAATCTAATCTAACCTAACTCACTGAATTTTTAGGCTTTATAGAATTTATAAGATTTACAGAATTTATAAAAATTGAAACATTTTTAGAACATAATTTTTTGAATTTATAGAAATGATAGACTTGAATAATTTATAGAACCCATTGAATTTATAACATTTAAAGAATTTATAGGTTATAAAAACATAATAGAATTAATAATATTTACAGACTTAAAATTTATAGTTTACTAAAAGTCTAATAAACTCTTTATAGATTTATAGAATTTATAAGAATTTAAGAATTTATGAGATTTGTAGAATGTAAAGAACTTACTGAATTTTAAAACTTTATGCATAGGATTTATAGAATTAATTAAATTTATAGAAATTATTGAATTTATAGAATTATTAAAGTTTATAGGATTTACGGAAATTTTTAATTTATAAAATTTATAGAATTTATAAAAATTACGAATTTTTAGAATAAGTAAAATTTGGAATGTATAGAATTTTTAGAACTGACAAACTTGAAACAATTCCTAGAACCTATTAAATCATAAAATTTATAATATTTGTGGAGTTTATGTAATTTATAGCATTCTTTGAATTTATTTATCAAATTCATAAAATTTATAGAGTTTATAAATATATTAGAATTTATAACATTTATAGACTTGGTAGAATTTATTGAATTTACAAAATTTATAAGAAAGAAAAAGATTTGTAGAATTTAAAGCACTTAATGAATTTTTAAACTTTATTCATAGAATTTATAGAACTTATAAATTTTTAACGAAATTATTGAATTTACAGAATTGTTAAAGTTTATAGAATTTTCAAAATGTTTGTATTTATAAAACAAATAAAATTCGAGTTTGTAGAATTTATAAAACAGACACACTTGAAACAATTAATAGAACACAAAAAATCTACAAAATTTAAAGAATTTTATTATTGATAAAATTTATAAATTTTGTAGAATTTGTAGATTTTAAAGAATTTATAAAATTCATAAAATTTAAAAATGTATAGAGTATGTATAGACATATTAACCCTTCGCGGCCACACTTCGCTCCCGTAACATAGCGGCCACACTGGGGTGATTTTTCACCCCAGTCAAAAAATCGGTCTAGAAAGACAAATTTTAAATATTGAGACTCCAAATAATTCATGGATATTCTGAAACATGTTTTTCAATTTCTAATATGGTTTACAAGGGAAAATATCAAGATAATTTGACAAAAAAAAATTATATATGCGCAAAGTCAGGAAAAATGACGTTTTTCAGAAAACAAATCATTACTATTGAAAAATCATTTCTCCTTCCGAAATTCATCGTTTATACGCGCTACTAATACTTTTTTCTTCTTTCTATGTGCCATGCAAGTAACTTACATTCCTCGACAACCTATGCCGCGACAAGTATGATTTTCGTAGTTTTTGATAGCTTAAATTAAGGTGATTTGGCCTGGGGTACATATTCACCCCTTGTGGCCGCTAAGGGTTAAAGCTTATAAAATTAATAGAATTTATTGGGTTTATCAAATTTACAGAATTTATTGGATTTATAGAATTTAAGAAACTTATTGGATTTTTAGACTTAGAATTCATAGGATTTACAGGATTTACAGAATTTACTAAATTTATAGAGTTCAAAGAATTTATTGAATTTATAAAATTTATAAAAATTAAATTTTTTTTAGAAACATGTAAATAAGTCAAATTTGAGTTTGTAGAATTTATAAAAATGACAGACCTGAATAATATATAGAACCCTCTATAACGTTTAAAGAATTTATAGATTTTAAAAACATAATAGAATTAATAATATTTACAGACTTAAGGCTGGAACAGCGAGTCAGTAAGAAATCTTACAGAATTTGACGAAAAATTTAACATGTCAGCTAGCCAATCTGTAAACGGCAGGTTGGGAACTAATAACTAGGCAAAATGAATAATTTTCTACATATGCTGCGATGTACAAATTGAAAATTGAGCAAAAACATGGCAAGAATTTAAAGAACTATAAGAACCATTTTTATTCCAATCATATTTGATAATGTGGCCGTATGACTCTTGTCATAAGCATGTCCCCACTAATCACTATTCTGATGATATCCATTTACCTATACATATTTAATTTGTTATTTTCCATTTTACTTTATACAAATTAATATAAATAATATATTATCCTATAATATTCCCATATTGAACAAATATTTTATCCGGTGCTAGGTTTTTTGACATTACCTTAAGTTTGAGCGAAAAATTTCGCATCGGAGGATGATTTTACGATGAATATGTTATCAACAGTTAGAAATAAAATAAAAATATTCTTGGATTAGGTATAATTTTAAATTCTATTCCTATTCCTGTGACCAATAAAATGCTGCTATTATAAAAATAATATTGCTGGATGTATATGAAATCAGTCGATGGCTCAATATGATGGAGTTAAAAATTCGTAATCTCAAAAATATGATTTTAGGCTCTTTACGTCGATAATTATTAGGTAATTGTTTCTACTGTCTGCTATCAAGTAAAAATCAATTTGATTTTAAGTGGGAGAACGTAACGTATTTTAAATTGTCATCTTGGTTATATGAAATTTGTGGATATAAATTAAAATTGTACGTATTCTGAAAATGTAGTTAGCGTTATATGAGGCAGTTATGTTTATGTGTAATTGTGTACACAGTTTCAATGATCCCATTAATCAAACCAAAATTGTTTATTCACTTGAGACATAAAACGAATAGTTTTTTCTACTACATATACCCAAACTATTTTTTTTTCCTTTTTTGTTTGTTATACATTATGTTAATAAACATAAGGTATTTAGATAATTTGCATGCGCCAATATTTTTATAACCCTTTGTATATGTAAATTAAAATTTTATGGTGCGTGGGATTTATAACATTGCCATAGGAATTTCGATGATGACGTCACTCCTTAGATTTATGTGTATGATGTGTTGTATATTTGACGCCAAAGTGCCTGTAAATGTAACAGCAATGGCAAAAGGCACGTGAAACAAAAATTGATTTTTATACATATTAATAATATATGTACATACAAAATAGTTTTATTTTTAAAATACACAACTATTTGTTAGTTGGACGGACGACTTATTGTCTAGATTGTGTTATGTGTAAATCTTGTTTATTTGTAAACAAGCTAGAATACGGTAATTTTTATAAGACTTGCTTTTATTTTGATTTTTATGCAAGTTGCGGGTGTTTGTAGATGGTTTTGATTTGTTCACATGTACAATAATATCTAGATAAATTTTAATTAAATTTGCATATAAATTAACAGCACGACGGACACTCGTTTGGTTTGTTTTTCTTTATAAAAATGTTTATTTTGTAAACACTCGTGCTAAAAGTTTTAAGGTTTTGTATTTTTAATAAATTAATTTTACTATAATTACTCGTTTATCAACGATTTCTGGGTGCGTTGGGGCTAAAAATAATGTGTACACATAAGTGGGCTAGATTTTATAAAAGATTAATAATAATTTTCTGTTATTTAATTCTTATCGCATGCTAATTCGCTAATCAAATGCTCTATACTATAATATGTATGTATTTATTTTATACTCAAATATTTTGATTACATTTTATTTATAAATGTCCACTAAACAAGTTCATGTTTTTGATAATAATTTTGCGAGCGATATGCCCGGAAATAAAAATATTTGGGTTGCATTATATTTGTAAATATGTACACACTAATTAATTCGGTTTAATATACATAGCTATGTATTTGATTAATTTCTAGTTTATTGTGAATGAAAAATATTTAACAGACTTCCGTTCGATTTTTTTTTTTTTTTGGCTAAATCCCAAACCAAGTTCTGATTGAAAATTTTATTATAAATTGTATAATGGGTGATTAAAATTAATTGAAATTTTAGTAGCGATTTTATTTAATCGAATTGATTTGATGAGGGGAAAATTTCACAAAATATATTTATAGTAGCTATTTGCGTTCTCTATTGACGATTGGATGTGGGGTTCCAGGGTATATCTAGCTCATCTTTTCTGCTTTTCCGAGAGGCTCGGATTGCACGGTTATTATGGTTGCGTCGCACAATAAATATCCAAAATTAAGATAAAAATCTTTTTAAAATCAATTTTTATATTTCTCAAAAGAATACAAAATGAAACTTGAGAATTTTTAATAAGTTTTCTTAAAATTTCTGTATTATAAAATTTGTGTAAAACATTTATTTCCTTATCTAATTCTGGCTTTTAATAATAAATTTGGTAAATATTATGTTTAAAAACACAACATATTTCTTCAAAGTACTTAAATAGAAAATTTCCGCCGTAGCAGGTTGCACCCATTGAGACATTTGATCAGCAGGAAGGGGATAAGACCATCGTATCCTTAATAATAAAAATTCCGAAAAAATTTCGAAGAAACTTGTCGAAAAGACTTCATTAATGGGATTGCTGGCATGTTGTGTTACACACGTTGTCCTTACTACAAATACTTTATAAATTTATCAAAAAGAGTTTTTTTTCATAAAATTCTTCCTTGTTGCTTTATACAAAAAAGAACGATTAAGTTTCTTAGTTTTATGTATTATAGGATTGCCCAATGCCCACTGGCCTTCGTGGCAATCAGCCGGTCACAAAACAAATGACGGATCTGGTCAATCGATTTGTTATTTAATTATGAGTATAATTCGATTAACTTTCTCGATTTTTCGAAGATCTCGAATAGAAAACTAATATTTAGAAAATTGTGATCTTTGTGTGGTGGTCAATATTGGAAGAAAACAGTATAAAAAATACCAACTAAGTACGCTTTAAAAAATTATTAAAAACCATGCAGTGATACATACATAGCAGAAAATGTCAAACAGAATTAATGGTTCTTAAAAACTTACTCTAAATTTAAAGATTTTATCAAAGACAATAAAATTCTGTTGGCAGTAATCGAAATGAAATGTGGTTGAATATTCATGTAATAAGTACTTTGCAAAACTAACATGCGAAATTACTGTACTTTAATACACTTCTAGTGCAATAAAAATAGGATTTAACAAAGAGAAAATGGCACAGTTTTGATACTTGGACTCATGTTCTTTAATCCCTATTTGAGAAACATTACAACAATAACTGGGATGTAAAGGAGATAATTTTTTTTAACTATAACTAAAAATCTGAAACTGTTATAAACATACTTCTTGAAGTTATAAACATTTTAGTTGTTTTTTGTATTTCTTTACGACTAAAATTAACAGAATTACGTTATAACGGTAATAATTTTCGAAAACGATAACGAAATTCGAAAAAAAACATACTAAGTAGCATTTCAGTTTCTATCACATTTACCCGCTCTCGGAAGGGCATGGACGTCGACTGTGTGCTAAACTTTTTTTTACTAACATTTTGTCTTGTTTATCATGATTCGTAGGTAGGTACATTTTTATTGGACTATTCACGATAGTCATTCACAGTTGTGTGAATAAATTACACCGTGTAATTTACACAGTTTTTTACACAAAAAAGGATACATTATGTACCATAAAATGTAATAAAGTAAAAATTTTAACAACATCATCTCTTATCAAATATATTTGGGGGTCCGCACCAAAAGTGCAAAACAATGACGCGTCCTTAGAAAAATTATCCTTAATAACAAAATCAACTTTACCAAAACAATGAACCAAATTATAAGCATCCGTGCATTTGCAACCAAAACAAAAACATTTCCAAACTTTAATTATTTTATTTTAAGCAACACACTTCATTCCAATGCACTGAACAAAAATCAAAATACGGCACCAAACTATTTTATTGTCTCTCTCCCTCGCACCGAACTTCTTACACTTAACGTTTGTTTATTACTCCTCTATAGCTTTTAGCTCTAAGATACATACATATATATTAAAATCCCACACCAAACTACATAAAGACATTTGGTATCGATTATATATAAAACTAAAATACAAAAAATTCGAGTATGGGTAAAAAATAAAAAATAAAAATTAAAACCATGCATGAACAGAAAAAATCTGCGTATGTCAAAATGACTCAATTCAATATCAGTTTAAAATTTAAATTAAATATGCGATGTTTTGTATTTTAAAATCTTATGCACAACCACACAAACCTAAAATCATGCATTATTTTTGAAAAATCAAGAAATTTGACTTCCCTCACTATAACCCGGTGGATTACATTTTTCATATTTAATTATTTAATTTTCTTTCATTTTCGATCAGTCAACTCAAAAATAAAAACACAAAAATCTATCATTTTTTCGTTTACTTTCATTTCTCTCGTGTAATTTTTTTAGGTTAGAAAACAATCAAAAAATTAAAATTGCAAAAAAATGGAAACAATTAACTTCACGTTGAAGTTTTTATTGCAACGGGTATAAAACCCAACAATTCAACAAACTATCAACTTTTTAAAATTAAATTAAAGCAAAAATAGGAGAAAATTGATAAAAATTAAGGAGCGAGTGGAAAACACGACTTCACTCACTGACTATTCTAGTACATACTTTTTTTTTCGTATAACTCTGATAAAAAGAGATCTGTCAAAATTTCATTAATTTTTCTACGAATCGTGTTTTCGAAATTATTCAAATTCACGAAGGTTGTCCTAAAATTGTTTTACTAATTAAATTGTTTATTATTCTCAAGAAATTTTGTTGTTAATAATTTAAACAAAAAATTAAAATGTTTCACATGAAAAATCATGAATTTTCTGTCGGCTGGAATAATTTAAAGAAGCCCCAAATTTAAATGAAGAGTAATTATTGTAGAACGGATTCCAAAGAGAGTAGGTACTTTGGTTTTGATATGTACAGGTACAGCTATCTTTTTCTTAATCTTATCCATTCTATTCAAATTTTATGTTATGGAACGACATAATCGCATGATATTTTCTTGGTTATTTAATATCTCTAAAATGAGACCTGTAGTGCTGAAGTAAACACACGGGCAATTCTAACAATAACTGCTGTTTCTCAACAAATAAAAACAGGAAAAACGTTTAGTTTCCAAAAACAAAATAAAATTTCTAGTTTTTGTTGTTATTCACGATAACACAACAACATTCATGTTTAGGATAACTATACCACAGAATAATAAACAACAAGAAGGTACATTACTTAGACCATGAAATGTTTGCCCTTACCTTATATTTTACATGTTAATTGAGAATTTTCAGCTACTGAACGAAAGCTTAATACTGAAAATCTTACCTTCGCCAAACCAAGGTCAAAAATAACAGTCGACATTTCTCCATATAAAAAACGCGTTTGTCGCTGCTGGGTAATGTATTCTGTGACTGTACTCTCGAAACAAAACTTACGTTTTAAAGTAAAAATATTTTATTCACCAATACTACAAACAACATTTTTCATGTTCTTTACAACAAAAAAAATGTTGGTTTTATTTTTTTTTTTTTTTTGAAACCGAAAATAATTCGATTGATGCGATTAAACCCGTTTTGCTAAATCGAAATTTTAAAAGAGTACTTTCTTACTTTTTCATGGTAATATTTCGAGGCAAAAAGGTGTGGACGTACTTTCAAAATAAAACCATTGCAGATAATTGTCAGGGTTTTGTATTAAAAAAAATGGGTAGTAGTATAGCAATACAAGTGAACAAAAAGTAGCGAAATACTCCATAGTAGTATTTTCGACAGCACTGAATTTGCAACCAATTTCAATATCCCTTTGTTTGTCAAAAATAAAACTTAAAAGGGTGGTTCAAAAAATCCTGCACAGGCCACTCCCAAGTCTGGAGCCGGCGCTGGTTTGTCGTATTTCCAGGTTTAGTGATCAACACACATATTCTTATACTACACAAAGGGGAGGACCAATTATCATAAATATTAATAAGCATACTGAGTTTATTACATCAAGGCATTAAAATCTAAATTTATGTATATTTTTAATGGCTGCAATTGAATAAATCTAAATGTAAACATAGCCGTCCATACATAAATGTAAACATAGCCATTTGTAGTTTTTGCTAACGAAGTAAAGCCTCAATTCCATTATGAATCAAAGTTTGTCAGTCAGAAGAAATTGGCATAAAAATATAAAATCGGTTGAACGAGATGCCCAACGGAGTCAGTCAAAATTTTACTTACAAAAAAGGTGTGTCTGTGTTAGTGGACTGAGATCATAATTTAAAAAAATATCAAATCGAGAACATTTTATGGCAGTCCAACTAATACATGTACATATGTAAATATTGTGTACCGATGAAAAATATTTCTCGCACACACTGATAATTTTAATAGTTTGGAATTTGTATGGGAAAGATTTTTTTAATTTTGTATTTTATAACGGATAATATGCGGAAAAAATAATTCTAATATGAGTAATAATAATAATTAATTCTTTAGATTATTTTGAAACGTGAAAATAATCGAATTAACACTTACCTAGTTTTGTTTAATAATTCTAGGTTATGTTTTTGTTTGCTGTCAAAATGTGTCCATCAAATTTTGCTATAAAAAAACAATAACAAAATACTTTGTCTTTGTCACTCTGATGAATTATTTTGTTTGTCTTTTTCCAACTTCAAGTCAGTTCAGTCAATTTTTCACAATGGAATTGATCTTTATGCTCAAACGTCAAATGATGTAAATTTACTGCCGAAGGCGTAGGAAAAGCATCATGTTGATATCTTGTTTTCTGTGTTTTAGGCCAAAAAAATTGATTGTTTTAAGCCAAAAAATTATTTTCTGTGTTTTAGGCCAAAAATTGATCTCTACGGCTTCGATGAATTTACTGTCAAAATTTTTGGAACAAAAAAGGTCTATTGAGGCATTATGCGATGAGGATTAATGTGAGGATGCCAAATCAGGCCAAAAAATCGATTTATCATTTTTATGATATTTGTCTATAAATTTCTGAAGGGAGTAAAACTAGGGGGGACCCCTAACTGGGTCGCTGATACCCCGTTTGCTAATAGCCAGCCTGGAAACTTAGTCTTATGAATAAACTTTTCCTTTTTTGAAAAGTTGTAAAATTTAGGGAATTTTTTTAAAATATCACTTAACCAGTTGCTGTTAGGAAATATTTTTTTTATTTATTGTATTTTGGGATAACAAAAATAAGAGTCGGGCTTCTGAGACCCCACCAGGCTTACCGAAGGTTAAAACACCAAAGTCGGTAGAGTTTTTAAATTTTCTTCGAAAAATAGAACAAACTAATTTGGCAATTAGTAGCAGGCATGGTTGCAGTTGCAGTAGTACAAATTGTATATCCGATAATTTGAAATCCGTATATTAGATTCTTATTATAATAATTTATTGAAATTGTAATCAAACTTAATAAATAGTGTTCACCCAAAATTCAGACATTAAATTTAATTTCGTTTCAAATTTATTTTAATTACTTTTGAATCTTCGAATTCTGAAATATCAACATTTCATCAGATTGTAGAAATTGATCACGTTTAAAATTAATGTGTGAAGCCTTAAACAAAGTTTATAAATTTGATTAGCACGTTTAAATTTGGTGTGAATATTTCTATAAATCATTGACCTTGTTCTATTTTCTTCTTGATGTAAAATTATAAAAATCTTAGAAGATTAAAACACAAAAATTAATTAATTTTAAACCCCGAAATTCTTGCTTGAATCGTTTTTTTTATTTTTCACTTTTATCTAAGAACATGTTAGAAACTAGTAATAAAAGTGTTATAATTAGTAGTTTAATCATTTTTATTCGAATCAACATTTTTCTTACAGAGATTTCAAACATAAATTGCCTCGGGTGAATTTTATCCAATCTTACGCTCGCCAAGTTTAACAGTCCAATGATATATGAAGACAAACAACACTTTTTGGGCACTAATTAGGGAAATCACATTTGTGTTATGTTTGTAGAAATACTACGTGATAAAATTACATTTTAAATATAATTACGAATTTATAGTTTGTCTCAACATAATTTTATCAAAATTTAAAAAACAGTAGAAAATCAATTAAAAGTTGAGTTCCAGTGAAATTAAGTTTTAAATCTAAGTAAATAAAACTTTAAGGTGGCACCAACAAAGTTATATGTATAACTAATATTTATAAGCAAAAGTTGTGTCAACTGCCATTTGACCGACGGTTTGGTTATGTTATATTGATAACATTTTCGGTTGTATCGACGATCGCTGCACTGAAATGACTAATTTAAAAAGTTTGATCGCTTGTCATGCGTCACTTCGATAGACTTGTAGAAAATTTACAAATGAAGTGACATAACAATAATAGTCCATCACTCAAAATGACGTAGCAAAAAATCATGTCGAATGAAGTGTCACATGATGACGATAATTTTGTTCGATATCGCGTTTATTTACATTAAATTTAAATGCCAATTTTTTATATTTTCCTGGATTTTTGCTTGAGTTTTTAATTTAAATGCCAACTTAGTATTAACATACCTACTTAAAAAATTTAAATGGCAAATTATACGTCCTTGTAAATCAATATATTACTAAGAAATTGCAAATATTAGCTAACAAATAAAAAATAGTACATTATATTTAATCTTTTTGGTAAATAAGAAATTATTTATCGATTTACAATTAACAACCAAATCGTTTCAGACTACTTGAACATCTATTTACAAGTATTTTATGTGTTTAGCATCGCACAACGATAATAAAAATTGTTAAAATCACAATACAATTGATAAAACCATTTTTTTTTATCTTGTTTAGTTGTTTATTTCTAGTTATAAACTACAAAAATAGTAAATTTTTGTCTGGTGATTGTTGTTATTCATCATAAATCAAATAATATAGCCAACAAAAAAAACTTGATAACTTCTATTTTATTTATGTGTACATTAATATAAAACACGCGGCTTTTATTATTTTACAAAATGCAATTTATTTAACACGTATTTTTTTTTTTACAGGTTTTTACAACAAAGAATGTCATCCGTTTATGGTTGATGGACAACAGGTTGGTTTAATTAGGCCAAATGTAGTAAAACAATTGTTAAAATATCCGGAAGTATTTTGTTTCCGTACAAATGAAAGTCAAGGCGTGGTCGAATTAAATCCCGCGTTTCGAGATTATACGGAACGATCAGAAACTGTTGATAAAGTGTTACGAGAATTTAGAAAGGATGGCGTTTTTATAACACTAAAGGGATGGCGCGATGAATGTTATGAGGTTAAAACAAGTTTTGGTAATTCAATGTTAAAAATGGATCGTTCGGCCACATGTCTATTTGGTATTAGAAATTATGGTGTCGATATTAATGGATATGTTAAACATCCTACTAAGGGGCTATGCATATGGTTACAACAACGATCTGATACGAAACAAACTTGGCCAGGAAAATGGGATAATATGGTGAGTGGTGGTCTATCGGTTGGTTATGGTATTAAAGAGACAGCAATCAAAGAGGCTGAAGAGGAAGCATCCATACCAGAAAAGTTGACAAAAGATTTGGTCTCGGCCGGATGTGTTTCGTTTTACTTTGAAAGTGAACGTGGACTTTTTCCAAATACCGAATTTGTATTTGATCTAGAGCTACCACCAGATTTTTTACCCAGCAATTCTGATGGTGAAGTCCAGGCGTTTGAACTCCTATCGGCAAATGAATGTATTAAGAAAATCTGTTCACCCGATTTTAAAACTACTAGTTGTCCTGTTGTACTAGATTTTCTAATAAGGCATGGCGTTATCACGGCAGAAAATGGTAAGCTACATAACTAAATAATATTGTAATTAATTGTGTTATAATTTACATTTTTTTGTATTTTTTTTTTTTAGAAAAAAATTTTACTCAAATTATAGAATTACTCCATGTTCCATTACAATGTTTATATAAATATGAGGTAAATAAATTAGACTTGATTAATAATCTTGAAAATGGTAAAATTAATTATGCAAAGAATGAAATCAATTAAATCAAAAAAAAAAAAACATAATAATTTTTAAATAATAATAAATTAATAATGGACAACAACAACAACAAAATACAAATAATTTATGTTTTTTTATATATATTTAATGAATTTGTATTATTTATTTATTTATTTTTTTTTAATTTTTATTTTATAATGTAAAACAATTAATTAAATAATAAAATATATATACATAAAAATATTTTTATTAATTTTTTTTTAATTACTCAGGTTTTATTTTAATTTTTTTTATATATATATATATATAAATATGATTTTATTTTAAATAAGGGAACCAATAATTATATACAAACACACAAAACAATATTATTAATTAATTAAAATACCAAAATATTATTAATTTAAATATAATTTTAGAGCAACACAATAACAAATATTTAGAAATTCGTTTAAGAAAAATGTGATATCAAATCAATGATTTTTATTTTATTATTTAATTTTGAAAAAATAAAAATAATGTAGGATAAAATTTAAATTAATTTCATTTTGTTTTAATTAAGTTTTGCCAAAAAGATAAAATCCTATATATTGAGGTCATAGATTAAAATTTTTTAAATTACATGTTTCGAGTTTTAATTTTAATTAACGTAACAAATGCAATGCGTGCCTTGATTTTATATAATCGAGATAAAATTTCTTGGCTCGCGCGCTTTTTAATATTTTGTGAGACCATCAGGTTGTTGTAATTTCGCTTTATAATTTTAATTTAATTTAGTAATTTTAAATAACACAAACGTTTATTTAATAAAAAATTAACAAATTTAAATATGTAGTTGTATTCTGATCGATGGATGATAATTTTGGTTTGGACAGGACTATTAAAAGTATTAATTAATTTCAAAGCAATGCAATTTAAGTGTAAGTTGAAAAACAGTTGAATTTGAAAAGTATTATCTCCACACAAAACAGGAATAAGCATTTATTGAAATTTATGAAAGTTTGTTTTATGTAGACCAAATTTTTAAATTATTGCCAAAGTAAATAAATAAATTTACAAATTCGTGTCAAAAAGAAAAAAAAAAAGAAATCATCCAAGCACACCGGCTCATGTTTGTTAATTTTTTATTATTTATATTTATTCAAGTGATTATTTTGTTTTTAAAAAATTATTGTTATTAAAAATGACGTAACAAAAATATTGTCAGACCAGACATTAAAATATGATTATTTTATTTAATTAAATTTTAAAAATATTTAAACAAAAAAAAATATATTTAAGTTTAAAAAACTGTTCTCTTCTCTCCCAAAAAAAACAAAAAAAAAATTAATTAATCTCTCTAAAATAATTAAACAAAATAATTATAAAAAATATTATTTATAAAAAAAAAATTAATTTAACAAAAAACTTATTAAAAATAACGTTGTAGATTTTAATGTTGGATTTTTTTATTTACAGAATTTGTTTAACGGCAGTAAAATTATCTCGAAAATTTTAGAAACAATTCCAAAACCGTCGAATGAGAAACTATTATAAGTTATTTTAATCAATATGTATATCGCAACTATATTACTGGGCATTTTTGGGGATTATGTTTTTTTTTTTCTGAATATATGTATCTCTGATAAAAATGTGTTATTTTTTTTTTTTTTTTTTACCTATTGCCAGCGCCATTTTTCTCTCTGAACTATGTAGTCTTTCCACGACAAACCAAATCCCAATTTAATTTTTTATTTTATGGGGGCTTTGATATGATTTTTACACATCTTGGAATTTGATTGGATCACAGTTTGAGTTTTTAATGGGTGAGCGAACAAACAAATTTTGTATAGTCCTCGCCTTGCCAAAAATATAAAATCTTATGCAGCTAATCATTCGACGTTCAGCAATTCGGATATCATAATTTCTATAAATACTCCAAAATTTTCGCACCACGACACACGTACCATTTAAAAAATCTACCAATGTTATTTTTAAAATTAAGCTTCTCTATAAATTTAATTTAAAAAAAAAAATTAATAATTAAACAAATAAAAAAATATAATATTAAAAACAAAAAAGAAAAACCGCATTAGTAATTAATTTTCAAATCAACGAGTAACATCATTAAAAAAAAAATAAAATAATAAACATAAAATATTAGAAACCGTATTAGAAGTACATACATATATATTATATAAATAAAAAAAATAAAAATTTGCGGTTCTAATAAAATAAATAAAAATTTAATTATAATCTTTAAATTAAAAAGAAAAAACATATAACCTCCTCCCCTCTCCTCCATTATTTGCCGAAACCTAATTTATTACAAATAATTTAAAAAATATTTAGCGAAAAATTAGATAAACGATATATGAGACTGACCAAATGCGATTTAGATCAAAACGGGATCAAAATTTATGTACTTACATAGTTGTAACTCTGTGGAAATGGTGTAACAATATTTTTTCTTCCAAAGCGCTTTGTAGCGTGCTCGAATCGATCGGAGACTTTATTTCGTTTTTATTAAATTTATAAGTAGCTAGACAATTTTATTTATTTTAAATATTTAGTCTCCCAACAAATCCACTTAAATATATTTTGATGAGCTTGATTGAATGAATGAATAAAACACAAAGTTAAATTATTTGTAATAAATTAAAAATTTACAAATTTAATTTTATATTAGTTGAAAAAATTTATTATAAATATACATAAAATCCATATATAAGTTTTATTTTATAATTATAATAAATAATTATACTTAATTGCACAAAAAAAAAAAAAAAAAAAAAATCTGTAATCAAATAAAAAAAAAAAAGTTCAAATTAAAAATTTATAATTAAAAACTTTGAAAATTTATTTAATGAGGTAGTTTTAAATTTTATTTTTGTTTAACCCATTGTATCCTGAGAAAGAACCCCCAATCGGCCGCGATCTAAAACTTCGCTTTCTATTTGAAGGGCAGACAATCCAAATAACACAATATGTGACATTTACTATGGATTGAGAGGTTCTCACAGTGAAAAGCCGAACGATCTCTTCCACCATCCTAGATGAACGTAAGCGCAACTCCGTCACTAATCAGTTTTTGTAGAATATACTTCGTATCTATCACTATCAACATTAGGTACGAGCAATAACCAATACATAATCAGGAAGTTTTCTTGTTCTACTAGTCAATTAATGGTAACGGTGTACGTCGTGATCCTATGGTGTGGCTCCTCGCATTGTTGTGCTGGACATAGTCTTTCGTATCTGATCTACTTTGTTTATGATGGATGCCCTACAATTAATACCAAAATATAACGTCGTCAATTGTTTTTATATTGGTCGTGTGTCGTTCGAGCTACAAATTCTTTTAAGTGGTGATCACCAAATGTATATTCGATTGTTTTCTTGACGATGGCAGTTTGGGTTATCCAATTCTCAGTAACTATTGGGCCTGTTTTAGTTGAAACTATTATCCAATATGTATTAAGGTAGCAATTAAAACATCCACATCATACACATTTGCACGTCAACTTTATTTATTTTTATATGAGATGTTTATTTAACTACTACGATTTTTTCGAACACCCATGGCAAAATTCGACTATAATTTAGTGGGCGGATTTAGTAAGATAATATTGTGTGATATTGTGTTTTTGTGTTAAATATTTTTTTTTACCCCAATGACTTTTAAGAACTCTTTCGCAAGTCAGCCCTCTGATATATCCAATTTGTTATTTATTTACAATAATTTTGGCACGTTTTATTTTGAGCTTAAGCTCATTCACAATAGAAAGTACAGTAATTTGCCAACATATAATATTGATTGTATCACACACATGCGATGTGCTGGGACAGCTTCAGCTCCGTTAGCCTTCTTTTGGAAAATATTTCTTACCTGGTTTAACTACATTATCGGTCCTATTCCAGTCTTCAAAATTTTGTGTCTAAATCATTATTGGGAAAAAACTGCACTTTAATACTTTAATTAGACTAGAACCACAGCTAATAAACAAAAGAATAGAAGATAAAACAAAAATCCCATATAAAATCATAAAAACTTTTGAAGCCAGTTTTTATGTTTTTTCTCTTTCTATATTTACCAACGCCATATTGGTTAGAGAAATTTTGTCATTTGAGGTTTTAGTTTTTAAAGTTTATAAAGCATTTCTTGAATAAAAAATTAAAGTGTACTTTCAAAAAATAAATTTATTTGTTAAAATGATGCATAAGTGTTGTGTGTGTAAGTGCAAAAATACCAGGGGTGAGATGTTGTGTAACCATCACGTTTTTCGCTTCGATGCATTTTCGATAGAATAACTGTACTTCTTTGTTAAAAATATAAAATTTTAAAACAATTTATGTAGTTCTAAAATACCGTTATTCTATCGAAAATGCATCGAAGCGAAAAACGTGATGGTTACAACATCTAACCCCAGATATAAAGTAAAAATTGAGAAAAAAGGGATTACATTTCACCGGTAAATAAATTTTTATCTATTTACAAATATTTATAACACTTGTACACAATCATTTTAAATATTTTCGAATTTTTTACACTTATTTTGTACACATCAGTAAATTCACTATGTTTTAAAATGTTCAAAATACAAAATTAAAAAAAATTTATTTTATAAAATAGTAGTTAAAGTAACAATTTCAAGTTTCATTCACGCAAAAATCTTATTTTGACCACGCATATGAATCGTCATGGCAACATGACGAAAGCAAAAAAAATCCATAGGCGTCCCGTTATATTTAATATTAGGGGAGTCTAATGAACGAAATCACATATCGTCCCATGCAAATGAGAGTATGATAAGTCAAAAAAGTCATTTTTCAGGAAAGGAGTTTGAAGTTTTTTACTTTGGTATAGCAGAAAAGAAAATGAGAGTATAGTTTGTTGTTTCTAACCATCAGGGAGGATTTCGATTTTTATGAAAAATTGCCATAGTATAAAATCATATTCAGAGAATTCACTTAAACGATTATTTGAGAATATGATATAGTCACTCATTTGCATGGGACGATATGAGAAAATTGTATTATAAGTGTATTGAATGTTTTTAAATTTGTTGGAAGTCAGATCTTGCATTCCATATGACTTTATTACAAGTTTTAATACTTTAGCTATGTTCTAAATTGGTATTTTTATGTTCATTATAGTAACTGTAAACCATTTTTTACACAACACACATACATAAGTATTATTATTATAAATATGTTGGTTCACTTATAATAATAACTGTTTTATATTAATTATGCTCATTTTAATATATTTACCCTACGTCATTTACATAAATTATTACTATGTATTTGCATAAAACCTAAAGAAATATGCGACGCTACTGAAAAAAAACAAAATAATTTGTCGGCCATCATGAATTTTTCGGCCATCTTGGTTTTTGAATTTGCTTCACTATTTTTGTTTAGTTTCTGTTCTCTTTGTTATTTTTCTATGACGAACAGAGGCAATAAGTAGATGTAGTATACACCAATTTTTCAAAGGCTTTCGATAAAATTGACCATTCGATTCTTATCGATAAGCTGGATAAACTAGATTGTCAGTTCATCCCTATTAAGTGGTTGCATTCATATCTTTCTGATCGTTACCAATTTGTTAAGATTAGCGATTTTAGCTCTCGTTCATTTCGTGTTACCTCAGGGGTTCCTCAAGGAAGTCACATTGGTTCGCTTTTATTTTCTTATTTGTAAATGATGTTGTTGAATGTTTTGAATTTGCATATTGTCTTCTTTATGCAGATGATATAAGAAATATTTGCTCCAATTAATGAGGTTGCTGATTGTGTGAAATTACACGATGACTTGATTAAATTTTTTTGTTTAATAACAAATTGTTGCTGAATGTGGGTAAATGCAGGATTTTATCATTCTCTCGGATACGCTCGCCAATATTCCAGCAATATTTTCTATATAATATTGCTGTTGATAGAGTTTGAGTTCATGTCCGACCTAGGCATAACGTTTTCTTGTGACCTATCTTTTACTAAACACATTGATTTACAAAAGCTTACATTATGCTAGGTTTCATTAAGCACAATTGTAAAGACTTTTGCGACCCGCTCACACTGAAAACTCTTAATATATCCTTTGTTCGTTCAGTTCTAGAATACGCTTCTCAGATCTGGTCTTCATTTTATAAGTGCCATTCAGATAGGATTGAGAGTGTTCAGAAGCAATTTGTTTTGTATGCCTTTCGTGGATTACCCACTGACCGAGTGCATCAATATATTCTCCCGCCTTATAATGATCGTTGTAATTTATTAAAACTACAACGTTTGGATCGACGACGAGACGTTGCATCTGCTATCTTCGTTCACGATGTTCTTACTTTCTGAATAGATTGTGACGAATTACTTGCTCGTTTCAATATCTACGCTCCCATACGCTGTTTGTGTGGTCGCTCTTTGCTACATATTGATCCTGCCTTTACGAATTTTGCACTTTCGGAACCAGTCTTAAGAATGTCGCGGATTTTTAATTCAGTTTACGATGTTTCCGATTGTTTTCCATTTTGTTCACAGACATTTCATCGGGGAATTGAAAAAAATATTGTTATAATGACATTTTATTCATTATTTTCATAATTATTCGATACGTAATTTTATTTCAAGTTTAATCCAATCAGTTTTAATGAAAAAAATTACGTAATTTCAGATTTATCAACAAAAAATATTTTGTTCACGTTCATGTTCACGAGAGGTGTAAACTGCGAGCTTTAATATGACAAGAAGTTCGTTTAAAAACGAGTTAGTGAAAAATTATTCAAGATTGCTGTAAATTCTAGCCATTGCTTAATTTTAAGCTCTGTATGTATTAGATTCTAAATTTAGGTCTTAATCCTCTTTTATAAAGTTACCGCTGATGGGGCGTTGATGAATCCATTTGTATTGAAGTCTATAATTGCCGTTCACCATTACTGTTCGTTGACTTCGGCTGTCAAATTTGCTTTAGCCGTTCGCATTAGGCCGGTCGAATTCATAATGTGTTTTATTACATTTTCCTTGCAATAATTGGTAAATTTCAAGAATTTCGAAAATGAACCGTCCAGCTCTCCATCATTCTGAGTTTGATTGAGTCGATGTATCCCTCACAGCTTTCATCACAACATATTTCGAAAAGCAATCTACCATTACAACTACCTAGATAATTATTTCCCGATTTACTTTTCGGGAATGGCCCAAGATGGTCCAAATGCACGGCATGGAATGATGGTACCGCAACCTTTTCTATAGGATGCAACTCCCCCTTCATAAGGCCTCCTGCACTTTTTGTATAACAACATTCAATGCAAGCAGAAATGTACCGTTTAATAAAATCCCTCACGCGTAGGAACCACAAATATTCAACGCCATCTGGTTTGTTTAAGTACAACTCAACTTCTGCTTCCACTAACCAAGTGGAACAGTCATCCATCATATAATTCATAATTCTCGTGCAACTGCCTTCATCAGGTGTCCCAGGTTTTCGTTTTAAAAGTTCGATTATTCTTAACAACTCGTCAAACAACAACTCTTCAATAAAACCTGGTGCTCTTTCTCCGGCTCAAAAATGGTCAAGACATCTCGGCTACCTAACTTCATTTCTAATTCGTCATATACTTCTTGTTGCTTGTCCTCCCATTCCCCCCCCCGACATTCTTAAGACTGGTTCCAATCAATATTTTTTTGTTAGTCGGGTCAGTGGTTCAACTATTATGGCAAAATTAGCCACAAACTTTCGAAAATAACTCGCCAATCCAACGAATTGTTTAATCTTGTGTTTATCCTTAGGAGCAGGATAATTCGTTGTAGCGTTCGTTTTAAAAATTCTCGATTTAAGCGATTCCTTAAGAACGCATAACCCAAAAATTGAACTTCCTCCTTTGGGAATTCGCATTTATCCAGTTTCAACGGTAGCCCGTGTCATTGAATAACATCCAATAATAGTCTTTCCAACTTTGCCATACCATCGACGTTAAATATGTAATTTTTACGGTGTTAGACAAAATTCTGGGAGGCTATTTGTGAATTCGATTGAAACTAACGTATTCGAATCTTCGAAGTATTGGATTCATATTTGAATTGAATCAGAATATTCTACTGTTCTTCCCTCCACTATTAATGCTGGAGGAGTTTGGTTATTTTTAATCTTTTTGTTATTTTGTTCCAAGCCTGTTATTATTAAACTTGGAATTTGGAGGCTTTCCGAATCCAACGGTGTTGGTAGCTATTTCTATCCGTGTGGTGATGTGTACTACTATTGTGTTTAGTGAGTCCACTTTCCAAAATATGTCTTTGTTTTACGGCTTTCTCCATCTTTTCGATAGTTCTGGTGTAACTGAACTACCTTTCCACCTATTTCTTTTTGTTGTGTTAGCAGGTTCTTGTGCATGCCTTTTGTTGTCTATGTCTGGTTTCGCAGTTGACGCCTGTTGATGTTTCAGCTCGATACGTGCCGCGTAACGGCTCGCTATCCTCTTGTAAGTTACTGGTTCGATTTTTAGTTGACGGCTCGAATGACCAAGTATATTCTAAAGTCACTGCTTAGAATTGCTTTGTATTAGATTATAAATTTGGGTTTTAATTATCTTTTATAAAGTTATCGCTTGTGGGGCCTTATACAGAGTCCAATTAAACAATTAAACCAACTTAGGTCGTAGCCCTAAGCCTGCGCTTCTGATTATAAGAACAAGTAAATTGAATCGAATCCTTTATGGTTTCAAAAATCTAAATGATAATAATAATTTCAAGAAACAGCCATTAAAATTCTTGCCGTAAGGCATTTCCTTAAAGCCGATATCAATGTTTATATACGGCGAAAACGGATAATTTTGCAGACTAAATCACTTAAAAACCAACTACCTCGTCTAGACATAGCTTTATAACGAAATTGCAACGACCGTTTATAGCAATCGGGCAGCACCAAAAAATAAACAAAACATGGCGTGTTTTTGTTTATACGTCAAATAAATACAATTCGATATAAAAATTTCTAAAATTGTTATTTTTGTCTTATAGAAAAACAAATTTATAAATTAAGAACTCATATTCAAATAATCAATAAGTTTATATAACTCTTAATCAATTATGAATGGTGAGCAATATGGTTTTTGGAAAATGTTTCGCAACGGGATGGAAAACAGTCACAGACTTTTTGTTGCAATTTTCGTTTTTTTTTGTATAGGTACGGGACGTGGTCGTGGTCGAGGTGCTCGAGGACGAGGTCGTGGACGCGGTAGAGGTCGTGGACGTGGTAAAAAAGTAGCCCGAGTCGAGTCTTCAGATGAGGAATGTACTCAAGATCAGTCTATTGAAGAGCAGTCAACCGAGGAGCCTCTACCGTCCGCTAAAACGTCTGCCGCCGTAAACGAGACTGCCGATGCTACAATCGCAATGTCAATTGCTTTAGCAGAGACAGTTTTGGTTGTAAAAAATGCCGACGACAGTGTTAAAGAAAATGAACCGGAGACTACTGGGCCACCGCCGAGTAAGTTGCTAAAATAGCATTCTGTTCTGTATCTTGTCATTAATATGTTAATTGTTTCTCAGTCGATATGGAAGCTGATATATCACAGCTCGAGGCACCAACATTCACCACAATTTCACGAGGGCCACCAGAACCGATGTTACGCCTAAAATGGGACCATAAAGTTTCTCTAATCGGAGAAAAAGTGTTAAATCCCATGATCCATTGTTGTGATCAATGTTTAAAACCAATTCTCATTTATGGTCGCATGATTCCGTGCAAGCATGTATTCTGTTTGAAATGTGCTCGCACCGAACCGGTAAAGGTGTGTCCTCGTTGTAAAGAAAAAGTATGTCGTGTGGAACAATCAGCCCTTGGTTCGGTATTTATGTGTTCGCATGGAGGTACACGATACGGAAATGCAGGATGTCGTCGAACGTATTTATCTCAACGGGACTTGCAAGCACACATAAACCATCGTCATATGGAGAATTCACCAAAACCACCGCCACCAGTTCCACCAATCGAGATTACCAGCAAAACGAGTGTGATTGGTAATATCGTGACAAATCAGCGGAAACCATTGGAACCAGCTTCCCAGTCATCTGTAATAAATCCAAGGCAAAGTAATACAAATAATCCAACAGTTGGTGGAAATAATCAAATGAACAATGCTACGGCTAATCCTGGTGTTGCATTTCCACCAACGAATAATTCTACTCGAACAAATTTAATAACAATTAATATTCAAGATTCTCAGCAAAATATATCGCAAGTAATAGGAATGGGTGGTCAACAGCAGACGCAACCAATTTCCGATCTTCCTGGCAACTACTATGGCTCATCATCGCAATCACATCCATACAGTATATCATCTGGCTTCCAATCCAATCAACAATTTGCCACAATACCAACAATCGCCCAATCGAAGTCAATCAATTTACCGACACAGCAAATTCATAATCTCTCATTATCTAGGGCTTCATCGAATTCTGGCGTTCAACCAAATCAACCATACTACAATCAACCACATTATGCACAATCACAGTACAGCCAAATGCAGCAACACTATCAATCATCACGACAATCGTATGATGCATCAAATTACAATTCAGGTAATAATCCGTCCATAACAAATCCATCAACACTTGGACAAAATAGTGTTGGTCATAATAATTGGAATCAACAACAGTACTATAGATGAATTAGAGAATTTATAGAAGATATACTTAGACAGGAAAATGTTCTGTTTAATTTTTAGGTAGACTAATGTTTTAAGTTTTTCATAATATTATAATCGAGTTTTTTTTTTTGTTTCATAAAGTATCTAACATTTTTTTTGAGCCATGGATATGATACAATATAATGTACATATTGTAGTTTAACTCATGGGCAGAGGGCGAAAAAGAAATAAATTTTCAGGTAGGATGTTGTATCTGTCTTTTTTTATTGTAGAGCTTCTCATTAGATAGTTGAAAATTTATAATTTTTTTTATTACTTATTACAAAATACTAATACAATAGTTAGAACTTGTATAATACAGATAAATAGATAGACTTGGCTGTAAATATAATATGAATAGCGTTAAGGTTTTATTGTTATTAATTTCTTTTCAGGAAGTGAAAAACATATTTTTATATACAATTTTCAGGAAACTAATCGTCCACTAACTTTTATCACGTCTAAATCAAAACTGGTATTTACTAATTATCAGGTGAAACCTAGGTAATTGGAAAACTTCTCTTGAATTAGACAGGCAATAAGATTTATTGGACGATTAGTCGGAACGATTTGGTTTGAAAACATTACAGGACTGAAAATCTAAACGTGTGTGAGGTGGTCGTACCCCAAACCCGTCTAGATTATCAGTCATCCAGTCGTTTGATTTATCGTAAAATAAATATCTGTAGCTTTAAAAATTTCATTTTACTTGAGCCGGGCGCTTCTCGGAGCGGGCCATACGGCCTCATTATCTGATTATGGTCAGTGATTCGATCCTCGTTTGGACTACTTAAGATAGGATGTCAAAATGAAACTGCGAAAGAGTTGGGAGTATTATAAACAATCTGAAATACATATTTTAGAATATCGACCTGTTCGAGATGTATAATTTTAGTAAAGATAATTTTCGTCAGTAAAAGGTTTAAATTCTCCGCCGTTTTTTTGTAATTAAATTTTCACTCGGCTCATTGTCAAGTTTAGAAAACGTTTTAGTTCCAGAATTTTACTCCATTAATGCTCAAAATTATTAAATACCTTTTGGGTTTAAAGTCAAATAGTGATGGTTAGAACAAGTCACGCCATGTTTCTGTGAAGTTTGTTTATAATAAATGTTGACTCTTTTTGGTTTCCATGGAAATTGTAGCGCCTCTTGTGGAATTCTAAAGGTCAATACTTTTTTCTATACATATACAGGAATTATGCAATTTATGCGCCCTGTTAAAAAGTGTGCCTTAGGCAATAGCCTAAACTGCCTGTAGGTAAGTTCGAAACTGGTAATACCGAAGTTAAACATCCCAGACTAATCATTAAAAAATACCTTTCATTGGGCGCTTTCAGATCCGCAAACTGTTGGCATCATGTTTAGTGAAATCATTGCTAATTTGATTTGAATTACTAATAAAGTTCTTAAATTTTATAGCGTTGGCCGTGATTTTGTTCAACATGTTGCCAACTGTTTGGTGCTCTGAAAGCGCCCATTGATACAGTTAATGATAGGGTACTGCCTGAGTTCAACTTTGAAAATTTATTCTCGGTGGTTCATCCATCGAGAGATTTGTGGTCCTCGGAGCAGTTTCTTAAAACTCTATCAGAGTCTCTTGCCTTCTTTTCTGATGGCTCTTGCTCTGAATTTGGTGCTGGATTTGGAACTTACTGCTCTAGCTCTCTAGCTCTGATTAATTTCAGATCGATCGGTAGTCTGGGTTCGCACTGCACTGTCTTTCAGGCAGAATTAATTGCTTTGACTCAGTGTCATTGAGGCTATGCGTCTAGGCGTTAAGCTGTGCTGAATTAATTGAAATATCCCTGGACTATTTCCAAATTTAAAATATATGGATTTTTCGCTGACTTAGCACTTGCATCTTTCAATTTGGATTCCATTGAACCACCCCATAATTGTGCTTCGCATATTCATTCAGTAGTCGGCTTTTTTGCAACGTCAATAACTATAGTGGTACTGCTAACAATAAATTAACGATACCCAAATCTATCAAATTGAATTAAATGATTGTTGATATCATTCTCGTTGAATTTCCTAGTTAACAACCGTCGAAGTAAGACCAATTGATTGGCGATGCTTTTCCATTGAAACATAGAATTCAATGCTTCATACATCTCCTTTGCCGTTGTTTTGTTATTTGAGAATTGTTGATCGAATTTCTACCAGTTTGTCCCCAATGAAATACTTGTTACTTATGCCTTACAGGATTGTATGAATTTCCAACATAACGAACAAAATGTTTTGTCCATTATGATGGAAATTCAATCTGTAAGGCAAAAGTAAAAAATATTTCATTGGGGATGCGGTCTAACAATTTGAATCTGTAGCTTTTTTCACTAACTCATCCAACTGCATCCCTCTTTCTAGTTATTTATTTAACCTTATTATTTATTATGAATTAATCCACTATACAGTCGCGAACAAAACATTTGTAAATGTTGGATAACAATCAC
Source organism: Tipula helvola (assembly GCA_963556165.1). NCBI lineage: Eukaryota > Metazoa > Arthropoda > Insecta > Diptera > Tipulidae > Tipula > Tipula helvola. The sequence continues at coordinate 37,818,657 of OY744482.1, read as the reverse complement.
ATGTCACTTTCATTAAGTAATTTATAAGTAATTTGAGTTTTATTATGCAATTTAAAAGTAATAACTTTAAACTAAAAAATTACATAAAAATATTTTAAATACGATTTTTAATTTCAATATTACTTTGAATTATTTAGTTGCATTAGTTGCAAATGTTTTGTTCGCGACTGTAATACATGTGACTTTTCCTCACTGTGTGTTTGCTCTTGAACTGTTTTCTTTCTTCCGCTAACCCTTAGAACAACAGCCCAACTTATATTATTTTGAGATACCTGTAAACATTACAATTATTGGCTACTTAGGATGCACAATTCATTACTCTCTCGACTGAAGCGCCATTTCTTATATGTAGAGGAGGTTTGAATAACTAGAAAATAATAAATTCTCCATTTTCCAAAAGATTTATTAAAGAATTTTCCTCCTTTTCCAGAATATATCCCCCATTTTCAAAATATTTCTCCCTTTACCATGTACACCCCAATTACCGTAGTCGTGTCACGTCACTTTAGATGACTAAAGTCACGTCGCATCAAAATTTCTATTGTCGAAGTCGTTTCTTACGCCTCAAGTCACTTAAAACGACAAATGTCACTTCAAATGACATACTGTCACATCAATTTTATAAGTGAGAAGAAGTGACTCGTATTCGCTTTTTAACGCAAAGTGTCTGACATCTGGTGGACGATATTGAAACTAGAGTTAAAGGTGAACAGCAATCAAACAAATATATATTTGGACAATTTTGTTGTTGGTTTTGGTTCAAAACAATCTTTTATTGCACATGAAAGATATATTTCTTTATTCAGCGGCAAAATAATTCAAAAATAACACACTTAAAAATAAACGCTGAATTGCTGTTCACCTTTAACTAGTGGCGATCGTGGCACCTCTTGCGGTGCTTTAAAGGCGAATAGTTAAAAAGGAAAGTAAAAGAATTTTTTTCATAAATAATTATTTTTCATGTATAAAATATTGTTATTAATTTGTAAATAATAAAATAAAAAAAAGTCGCTTGAATCGACTTCAACAATACCAAATTTGGGGGAGCGTATCGAAATCTTGGTAGACAAAATCCTGGTTTAGTCAAAATCTTGGTTTTAAAAAAATCTTGGTTTTTTAAAATCTCGGCTTACAAAATCTTGGTTTTTAAAATCTTGGTTTTCAAAATCTTGGTTTTCAAAATCTTGGTTGTTCAGAAAAAAAAATCTTGTTTTTTTTTAATCTTGGATTTTGTGAAATTTAGCAAAAATGCACTAAAATCGTTATGTAAACAGAAATTTAAAACAAAACCAAGAAATTCAAAATACATACGTTTATTAAAAAAATAACAAAACATTTCATTTGAAAAAATTCAAAATATTTAAAGTAAAATAAATATATTTCTTGTTAAAATAAAAAACTAAAATAAAAATATTTTCGATATCACTTGTTTAACGACATATTGTATGCAATATTTTGGGAGCGTCTCGAAATATCGGTTTTCAAAATCTCGGTTCTACAAAATCTCGGTTTTTCAAAAATCATAAATTTACAAATCTCGGTTTACAAAATCTCGGTTTTGAAAATCTCGGTTTTCAAAATCTCGGTATTTTAAATCTCGTTTTAAAAATTCCGATTTAAAAATCTTGGTTTTGCTGAAAAATATCCTGTTTTTTTTTTATTGTAAATATGTCTAAATATTTTGCTAATACATAACGGTTTTTGAATGGTTTTTAATATTTTTAGTCAATTAAGTTTGGTGGTAATAAATAAAAATGTTTTTTGTTTGTTATTTTTTGTTTTTTATTTTTGTTAAATTATTATATGCATTAGAGGGTTAAAGTATTTAAATTTATATTCCACACTTGACTTTTTGAACTCATAATACAAACAAGTAGCGGGACGATCTCATGCTCAATTTTTCTATAAATAATGAAAAGATGGCGCATAAACGATAGGAACACCTCCAAACGTGCTGTCCATCAGCCAACACTCAGCCTCAGTATGGAGCTGTAAATTCGAAGGTGTTCCGAGAAGGACACACACACACACACACACACACACACACATACACACACACATACACTTACACACACATTCATTTACTCGCAACACGAGAAGAGATACATAATCGCAAACCGGATCTCAAAAGCTCGGTTTTTGAAAAATAAATTTTTATTAATTCGGGCCGCCCGAATTAATAAAAATTTATTTTTCAAAACCGAGCTTTTCGGAACCGAGATTTTGAAAATCGAGATTTTGAAAACCGAGATTTTGAAAACCGAGATTTTGAAAACCGAGATTTTGAAAACCGAGATTTTGAAAACCGAGATTTTGAAACCGAGATTTTAATATCGAGATTTTGAAAACCGAGATTATGTAGCCAACCCCAATATTTTTTAGAAAACTTATTTTATCAAAGTTGTTTCGTTCTTGAATAATCTTGAAAATTTTGTTTTTTTCCATTTGCTTTTTTTTTGTTGGACCAGATGCTCCGGCTTGTGTTTGCTGAACTCGAAATTTAGCTTCTATAAGCTCTTTTCCCAATTCTGAAATTAGTTGGTAAAGCCCAATGTACGATTTTCCAACAATAATTTGTAACCGCCGATGCCAACTCTCCACAGAGTTTTGGGTACGTGGGAAATTGTGATTGAAACTATCCAACACCGTCCAAAAATTAGGGGAATACATGGGTTTTGATTGAATTAGTTTAGTTTGCCGTTTTCGTCCTGTTAAATAATTTTTTTCAAACCAAACCCCAATTTCCCGAGCATCACACACACACACACCCACACACATACACAAAGTATTACTTCGGACATGATTTCAAAATCTCGGTTTTGAAAAATTAATTTTTATTAATTCGGGCCGCCCGAATTAATAAAAATTAATTTTTCAAAACCGAGATTTTGAAAACCAAGATTTTGAAAACCAAGATTTTGAAAACCAAGATTTTGAAAACCAAGATTTTGAAAATCAAGATTTTGAAAACCAAGATTTTAAAACCAAGATTTTGAAAACCAAGATTTTGAAAACCAAGATATCGACACTAACCCCAAATTTGGCGCGACGTGACACGACTTTAGTCGCATCAATAATCTTGTTTAAAAACTCTGATGATTCAAATAAAAAAACTCTTAATCCTCTTATAATTATTTTTTATAATTTTATTTCCCCTTATGTTTACAGATTGTTTTTATATTCAACGTCTTATCCTAATCCTCGTCTTTTTCTAATAAAATCCACCGGATGTGTCGTAGCACGTCACCCTCGTTATTTTATTTTTGTAACCTGAAGTTAGCCATAACCCTATCAACCCAATAACCCTATTCATTTACCCAATCGGTCTAAAATACTATAGCTCGGCTGTCCTGACCTCTATCGTCTCGATAGCCAATTACTTTACATTACAAAAATAATTTTACATTTCTTATATCACTAATTTATATTCTTAAAACTAAATTTCTTTTAATTCATTATAATCTTACGGCATTATATATATATATGTATTTTTTTAATTGTAATTATTTATTTAAGTTTGACATAAATGATTCATACTCATAAGTACATACGGGCTCAGTCATCTTCCAGGTACTCTACCTCCTTATAATCTTCCTCTATCTCTGTATCTGAATTGTCTAAAAACTCTACCTCTTCGTAATCCTCTTCTGACATAACTTCCCTCCGCGGTTCGAATCGTTTTGTCCTATAATCTATTCCGTCCTCCTGCCCTTTCCAAAATCTAATGCGTCTTGAATCTAAAATTCTATCCGAGTTACAAAGCGTTCCTTCCTGCCCTATCTCCTCTACCACATATCGGTCATTATCTAACATTTTCTTAATTAAATATGGTCCCTTGAACTTCCTTTTCAATTTATTTATTTCTCCAGATATTGCGCTAGTCTTGGTCACTATCCAATCTCCTTCTTTGTAGTTTCTCAATATTCCGACTTGCACTTTCCCTAAGCTCAATCAAATTTCTGTCTTCCTTTCCATTTAATTCCTCCAAGAATCCTATTAAACCCTCATTTATTCTCCGTTTTTGTATAACTCCAAACAATAGTTTTGATGGTATCTCTTGTATAGATCTATTCCATGTGTTATTTAACAAAAACTACTACGAGTGTTCGGTTGTAACGTTCAATTTGGGCATTTGCCTGCGGACAAGCTGTAGCAGTCAAAACTTGTTTTATTCCAAAATCTTCCAGGAATTTCTTAAATTGAAGGGAAGTGAAAGCGGAACCTCTATCTGATACTAGCACTTGTGGGGTGGAATAAGTTAACAAGTAACTTTTCAAATTTTTTAAAACTTCCTTAGTGTTCGTGGTTTTGGTCGCATATAATCTTAAATATTTTGTGAAAACGTTGATTATTGCTAATATATAACAGTTTCGCCCTTTTGTAATTTCCAGCGGGCCTAAGTGGTCTAAATGTACCATCTCAAACGGCCTGTTACCCTTATCAATAATGTGTAATTTTGGTCCATCTTGTCGATGTTTTGGATTGTATGATATACATACCACACAATTCTTTATGTAATTCAAAACTTTCTCCCTCATTTTCGTAAAGTAAAACAATCTTTTAATGACCTTGCATACTTTATCTACCCCGAAATGTCCAATTTCGTTATGATATTTAAAAATAACCGATTTCTCCATATTCTGGGGTACTACTAACAGTAATTTGTCCTTCATCTTTCTGTAAATCAATCCATCTCTAACCTCGTACTCTCTATTTTCGCCTTGCTCTTCTATCATTTGTTTTATTTTCCTAATATTTTCATCTAATGATTGTTCTGCAATTAAGCTTTCTTTGAATAAGTTGATTGTTTCTCTTTCTAACACGAAAATATTCGCCCTGCTTAACGCGTCTACATGTCACATGCTTTCTTGACCGTCTATTCACTATATTGTAATCAAATTGTTCTAAATATAAGAACCATCTAGCTATCTTGGGGTTAATGTCTATTTTCTCTATTGTCAATTTTAGAGCATTACAATCCGTAACTATTGTAAATTTTAACCCATACAAATACGTCCGAAACCTGTTCAAACTATATACTATTGCTAACGTTTCCAATTCAAAACTATGAAGTTTAGCTTCACTTGCGGTCATTCTCTTACTAAATAACATTACTGGATGGAACCTATTATCGTCTGTTTGTCTCTGCATCATTTTACTCCCAAAACCTACTGCTGAGGCATCAGTATGTAATTCCGTTTCTAATTTTGGTGAATAAATTCTCAAAATAGATTTAGCAACTAATTTCTCTTTCAAAGTATGAAAAGCTTGCTCTTGTTCCTTTCTAAAATGGAAGACCTCTTTATCCTTTAACGAATCTAATAATGGTGTTATTATCCTACTAAAATGTTTAATGAATTTCCGGAAGTAACTCACCAATCCTATAAATCTATGTAGCGATTTATTATCTGTTGGTAATGGATATTCTTGTATCGGACTCACATGCTTGTTCGTTATCGATATTTTATTATAGGTAATTTGATACCCTAAGTATTCTATTATTGTCTTCATAAATTTACATTTCCCTAACTGCAATTTAATTTTATTTTCGAACAATCTATCTAACACTCTCTTCAAAATCTCCAACCGTTGCGAAATGCTCTCAGTTATATTAGAATATCATCGATAAACACTATTATTAAGTTTTCCTTAATAAAATCTCTTAATACTTTATTGATATATCTCGCGAAAACTGCTGGTGAGTTCGCATAACCGAAAGGTAATTTATTAAACTCGTATAAACCATCTTCCGTCACAAACGCTGTGTATTTTCTCGAACTTTCCTCTAGATCGATATGATAAAACCCATTTCTTAAGTTCAAGCTCGTGAAATACTTTTTACCATGTAATTTCTCAATTTGACTCTCTATCACTGGCAATGGGAAACGATCCCTTTCCACCAACTTGTTTAATGGTCTATAATTTATACACAATCTATACGTCCCGTTCTTTTTCTTCAACAAAACTACTCTACTGGAATAAGAAATATTCGATTATCTCTCTCGAATTATTCCTTGTCCTAACAAATCATCTAAGACTTTGTTTAATTCCTTTCTTGCAAACTGGCTCATTTTTTTGGTGAAACACTAAATTTTTTATTTTCTCTTAATCTTATGTCTACTTCGTGCTTCGTCCGTTTCGCCTCATCTGTGTTATTATTTACCTGACATTCTGAATATAATTCGACTATCTCATTTGTTAACCTTTTAGTCTCCAAAACATCCCCTATATCTAAATTTAATGAATTCATCTTCCACTTTTATTACCGACTGCATCAAATTAACATCGTATCCTACTCCCCGTTTTGTCTGCTTATTCTCTTCTCTGTCGGTGACCTCTCTTAAAATCGTAACTACACTAAATTTATTATTATTTATAAAATCCCGTCCTAATATGACGTCTACTTTCATCGTACCCTCTGGAACTATTAAAAGAATCACCGGATATAATTTATTTTCAATATCGAGCATTGCTTTTACCCAATACAATTAACCTTGAATCATTTATTCCACTAACCTCCATGGACTCAACTGTTTCTTTATCCATTATCTTATCAACATTCTTTACAATGGATTCTTTTAAAATACTAACGCTACTTCCTAATTCTAATAATACATTTATTTTGTAAATATAATCACTTACTACTGCATGTGTTGTTAGCAACCCTTCTTCGTTGACCTTCAATTCAGCGTTCTTGATTTGATCTCCTGCTCCTCTGGGTACTTCTACCGTATACAATTGATTATTATTTTGTGAATTCCCATCGATAACCATCCTGCATTTGCTTTCATTATGCCCCAATTTACGACATTTCGCACATCTCTCTGCTGTTGATGGTTGTTTACACTCTGTTGCCTTATGTCCAGTTTGTAAACAATAATTAAAACATTTGATTGGCCTAGTACACTGATTAGCTTTATGTCCCAAGCTTCTACAGTTAAGACACTTTAACTCGTTCTTCTTTTCGTTGCTATTTTTGTTAAACATCTGGCTCTTCTTAATTTCATTATGCTCCGGCTCTTTTATATTACTTCGAAGCATCATCACTATATTTGACTCGGCCCACTTAATTTTCTTTGTAAGCTCCTGTATAGTATTACAAATAGATTTATTAATCCAATTGTAAATTTTATCTCTGGGTAACCCTCTTAGTATGTATTTGATGATCGCCGGTTCACTCAATCCTCCTGATGCTCCGATTGCATACATTTTCATAACATACATTTCATAGGTTATGTCCTTTGCATCCGCGTCAATTTATAAAACACATCCGCTTCGTCATCCGCATGTCCATATTGTTTAAGCAAAGCTTGTTTTAGCGTTTCGAAAGAATCGATATGCTCCTCTTTTACTTCATGGAACAACTTAGGCGCTCCATCTAACCTCGTTATTGCGTATAACAACGAGGCTTCCTCCGACCATTTGTATAATTTTCGATACTTCTCGATCTTATCTATCCATCTCTCTACTTTGATGTCTCTATTATCGAATACGGTTAACAAACTTTTAATATTTTGCAGATGCATCAACACTTGTTGCACTTTAGGTGTTTTGATATTTTCATCTCCACTATCATCTTGTACAGGATTACCTTTCCCTCTACGCGGCATTATTATTTTTTTTTCTTTTATTTGATCACGCTAAATATTCACACTGAATCTCACTTTTCAGGGTATTTGGATGTCAATCCCACTTCTGAACTATAATCTTGTTTAAAAACTCTGATGATTCAAATAAAAAAACTCTTAATCCTCTTATAATTATTTTTTATAATTTTATTTCCCCTTATGTTTACAGATTGTTTTTATATTCAACGTCTTATCCTAATCCTCGCCTTTTTCTAATAAAATCCACCGGATGTGTCGTAGCACGTCATCCTCGTTATTTTATTTTTGTAACCTGAAGTTAGCCATAACCCAATCAACCCAATAACCCTATTCATTTACCCAATCGGTCTAAAATACTCACAGATAATAAACAAAAGGATAGAAGATAAAACAAAAATCCCATATAAAATCATAAAAACAATTGAAGCCAGTTTTTATGTTTTTTCTCTTTCTATATTTACCAACGCCATATTGGTTAGAGAAATTTTGTCATTTGAGGTTTTAGTTTTTCAATTTTAAATATTTTCGAATTTTTTACACTTATTTTGTACACATCAGTAAATTCACTATGTTTTAAAATGTTCAAAATACAAAATTAAAAAAAAATTATTTCAAAAAATTGTAGCTAAAGTAAAAATTTCAAGTTTCATTCACACAAAAATCTTATTTTGACCACGCATATGAATCGTCATGGCAACATGACGAAAGTTTAAAAAAAACCATAGGCGTCCCGTTATATTCAATATTAGGGGAGTCTAATGAACGAAATCACATATGAGAAAATTTTATTATACATAAGTGTATTGATTGTTTTTAAATTTGTTGAAGTCAGATCTTGCATTCCATATGGCTTTATTACAAGTTTTAATACTTCTGCTATATTCTAAATTGGTATTTTTATGTTCATTATAGTAACTATAAACCATTTTTTACACAACACACATACATAAGTATTATTATTATAATTATGTTGGTTCACTTATAACAATAACTTTTTTATATTAATTATGCTCCTTTTAATATATTTACCATACGTCATTTACATAAATTATTACTTGCATAAAACCTTAAGAAATATGCGACGCTACTGAAAAAAAACCAAAATAATTTGTCGGCCATCATGAATTTTTCGGCCATCTTGGTTTTTGAATTTGCTTCACTATTTTTGTTTAGTTTCTGTTCTCTTTGTTATTTTTCTATGGCTGGAAGTAAGCTCGAGATAAGCTCATGTATGCATGTATTTTTTTCGGACTATGCTGATTTGGGGATTGAGTTGGGAGGTAGTTGAGGGCTGAGTTGAAATTTGAGTTGGAAGTGAGTTCTTAGTTGAGTTTATGTACGCGTGTAGTTTTTGGACCATGTTGATTTGAGGATGGAGTTAAGTGTTGAGTTTAAGACTGCGTTGATTAGGGATTGATTTTTTTCTTTTTATGTTTTCATCTATGCAATTTTTTCTGGGGATCAAGGCGCTTCCAACTCTTTTGCAGTTCATTTTACCGTCCTACTTTACGCTGTAGTAGCCAAATGGATGACTTTCGGCTAAAGACCTGTTTTTTGTTTTAAACCATCTGCACATTCCATTGCTTCATACCAGCCTATAGTGCTAACATGAAAGGTGGGTCGACCGATGGATGCACTCTCAACAAGGTGTCATAGTTGTTGTGTTCATCCTCGCCGATTGCATCCCGTACCTATCAGAATTCGAACCCGGGACCTCCCGATCCAACTACCGTAGCTTTAACACTGTGCCGGTTGGTCGGTAGGGATTGCATTGACCTCGTGAGGTTTTTTCAGCCTTTATATTTTACCTTATTTCCTGGGATTTCTAGTTTAAGATTTTCACTCAATTGTCCAAAATAAAATGTATAGGATCAAGTTTTAAAATTTAATTTCTATTCAGGGTAGATTTTCATACAACGACAGGTTTAGTTTTATAATTTTCAAAATAATGATCTATCACACTTTGTTTAGTAGAGAATTTTCAAGTTTCACTCAGTTATTACTTAAGAAAATGCGAATTTATTGAAATAATTTGAGTGTTTCTGAATTTTAAAATTAGATTCAAATTACATTAATGGTACCTAACTTAATCCTAATAAAATTTAAAAGATCATATTTTGAATGGATTTACGTTTTAGACTTTTAAGTATAGGGAAAGGGGTCATCAACTCAAGATCTATATCTAATATTACTTAAAGTATCGCAATGCTCATTATAATGGGTCATTTTAATTTTGGTGATAGGCCAATTATTTATTTATTGATGAAAAGGATTGAGAGGAAACTCGTTGAAGTTTTAAAACAAATTTAGAAATAGCTGGAGTAAGCCGACCATAAATTTCCCAACTCACAAAAAAATCAAAATTATAAACATTTTAAATTAAATAACAAAAATATGTGGTTTTTATTATTTATGTACATTTTTGTTTTATGTAATTCTAACAGTAATTCATAATAATAATAAAAAAAAAACATTTCGTATAATAATTGTGATAAATAAAATTATTATAATTAATAATTAGTCACAATTTTTTTGTTTGGATCGAAATTGAATTAAAAAAAAAAACCGAAATTTATTATTATTTGTAACAGTAAAACTAAAAGTTTTTTGTTTTATTTGTAAATATGTTTCTTTTATATACCTTAAAAACTATTATTATAAAATAAATTAAATAATATTATACAATACAAAAAAAAAAAGAAAACAAAAAATTGGTTTTATATAAGTTTTCTTCGGTTGTTACATTCTTAAAGCTTTTCACAAATTATTCCATCTAAATCAAGCCTGACGCCCCATCACACTTTGTTTAGTAATGCGCGATTTAATTCGTTAAAAAAAAAAATAAAACCTTACATAACAAATTAATTAAGTAATAATTAAATTAATTAAAACTACACTTAGGCGGAATGAAATATACTTTTTTGTTGTTGTTGCTGTAAAGTGTGTGATTTTTGAAAATTGGTTGTTTAAAAATATATTTACATTTTTTAAACTCTAAATTTAATATCTTTAATTAAATTAATTTAAACAAAAAAAAAACTCGGTTTTATTACTCTACAATCATGGATTTGATTCCAAATTTATTAAATTACTAGACTCGCTTGCCCCGGGTACTGATTGAGATGATGAAGATGATCCTAGTACCGCCGATGATGTAGTTGGCAAATTTATTGATGTTGAATCGCCGGTGTTCCTACTACTGACTAATTTCTTATCATGATGACTATGTTGTTTTATCGATCCACTAATTTTTTGTTGATTAGGAAATGATTTTGGTAATAGCTTTTGTCGACTAGAATCCGTCGTCCGTGATAAACGTTCGCTAAGCGCTTTCAATGCGATTTGGCGCCGTCGTTCCATATCGTGCGGATCTACACCCGGTAAACTAACACTAACCGATGTTAATTGTGATGAACTGCTACGCGACGGGGATAGAGGTTTTATGATACCAATTTTAATGGAAAGCCGATATAATGGATTTACTAGGGTGTTTATGAAAGGTTGTATGATATTTGGGAAAAAACTAGAAAATGTAAAACTATCGGCGCTATCACCTCGGCTACCGTTTGGATGTCGTTGATAAAATCTCAAGTACACCCAAGACACTATCAAACCCGAGCAAAACATAGCTGGATGTGTTCCCTCCAACAGCCCAATTAACCACAATATTAACGAACAGAATAATACAGTCATTGGAATATTTCTGAAATGAAAATAAATGTATATTGAGAGCCACGACACACAACCTTATTGTGCAATCGATCGTTCACCACTTACCGATTTGTAAATTTACCAATTGGAGTTCGAGCTATTAAATGATCGGGCATAATTTGACGGACGGCCACACTAACCCCAGCCACATATCCTGCCAATCCATGAATATGCACATCGAACAGAATATCCGTATTTTTGGTGCACATATACACGAACAAATAGTAAAACGATGTCAGTATTGCGACACCCAAATTTGTAATCCCAAAAAATGTAAGCATTTCCATTTGCCCCCATAGTGGTTCGATTAGTTTACCACACAATCCCACCGTCACTATATCCACTAGAACTTCATAAAAATGTATTTCTAAAAAACAAAACGTAAACGCAGTCCATATCCAGAATGCTGGTGGCAATAAATATCCTGGCGTAACACTTAACACTTTTATCGCTGTATCCGAAAATGATAATATATAACCTCCTATTGTTACTAAACATATGAATTTAACAGCGGTCGATGTATTCCCTAGTAGAGCTTTAAATTGTTGTGTTAAATACGGTAAATTCCTGCTAAATGCATTTAACGTCGCCATTTTTTTTTTGGTTCTAAGATCTGTCAAAATATTGGAGTACAACAAAAAAAAGACACAAAAAAATTATCCAACCACCAAAATGACAGATGTTTGGTTTCAACATAACAAAAATGGACTAGATTCTTGCATAAATAAACAAAAATTAATTTTGACACGTTTCCCCTTAAATAAAACAGAAATGGGATAGTGGCATCCGTTGGCAAACATGAGAAGCTCTTATAAACGGGTTATTTGTAAATTGGCAGTTTGATAGGGCAGTACATTGCTTAAGAAAATTTGTTGCGAAAACTTTTAAACATTTTTTTTTAATTTTTTAATAAATTTCTTTATTTATATATATGTATGGTATGAATATAAAATAAAATAAATTAATAAATCAAAAATTGTATTTAAAAAAAAAAAAAAAAATGATTTATTGTTACATTTGTCTCCAAGTTTTTAAAGAAAGGAGTTGATCCAAATATGGATGGATGGACAATACAATTTTTGTACAAAACAATAAAAAAAGAAATTTTCATAATAAAAATAAAAGAAAAAAAATTGTTTTTATTTACATTTAAAAATATAATTTTTATAGATTTTTTTTATTTTCTTTAATTAATTTTTTGCTTTAATTAATAATCATACATTTAATCAGTACAAAAAAAATATTTGTAAAATCTCGTAGAGACATTTTTTTATATTACTAAGTTTTTTTTTTAAAGTTAATTTAATTAATTTTAGGACAGAACGTTAGAAAATAAAATTTCCTTAAAAATTAATTTTTATTTTACGTTAAATTACGACGATGTCAGGAAATGAAAATTTAGGAATTACATTTTTTTTTTGTTTTTTATTAATGAAATGTGTTTGTTGTGTGTGAAAAAAATAAGGAAAATTATAAAATAAATAACAAGAAACGAAAAAAATGATAATTTTCGTTATTCCTAAATTTTATTAATCTTAAAATTAATTTATTGTAAAAAAAAAATTAATTTTTAAAATTAGAAAAGTAATGTTCCCATTCCGCCCATCTCGGATTGTTCTTTCACGAATATTTCGAAGTATTGGTAAATAATTGTTACAGCTAGAAGAATACCCGTACCCGAACCAATCGCACCCATGAAATCAGCTAACACTGATAGAGCGCCAATACATAGACCACCGAATGCGGCTGCTGTTGGAATATATCGATTCAATTCATGGATCATAGAGTTATCGCGATGACCTCGCATAACCATTTGTTGTTCCTTCAATTGTTTAGCTACATCTTTGGCTGAGCTGCCAGACACATCAATCCACGTTTTGGAGAAGAATGCGCACGAGCCCAACATAAATATGACATAGAGCACAGCGTGAATTGGATCAGTGAAAATGTGAGCCACACTCTCTGGCGGTGACAAAAAGTAGCACAGCCCGCCAGTTGGGTATGATCTTGCAGGGCCACCACCCCCAACATCGGCCCAAACACCCAGTAAATTAACCAAAAAGTTACCATGAAATTTAACGGCCAACATTTGTGAAATAACGTACAAATTTGAGACAAGGGCCGATTGCAAAATGATTGGTATGTTCGATGTGTAGAACAATTTAATTGGATAGCTGCTATATTGTCCGCGATAGCGGGCCGATTTTATCGGCAGATCGACTCTGAATCCTTGGAAATATATCACTATAGCAAATACGAATACTGTGGCCAATAAATTCATTAGATTTGGTAAATTTTGTCTATAGAAAGCTTCACGTAATCCTCGAACTTTATCTTGACGAGTTGCCAACAAATGGAAGAGCGCAATTACAGCACCTTCAAATTCAGTTCCGCGGCCAGTATTGACAGTAGCTGGTGAAAATGCTTTCCATACGATTGTTTCGCAAATGTTTGTCGCAATGAAAAGTGAGATACCTGAACCTAATCCATATCCTGAAATTGAAATTAAAAATTACATTATCAATTTATAAAATTGTTGTTGATGTGTGAGCTTACCTTTTTGTAAAAGTTCATCAAGTAGCAACACAATTAATCCAGCGACAAACAATTGAATGATAATAAGTAGACAAACACCAGCACCAATTTCAGCTGGATCACCGTACATACCAGTCATGACATATACGATAGCTTGCCCCACCGTAATAACCATACCAAATAATTTCTGAGCCCCATTAAATAGTGCACGATCTTTTGGTGTATCACCTACTTCAATAATTTTAGCACCAGCCAGCAGCTGCATGATTAAACCGGATGTAACAATTGGTGAAATACCCAATTCCATAAGAGTACCACGATTGGAGGCTAGAATGACACGAATCCAGTAGAAGGGATCAGCTGAATCTGATGACATAATGCCAAACAATGGAATTTGGCAACAAACTAAGAAAATGAAAAGTGTGATTGCAGTCCATAATACTTTCTCTCTGAATTGAATCTAAAAAAAAATATCAGAAAATAAACAAAATATTATATGTAACACACAATCTTAGGATTACAGTAAACTGCAACAACCCAATAGTCATTGTGATGTGTCAGTTTCGGTTAGTGATCGGAGTTCTTCATAACCTCAATACAAAAAAAAAATTTTAGATTTAAATTGAAAATATACTTTAAATTAATTATAACTGACTAATTAAATCAATTGAACTTAGAAAAAAAAAAAAAAAAGTAAAAATTAAAAATCTGTACATCAAGTGAAAGCTCCACGGTGGAGGAAAAAAATCTTCCACGTCTGGCCTAGTCACCATATAAATCATTATTTATCTATTAAACTTTGTTCATAAATTAATCTAGCTATATTAAATTACAACGTTTTATACCGTTTTGTGTTAATAAGATAATAATTTTAGGAAATTGGTTGTACTTACTTTTCGTTCTGGTTTTGCAATTTCTGGCAGTATACTGCAGAATGGCTTGATCACCTCGAGAAATTTAACTACAAAAAAAAAAAAGGTAATTTAATTAATTAATAATTAAATAATATTTATAATTAATCATTTCATTATGTATTTAATACAAAAACAAATGAATTACATATTAACAAAAATTATTTTGTCTACGTAAGCAAAGGTGCAGGCACTTTTAACGTTACCATTTTGCTACGATCGAAGAAAAAAAAAATTTTTTCACAAATTTTATTCCAAAAATAAACTTAAAAATTTAACAAATTACTCACTTCCCATGGTGAATTTTATTTATTTAATTCACTAACTATTTAATAACTTAAATTAATTAATACAATTTTATTGTATTTATTGGTTGTAATTTAATTAAAACACAAAAATACTAAATCGTTATTTTTCAGTCATATAACGCGCGCACTATTAAATACACAACACAACTTCTTCGCAACAGAATTTTAAACGAAATGAAAATTTTTTGGAGAATGACGAAAAAATGGAGCATGCGCATACTGATGTAAAAACGTAAAAAAATATGGCAACATGGACGACACGTATACAATCAACATGTCACGTGACCTGTTGTGTTGGAAATATGCGGTAAAAAATAATGAATCGTCACGAAAATTTGACTTTAATTTTCTCCAAATTTTTCCATTTAATCAGTAAATATTATTATTTAAACAAAATTATTATTAAATAAACTTTATTTTAATATAAAATTTATATAAATTAATTGTAAATTACAAAAATTTACGATAAATTTAAAATGCCCGCGTAATAAAGGGTTGGAAGATAAACCGATTCCATTACACATGTCCACCAATCACACAAAAATTATTAAACATGACAGTATTTTTAATAATTTCGTAAACAAAGTAAAATTTATTTATTAAAACACTTTTATTTATAAGAAATAAATTATAATTTAAATAATTATAACGTTTTATAAATAGAATTACAAATAATTCATGACCTATCAACCTTAAAATTTTAATTATTTACAGTAATTTTTTCGGTAAGTGGAACAAAATCGGTATGGAAAGTGTTAAGCCTAAACTAATACTGTTATTTAGTGGCAAAAGAAAATCTGGAAAAGATTTTCTAACAGAATTTTTACATAAAAGGTGTGTACATTTTTTTTTGTTTATACAACACGAAATATTAATTACGATTATATTTTAGGATTGGTCCAGTTGATTCAGAAATCGTTAGAATTTCAGCCCCAATAAAAGAATTTTGGGCTAAAGAAAAGAAGCTTAACTTAAAAGAATTGCTAAGTGATGGCCCATATAAAGAAATTTATCGTAAAGAAATGATTGAGTGGAGTGATCGAATACGACAAGAAAATTATGGATATTTTTGTAATGCAGCTATGCGAATGGCTTCAAAACCGCTCGTCATAGTAAGCGATATTCGAAGGACTAATGATATACGATGGTTTCTGGAGAATTATAGTCGGGAGTCGATACAAATTATTCGAGTACTATGTCCGGATAGTGTTCGAGTTGAGCGTGGATGGGAATTTGAGGCTGGGGTAGATGATGTACAATCTGAATGTGGCCTGGATTTAAATGAAGACTGGGATTTTGTGCTGCAGAATGATGGAACGGTTGATAGCGTAACATTGTTGAAAGTGATCTTTGATTTGATCAAGTTTAAATTGTAATTTAGCATGGATAAAAGGGAAAATAGTTGGGCTCTCATAATTTTAATAATAAATATTTAACAAAAAAAATTTTTTTTGTTTAACTTTTACTGCTGGCAATTCTAGTAAAATGTCCATATTGAAATGATGTCACATGCTGCTAATAGATTTTTTTATTGATTTTATAGATTTAGTAACAGTAGCACGACTCACGAGTAGATTCAAGTTCTTGGGACGAAAAAACCACCCAATGGCATTAATCGTTTTTTATTTTGTAAAAGTATACAAAATGGAGGCTATTTCCCTAAAAACAGTTGACCGTATACAATCTAAACGATAGCCATTTTCCGTTATAACCCCAAAATAATTTACTATCGCATAACGTTAAAATCGTTACTTTTTCACATGAGCAATGTGACGTGCGCGCATTTCAATTGAAAATTTTCATCATTTATCGAGTGTCAATCTGCTGAAATTAAGCAGAAAAAAATCCGAGAGTTCTATTTTGAATGTGCTATTAAATAAAATCATGCTATTTGTTTTAAATAAATCATTAATCAACCAATATAAAATTAATGAAAAGCAATATATTAATACAAGTGGTGCAGAAAATAAACATTTATGTAAAAATTATAATACTGTGAACATAAGAAAAGTGAATCCTATAAACTACTTTTTAATACCATCTTGATTTTAAATTAAAGATCTAGATAAAAAAATTTAGTTTTTTTTTTAATAAGTTCACTTAGACAAATTGATCTAAAAAAAAATTATTTGATTAAAAATTAAAAAAAAAAGTTACATAAATTAATAGTTGTAATACAAAAAAAAAAAAAAAAATATCGAAAAGCCAGAAAAGTTTTTTTCACGCTAATTTTTTTTGTGGTGGTAAGCAAATTTTAATTGGAGAAGCAGCTCAAAATTCTTCTAATTAGGCAGATATCCAGCTTGAAAACGACGTTGAGACAGGAAATATCATGCCTAAACCAAAGCCAGGACACAAATTTCGAGGTGAGTACAAAATATTTTGTTACCCCATAAATTTCCAAGTACATATGTATGTACATTGAAAATTAGTACATTTATCGATATAGATACGATTACTGAGCGTATCTAAAATTAGATTGTTTCGTTTTAAATTTTTTTGACTACTACCTATATAATATTATACACTTTACTAATTTTTTTTTAGATTAAAAACGTGCAAAATCTTATAGAATTTTTAATTGCCCCGATTTCATATTCACTCACACAAAAGCTTAATGTATTACTCAAGCGAAAAAGAAATTTATATAATTACATTTAATGATTGTTACACGCTGATGCTTGTATTATCATGTATGTATCCATTATTGGGGCATGGCTTATTACAGTGTCTGTATGTCTGGTAAATTATTAAGTGAAAGTAAAATTTTTAGCGTTTTCTTATTAAGTTATAATTTTGAGTTGTTCGGAATTTCGTAATTATAATTGTGTTGCTGAATAAACCTCGGTTCAAATGTTGTGAGAATTATGTCGAGTTTTAATTGAAATTAATTGATTCCGAACCTCGGCAGTTGTAACTCGTTTAAAGCTGATTAATTTCTAAATTAACCCATTAGCGCCCTAAAAATAACTACATGTACAAAAACTTTCAAATTGCAAAGTAAAGAAATAAAACAAAAAATTTTAAGAAAAACTATTTATTTTCGCGAAAAAATAGGCGTCCTCAACCCTAATTCGTCTGCTGTTTTTCCACAATAAATGTCAAAAGCGTAACAATATCCACTCGAACTGCTTATGATCTAATTCTAATTTGTTGTACCCGAATCTCTCCTCACACTAGCTACCTTTCCGCTGGGAATCGTCAGTTAAAAGATCCTTGTGAAAAAACCAACTGCTTCCTAAGCATAAGCGGTCATCATTGTTGGTCAAATGAAAATATTTTTTCGATTTCAAGGTAACGACCTCTTAATCAATGACAAATAATCGAGAAACAAATATTTTTAATCCGTTAGATTCAAAGAAGCGGATGGTAATGGGTTAATCTCCAAAATGTAACAAACTGACTTATGTCGTTTTCGATTGATTTTCTTGCCCGTATTGCTGGTTTATGTTTGTGGGTTATCTGTCAAAATATAACAAAACTAGAAAATTGCAAATTTAAAATCTAAAAAATTCGTTTTCGATGCAAGGTTGTTGCCATAATAACAGAGCATTCCCAATGAAAAAACTTTTTTCTTTTGACTTACAGGTTTGTATGAAATTCCAACATAACGAACAAAAATTTGTGTTCGTCAAGTTTGAAATTCATACAAACACCTGTAAGTAAAAAATTTTATGTTTTGTAAAACATTTAGGGTACTAGTTTTGGGTTCATATTACACGCTGCGTTAGATAATGTTATATTAAATTATTAAAACGATTTATTTGTTTTTTAACTTATTTTTATTTTGTATATGCCCCTACGTTTCGACGGTATATTCCGTCATCTTCAGGGGGAAAATTAATTATAAACAAAATTTTTTCCATTCCGATTTTTTTTTTTCTTTTTCAAATTTTACAGTAATGTCTAAAGTGTCTACGTTTATGGCCAAAAATAAATTTTATATAATACAAAGTTTAAATTTAGAAATAAGATTACATGAAAATTCAATTTAAAATAATATTATCATAATAATTTAACAAAAATTTGGAAACTTCTTGTATATTTAATAAATTTTGCGAATTTTGAATTTTTTTTATATGTATACTTTCCAAAATGAGTCTTTTAGTAAGATTCTCCTCCTTATCCAAAATTGTCGCATCCTCTATAGATAAAGAGTGGCCAGTTTGTCGTAAATGATTTGAGATTGCGCTGTGCGATTGGCTAAAGGTTTTTGTGGAATCATAAATATGTTGGTATAACCTCTTTTTTAAATATTGTTTGGTTTGACCAACATATTCTCTTCCACAAGAACACTTCAACTTATATAAGTTGAAGTGTTCTTGTGGAAGAGAATATGTTGGTCAAACCAAACAATATTTAAAAAAGAGGTTATACCAACATATTTATGATTCCACAAAAACCTTTAGCCAATCGCACAGCGCAATCTCAAATCATTTACGACAAACTGGCCACTCTTTATCTATAGAGGATGCGACAATTTTGGATAAGGAGGAGAATCTTACTAAAAGACTCATTTTGGAAAGTATACATATAAAAAAAATTCAAAATTCGCAAAATTTATTAAATATACAAGAAGTTTCCAAATTTTTGTTAAATTATTATGATAATATTATTTTAAATTGAATTTTCATGTAATCTTATTTCTAAATTTAAACTTTGTATTATATAAAATTTATTTTTGGCCATAAACGTAGACACTTTAGACATTACTGTAAAATTTGAAAAAGAAAAAAAAAAAAATCGGAATGGAAAAAATTTTGTTTATAATTAATTTTCCCCCTGAAGATGACGGAATATACCGTCGAAACGTAGGGGCATATACAAAATAAAAATAAGTTAAAAAACAAATAAATCGTTTTAATAATTAAAATAAAAACTTAATAAAAGAAAACGTTATATTAAATGTTGCGTTTAAATGTTGCGTCATGTAAAACGTTATATTAAATAAAAATATTTCGTCTCTTTTTATTTATCACAATAAAATAGAAACAAAAAAGACAAAAAACATAGCGAGATTTTCAGTGTTAACGTTACGGTTACATGTATGCTGTGTTAAAAATGTCATGATGAGGCTAAATATTTCTGTGCGTCCGACTTTTCCCAATGTTATATGCATACCATAAATTTTCAATGATTATCATTTTCAAAATACAAAAAATAAAAAACAAATCATGTCATGTAGCAAAAATATTGTTACGAACTGGTCTTCTGAGTTCGTCCGGATTTTGCAATTAAAAACACTGTGTACTTTTTATTTTACTCTACTTTTATACACTATGATATTTGCTTTGATTTTACTATTTAAATCTGTCCGCTTGCTACTGGTGGGGGCTATGACAACCAAAAACTGTTCTCTGCTTGCCATCGGTCGTGTTTATAACACTTAACCGTCTAAGCTATTGTTGTTCATAACGTGAGCTTGTTGTATGATGGCCAAAATCGCCACAATAAACTCTATTTTTGATTTTATGTTTTACCAAACATTTGCGGTTCAGGTGGAGCTTGTTGAACCCCATTCGTTTTTTTTTCATTGTGAATGCTCTGTAAGTTTTCAAACTGAAAAAGGCAGCCAAATGACAGAACCAGAATAAACCTACAAACAAATTTATGTAAAAGAGAGCTAAATCTACGGAAAAATTGAGATTTCTAAAAAATGATCTCAAGCAAAAATATTTGGCCCTGAATTGCTACAGGAGCTACTTTTATGTGACGACTCGCGATAGCAGTCCGGATAGCGAATTAAAAAACTCGCTGAATATTGCATATACACTCTACGAATTAATTCACCGTACGATCTAAAAAATTGAATTTTCGAATTGGCTTTTGAAGCAAATAAATCCTGCTTACTGTAAATTTAAAAGGACAAAAAATACAGACAAAACTAATATAAATTTAGTTTATTAATCTACTTTTCAAGGCCGAAAATAAAAAAACTTTACATTTGTATTCCTTGTTTTGCGAACAAATTCATCGTACGATTAGTTTAATCATTATTCAACACAAAAAAACAAAATTATTAATAACGGGTAGGCCTGCTTCGACATCTAGAATGGCTTTAAGTCTGTTATTCATGGACAAAACCAATTTTTGGTGAATTCTGGCGGCACCCGATCTCAATCATATCTTGTTGCCTCTTTCAGTGTGGCCTTAGATGTAATTGTGTGTATTTTTAGTTGCATTTCTACTTAATCCCCCAGATGCTCTATGGGATTAAGGTTCGGATTTTGTGGAGGAAAATGTAGCTGCTTAGAGGTGTTTTACAGCTACCAGTCTCGAACAATTGCCGCTATGTGCTTCGAGTTGTCATCTTGCTAGAAGACCCAATTTTGTGGCAGTTCTAATTTGTCTACCGATTCGTGCAAATTGGCTTTCAAAATATTCAAATACATCCTTTTAACCATATTTCCTTCAATAACTATCAAATTTCTGCCTTCCGAACTCGCCATACACCCCCAAACTGAGACATTTCCTCCAGCGTTTTTAACCGTACCACGAAGATTTGCTGTTTCCATTGCTGTTCCCTTCTTGCGCCATACTTATGATGGTCCATCATATCCAAATATATTATACTTAATTTCGCCGGCAAATATCACTTCTTTCCAGAATGAAAATTCAGCAACCAGGTGTGATTTAGCGAACTCAATGCGTTTCTTTTTAATTACCTCACTAATAAGTGTTTTTTTCTGACCATTCTGGAAAATTACCCGTACCAGTTTAATGTTTTCTGGTTTGTACGTTAACATACATCTGCTCCATAGTTCTGGTGTAGCATGGTTAGCAATATTGAACTAAATATTCGCTGTTCTTTGCGTACACAACGCCATACTACCCTTTATTCCTTCTCGGTAAGAGTACGCGGATGACCAGTTCTTTTTAATTATTCAACACTACCTGTCTTTTTATGTGTTTCTACAATGTGCATGGCGATTTTGATTTTTTTGTTAACTTTGGACTTGGAAGATAACGGTTTTCCTTCCAAATGCTTATTGATAACGACTTCTTGGAAGTCAATACTGGCAATACTGGTTTCTGTTCGCGTGGCCTTCAAAATGATAAAAGGTGTTTTATGTACCGGTAGCTTTAATGTCTTACAATATACTGAACTATTCTATCACAAAATATTGAAAAAACAAAAGACGCACGGGTGTTGTTAGATAAAAACAACAAACGTACGATGAATTTGTTCGCAAAAGAAGGAATACAAATGTAAAGTTTTTTTATTTTTGGCCTTGAAAAGTAGATTAATAAACTAAATTTATATTAGTTTTGTCTGTATTTTTTGTCCTTTTAAATTTACAGTAAGCAGGATTTATTTGCTTCAAAAGCCAATTCGAAAATTCAATTTTTTAGATCGTAAGGTGAATTAATTCGTAGAGTGTATGTATCCCAAGTATCACTACATCAATTAAATGATTCATTTTTATGGAACTGAGTACAAGTTTGAGTTCCATTATATTATAAGATTTACTATGAAAAGTGAAACAAAAATACTAAACCGATGGAACTTGATGTATGTGGGTTACCTAAGTTCCATCGATAATTTTGATAAATGGAAAAAAACTTGGAACTTATGAATGAGTTCAATTTTTGTTATACTTGGGATTTGACGTCTTTTCTGATTGGTTTCACAACAACAACTAATGTGGTTTTCCAGTTGCAACAAAAAACAGACTTCAAACAGAAAACGAGAGACGTGGACAGTTTTTTGCCCTTTCTTCCACTTACAAAAAAAAAAATTCTTACAGAAATCGTAAATTGTCAAAAAAATTTTTTGATCGGAGTCCGTTTTTTGTTATCAAAAAATTCATGTATTAGCTTTTTTTCTACTATGGGCCGGTATTTTGTTGCAACTGGAAAATGCTAGAAAATTGTCTTTGTGGTTTCCAAGTTGCAAAAAAAAAAACAGATTGATTTCGAGTACCTAGAGACAAAATGTCAAAAAACTCATTTTTCTGCTCGGAGTCGATTTTTTATTGCAACATAAGATGTCAAAATACTCATTTTTTCACTTGTTTTCTGCTCAGGGTTTGTTTTTTCGTTGTACACAAAATGCCAAAAAAGTATCATTTCTTGCTCGTTTTCTGCTCGGAGTCTGTTTTTTTTTTGCCACTGAAAATCATGTAAAAATAAACACGTTCGCAGATAGGCTTGCCAGATATTTTTTTAAAAATTGTACATACTAAAAAGCTTTTTATATTCAGGAGACCGAAGGGCCCTATTGTGAAACCAATGTTGAGTTCTACTGGTATTGTAAAAAATCAAGTTTTGATGCCCAATCGAACGCACAACCAGATCGAATAATTGATGTCAGTGTAAACCTTTAGTTTGATTTTGCATAAAATTAAGAAGATTTTGTCACGGTAATTATTACAATACGAACGTAACACGGTTGCGTTCATTTTCTTTACTGATCGTAGTTAGCTGATGAAAAATCCCTTTTGCATTCCGCAGGGATTCGAACCCGGTACCTCCCGATCCAAACGCCGCAGCTTTAACCACTGTGCCATTTAGACGGTTCACAATTAAATATTAATAAATAAGAAACTCATACAAATTCCGGAGTGATTAAAAATGAAGAATTTTTTGCGTGTTGGATTGCCACAACCATAACAGTTGACATTCACATTTGTTTTTTGCTGGTATTGGTAAATCTAGCAAAAAATCGCGATTTATCAAAATTGATTTAAATCAAAAAATTAAAGAGATTAAACATTACATGTGGCCGAGCGTTGTTGTGCTGAGAGATCACTTTGTCATGTCTTTTGGCATATTGTGGGCGTTTGAGCTTCAATGCTCGGCTTAATTGGATCAATTGTTGTTGATAACGTTCTTCAGTGATTGTTTGGTTAGGCTGGAGACGGTCTTCAATCCCTTGTTTCACTCTCAAAGTTTCAGCGAGCTCCTCTTGAGTTTAGCATGAATCTTGGTCCAATAACGCCTCCAACCTAGCATCTTTAAACTTTACTGACCTCTCTTCGCGTTTCTTTGCTGCTGGTATCCAAATTGCCACTTTTAAAACTCCGGAACCAATACTCACATGTTTTTATTGATGGAGCATGTTTCCCATATGCTTCCCACAGCATTCGATGTCCATCAGCTGAACTTTTCTTTCAATTAAAACAAAAAAGCAACGCTTCCCGCAAATTGTGTTTTATTGGCACAAAGGTTGACATGGTTAGAGCACAAAGAAAATATGTTGTTTACACTTCAGCGAAATGATATGATACATACTGATTTTTAGAGGGGAATGATGACGCTTTAACATGAATATTGTTACAAGATGGTGCAATGCGATTTAAAACTAGTTACGCCATCTTTTGTAAATCCCTCAAAACTTATTTGTACCCTCAATAATTTTCTTTTTACTTGGGGGGCTATTTGTGAATTCGATTCGAACGCACTCGAGTCTTCGTTTATTGGATTCTTATTTGAATTGAATCAGATTCGTTCGTTTCTTATTTAAATCAAATAGGAATCTTATAAATCGAAGAGTCGAACACATTCGAATCGAATTCACAAACAGCCCCCTAGTTGACATTAAAAATTAAATGAAAAAACAATAAAAACTTTCAAAATTATTCCTAGTGTAATTATATACCAACTAAAACTTGGTTTGAAACTATTTATTCTGGAATGAAAATACATGGCATTGTTATTGTAAATGACTAAAGACATTGGGCCCGATTCTGGAACGGTAAAATTTATGTTATGTTATTTTATTTCCCCGCTTCCTATATGAATTTGTATTGAAAAAACAAAAATAACATAACATAACATAAAATTTTGGAAAGCAGAATCGGGCCTAATATTTTCTAATTTTAGTACAAAGTTACTATGGCCTTTTTCTGCCAAACAAATTTCTGAATACGATACGAATACGAAAGTCGATTCTTATTTGAATTGAATCAGATTCGCTCTAGAATTATTAAGGAATTAAAATATTTTCAAAGTTCAGAAATCTTAGAAGGTTTTTCGAGTTATCATTCGAGTTATTGATTATCTTATGGAACAGTTTTTATTTATCGAAGTCATTTACACATCAAATGGCCGAGTTGGTAATTTTAATCTGAGTGCTCGTCTGGAAAGCAACTATTGCGTTCAAAACCAGCGTTTTGATATCTCATTTTTTTAGTTCTGTAGGTTGGCTTTAGCAATTAAATGCTTCTGTAAAATTTTTGTCGATTTCTCTCTCCTTTCATTTTATAAGGAGTGAATAGGAAAACAAATTTTTACACAAGCATTTAATTGCATTAGACAGTTGCATTTAAAAATTTAAAAAAATTTACTAGACATAAACAAACAACTCGAATGCCGATATTTTAATCGCGAATCAAAATTTTTATTCCACGATTCAAAATCAGACTTACAGCCCTATTCCCATAGTCGCATCACTTCAGGTGATGTGACAACTATCACATCACTTCAAGTGAAGATTGGTATTCTCTTAGTTGATTCATGTGATGTGATACGGCAAATGACAGAAACTACCTATTTTCAATATTAACGTAACTGAAAACTGAACTTACGTTTTATAGGGGTGTTTAATTTTCAGTTAAATATTGAAAAGAGGTAGTTTCTGTCATTTGTTGTATCACATCATATGAATCGACTAGCAGAATACCAATTTATACTTGAAGTGATGTGATAGTTGTCACATCACATGAAGTGATGCGATTATGGGAATAGGGCTGTTAAAAGAACGAAACCTTTCGAGCTGGTGTAATTGTTAGGTTAAACACAGCATTGCGCTGTGTCTATTTTAAATAAATAAATAAAATTAATTTTAAATAGAAAAAAAAATACGATTAAAAATTTCAAAATACTGATATCGGCCTTAAAAAAGTAATTGAATTCTAAACGAGAATTGTTGTGTGAACAAAATTGAGATTCAATTCCAAACCCAATTCGTTGACAAATAAAATATGGTTGCTGTGAAATTACTATTTAAATATTTATCACAATTTATTTTAATTCTGCAAACCTTAGGGTAAGCTCAATTTGAAGGAATTCGTTTTTAATGTTATTAAATAAAATCTTTAGTTCTTTAGATCTATACTTACTCTCGTATTTATTTTTAATGTTATTTTGATCACAGTACTAAACTTAAGTTTGTTGCAAACATAGCAATTATTTCGTTTAATTAAAACCATTCGATCAATTCAGATCTAGCTTAGGTAAATTTTAATGAGGCATTAATAATAACATCAAATAACACGATACTCATTCAATCGTGCATAATAAATCAGTCAATTGTATCACATAGTACCAGGAAATTTGTAATTACATATTACTATGTATATTTTCATTATCGAATTCGGAGATATTAACTTTGATCAAATTTATTTGTGCAATTTCAACAACGTGACCGAATTCCGTTTTGCATTTTTTTTAAACATGTTTTTTAAATAAAAATCATCAAATTTGCAAATCAAACTAAAACTTTATTTTGAAAACAAATGTTAAATTGTATAGATCATTTTTCCCCCAACTAAAAACTAAAACTATTTTACCACCAACAGAATAATATAATAATATTATGTATTTAAAAATCAATGATTTTGCCAGGCTAAATTATTATACCACCACTAACTCCGATCTGACTCCGAATCCATAACTAGTTTTACCCATTGGTGTAGCTTGTACTAACAATATATATGCTCTCCATTCTCCACCCGCTACATTATCTGGCAAATCGAATAACATAGTACAATTTTGCCTTTCAATGTTCATGTTGACCTGTTCACCCCAAAATAATATTTTTTTTTTTAATATAAATAAAAATGATTAAATCATATTTTAAGTTACCCCTTTTTTTGGTGGGCACACTTTAGAATCCCATAATTTTGTTATATTATACCAGAAACCTTTTTCATTCAAGAATTCTTTACAACCATCTGCCCATGATAACGCGATTGACTGATCCTTCCATACTGATTGTTCGAGAGCTTGCGTTTTAATTATCACTTGCAATCGAAATTTAGGGTCAAATGATTTCACAACATCTACGTAACCATCTATTATAATATTCTCATCATCGATTTGTTCTAATTCCAAATTTTCCATAGAAAACACTTCCTTATAAGATTTAACACTTTTATCTAATTCATATTCGAATAGTTCATCATAGATATAGCCGCGGAATTTTTTACACTAGAATTACACATTTAAAAAAAAAAATGGAAAATTTAAATAAATTTGCTTATAATTTTAAAACACTTACATTATAAATTTGAATTAAATAAAAATAGTTTATCATGATAAATAAAATTAATTTCATTTTCACAAATTTTTCTGGTTTAAATTATGAACTTTTCAGGTTTAGCACTAAATTTTAAATGATATATGGAACCGGAAAATTTCTTATTTTATAGCAAATATATTCCTGTGATTCATTTACATATAAAATATTTTACAGAGAACAAGTGAAATACATATATAATTTTATATGATATAATTATCGTACTTCCGATCTTGATAGTTTAGGTAGTAACACCCTTTAGATATTCTGTTATTGTGATTATATGAAAGATACTTTAACGTCATTTATGTCGGCATTAATTTTTCCCCTAACTAAGGGGAAAATACTCATAAATTTACCAATATTGACGATTTTTTAAATATTCGTATTCATTGACGCAAAACCAACACAAATGTCTTATACAAGCCATATTATTGCCATACAAACACAAAATAAAACCTACTATTTCTGTAAGTATTAACGTCATAATACAGTATAATCTTTACATACTTTGATTTTAAATTGTAGCTTGTATCAAAAACAGTATAAAATATCACTAACACTTACAGAAAATAGTAGGTTTTGGATTTAATAATATGCGTGCGTCAAGGAAATAATATGGCTTGTATAAGACATTTGTGTTGGTTTTGATTGACGGTAAAACTGAAAACCTTAAAATTTTGTTGGCCCGCCTTGATTTTTGATTACTTCTGGAATTCATTTTATTAAATTTTAAACAAGTCGCTTAGAGATCAAAGGATTGAAAGCTTTCCATTCTTCTAGTACTACTGCCTTCGAATAGGCAATCAATATACATTTTCAATTGCTTTAGGTGGGAGTTCTAAGATGGTCATTCCAGCAAATTTGTTTTATTTACCGAAATCACTCTCGGCTACTTCGTGCTGTGTGACAAGGGACATAACTTTGCCGGTAGATTACTAGCTCACGTCAGCCTAGAAATAATTTTTCAATAGAAAGCTCCATTGTCTGCTCCAACATGGTGGTATACGTGGCTGAGTTCGCTTGCCCAGAGCATATAAAAGGAATACCGGTTTCTACTGACGACACACATCCCCAATTCTCGATGCTGCTGCCGCCTTGCTTGTCACTAGTAGCTAGGCATTTCGAATTATGCACTTCGCCTGTTGTTCGACGTGCGTGTTTAGTCCCAAATGTCACACGGTAACAATGATTTTTTATGGCTTATGTGAATTGTCAAATACTGTGTTTCTTATAATTTCTCAGCATATTTAGAACTGACCTCAATATTACATTCGTCCAACCAAAGAACTTAACTCTATCCCAAAATAGTTCAATGTTTTACATTTAGTTCAATGTTTTGTACTTTTTTGCTCAGTTAAGTCAATTTTTCGTTTCGGTCTCAGATAATAACGAGTCTTTACTAGGTTTTCGGCTTTTTCGGCCAAACTCGTCAGGTATTCGGCCAAACTCGTCAGGTCTTCGGCCAACTGTTTTCGCATAAATTGGCACCTGAAATCTGCTACTTGTATAATCAGCCAGTGGTAATGGTAATTTTGTTCCTACTTTTAATAGCGCCCTTTGATACCACCAATCTTCTCTAGTGGTTGTTTTTGTTTTCTACTCCTTTTTAGTCTATAAGTATGTATTAGAATGAATCTCTCTGTATATACGGATCGTTGGTTGCATATTTCAACGCGAAAATTTAATTTGGTTTGATTTCTCCGCGGGGAAAAATAAAAAAAATGTGCTGGAATGGCCGATCCCGAGTCCGGATTTAACCCCAACTGAATATTTATGGGATCTTGAAAAGAGGAAGATAAACACAAGAAAATATGAATCGATTGCCAATCTGAAGGAAGTGGTACTAGAAGAATGTTAAAGATTTAATAAGATGAATTGCAGAAGTAAGCAAAAATCAAGGCGGGCCAACATAATTTTAAGGTTTTCAGTTTTACCGTCAATGAATATGAATATTTAAAAAATCGTCAATATTGGAGAAAAATGCGAAAAAAGGGTGGTTCCTAATAATTTTGTAAATGTGTTTATAATATAACTTTAATATTACAAATTGTTGTAATCACTGATCAGAGCAGCGTCTAGAAGTCATAAGTTTATGCGTTATTTTGGCAGAAATCGAAACAGCATTTGCAATAAATACTTCCGGATGACAATAATTTAAGTTTAACACCATTACCTTAAATAATTGTACGAGGTAAATAACTAGATAATTTTAATTGGTAATAAAATTTACAAAATTATTTTCAAAACAGAAAAAAAACTATTATGGTCAAACTGCTGAAATCAATCAGCATTTTCCAAATTGTTTCGGAATTTGTTATATATTTTATCTATAAAATCTTTAATGTCGATGGTCAACCGCGCCAATGTTGTAAGCGTATAGTATGCTGCGTTTAGAGATAATTTCAATTTATCATTTGCAATGACCTTGCAATTTACTGTTTTAAACTAATCTGACGTTTTTGATTGTTGAGCTTAGAATAAAAAGCCTATAACGACACTCTAGTATGTTTGGGTTTGGCGGTACTACAAAACTTAGTCAGAAATAGCACCGACCATTTAAACTCCAGGTCACACCAGAATGTCGTTAACAGAAATCTCTCGACATAGGCTTGGGACGCGGTATTCTAGCTGGCTAGGCTTCAGAGTTAGGGCGTGAAAATTTCCCAAGCATGACGAGAGCTTGTCTAACCGCGTACGAAGAAAAAAAAAATAATAAATCGACAGTAAAGAAATTGAACGCATTGTATCCGGTTTTCCAACAGCACTAGATCGGAGTGAACTCCGAATATCATCCTAGTCACAGCATCACCCCATACAACTCTCTAACACTCTATTATTAAGAATTTAAAAGTCTAAAAATAATATAAAAAAAAAAACATAAAAGAAAATTAATTGAAAAACAATTTTAAAGAAAACTTTATGAAAACTTATCACTCCCTTTCACAAGAATATCAGTTGACGAAATGAACAACGAGAGAGCTGAACAGGAACATTTATTTATTTATTTATTATCATGTATAGCCTACAGTAATTACAATCGGCTATACAAACATGTTAAAAAAAATTATAAAATTAATTTGTAAAAATGAAATACAACACAAAAGGAATAAAAGATAGATAGAAAATGCCGAATATTTAGTTATTATTACATAAAAATTTAAATAAAGCTTTCTTAAACGACTCTCTGGACAAGTTGAAATAAAAAACATCGTAAAATTAAACTCTCGCGATGCTCTCAAAAGTGGTTCCGAAAGACCGTAATTAGTTGATACCTGGTTAATGAGTAACAGTCCATCGCGTGGACGCATTTGACGTACCGGAGCGTAAAGATTTAAGCGTGAAAGCAGCTCAGTACAATCGATTCGAGAACTGAAATAGGGAGAAAGAACATATTCAACAGACCGTTTAGACGGTAGACAACCAAGTGCATACAAAACAAACTGCTTCTGAACACTTTCTATTCTATCCGAATGACAGTGGTTAGATGGTGACCACACCGGCGGTGCATATTCTAAAATAGAACGAACAAAAGAACCGTACAGTGATGTTAGAGTAAGCGGGTCGATGAAGTCCTTACAGTTCCGCTTAATAAAACCCAACATAATGTATGCCTTATGTATAATGGTGTTGATATGTCTAGTAAAGGTGGCATCAGCTGAAAAAATTATACCCAGATCAGATATAAACTCAACTCTGACTACATCCTCACCATACAGACGATAACGATGGGACAGAGGTGACCGGGTACGATAAAATGAAAGACTCTTACACTTACTCACGTTTAGTCCCAATCTATTGCGAATAGACCAACTACAAAATTTGTCCAAATCATCTTGCAGCTTTACGCAATCGGACACGCTGTTGACCCGGGCGAAAATTTTCATATCATCGGCAAATAGGAGGCAGCTGGCCAACTCAAAGCAGTCAACAATATCGTTGATAAATAATATAAATAATAAAGGGCCAATATGACTTCCTTGAGGTACGCCAGATGTCACGCGAAATAGCTGTGAAGTAGAATCCAAAATCCTAACGGATTGCCAACGGTCGGAAAGGTAAGACTGCAACCATTCAATTGGGATGCACTGACAATTTAAGTTCTTTAATTTAGAGATCAGGAGCGAGTGGTCAATCTTATCGAAAATCAATATAAATAACATCTAGTTGCTGCCTGGAGTTTAAACTGCTAAATAAATTGCCACAAAAAGAAACCAGATTAGTCACTGTGGATCTGCCTGGATAAAACCCGTGGCAGAAGAAATTAATGATTTGGTATGGAAAACCAAGACCTTGTGAACCATAGATTCAAATAGTTTGGGTATAACGGAAAGAATGGAAATCCCCCGATAATTACTTACTTCGTTTCTTCTACCCGCCTTGAAAATGGGATGCAGGCAGCCAATTTTCCAAGGCTCAGGAAAAAACCCAACACATAAACTTTCATTAAACATGAAGGTAATTGGGCGGGACAAACTCTCGGCACAATGCTTAATAAGTGACCAGCGCCCTTTCTAACATCAAGATTAAGCAAGCAATCGCAAACTTCCTGCTCAGTAAATTTAAAATAATTAAATTCCACGAAACTGCTAGCGCATGAAGGAATGGTAGGGGACATCGTAGCTGGTTCGTATACTGAGGCAAAATAGCTAGCAAATAAATTACAGATCTCCGAGGGTTGACTAGCGACGGAGTTCTGGTAAGACATAGGAGTAGGAAAACCAACCACTTTTCTCTTACTATTCATAAAACTCTAGAACTCCTTTGTATTTGATGTCAATTCCTCCTCGATTCGCACAACGTATTGGTTATATAAAAACCAATTTAAACTTTTAAACTCTTTGCGAGCATTATCAAATTTGAGATAAAATTGAACCCCGTACCGCCTGTATAATGAATGGAACTTATTGCGGCGATTCTCCAGATTTATTAATCTATTGTTATACCAGGGCTCCCGAAAGCCGGTTTTTTTTAAGTGTCTTTCAATGCCACTTCTGAGAATGTCGTTAAACATCAAAACAATGTCATTTAAATTACCGCCACTTTGCAAAAAGTCCCAATCAGAATTGCTGAGGAACTCGTTTAAGGAAGCGTAGTCGGCATTTCTGAAATTAAAATAAAACTTGTTAGAAAAGGAATCAATTGAACAATTTATATGAAAAATATTTATCGTAATTGGTGTGTGGTAGATGCTCTGAGAGCCGGTGAAATCCAAACATGATGAAACCTCCGAATGCATGACGTCATTGGCAAATAACAGGTCATGGAGTTTCCCTTGACTGTTGCTAGTACGGTTCAGCTGCTTGGTTGAGATGCTAGCAAAGTAGTCTATAATGTATAATGCCCTTTGGTCAGTAGAAAGCGATGTAAAGACACCATCAACATCAATCCAAGATATGTCGGGCAGATTAAAGTCGCCCACAATTACAAGTTGATCATTAGGACGCACTGAAGGCATCACAACTGAGTCTATGAAATTGATTATTCTTTCAAAATATTCCAAATTCGAACCATAGAGAGCATACACTGCGATGATGACGATAGATGAACTGGCCACCTTAACACGAACAGCAATGACGTCAAGACTAGGATGACAGACAACCAACTCATTAGGAATGGAAACTTTAACCGCAATCAATACCCCACCCCCTCTAAGCCTGGTGTCAAAATCATATCTGTCCTTCCTGTGAACGACATAGTCCGGAGGGAAATATTCACCAGAATACATATTGACAGTAAGCCAGGTCTCACAGATTATTATGATATCATAATCATTGTCCAGAACGCCTAAGCGAAAATTCTTGGCTTTACTTCGGATGCTAGAGGCGTTTATATAATAGAAAAAACCATAACATGCAAAAAAAAAACTTTGTATGAGCCTACGCGTGTGCAAAAGAATTAAAGGAAAATGATAACCATATAAACAATAAAAACCAGAATTAAGAATGAAAATAAATTTACAAAAGAAAATTATGTATTTTTATAGAAACAATTAAATTTACCAAAAGAAGCAAAAAGAAAATTAATTAAGATATTATCGAAATAAAATTAATTATATAAACAACAATAAAAAAAAAATATGTGAAATAATTATAAATGAACTTTACCGCTAACTGCACCCGGCTGCTACTACAAATGACCCTCAAATTTATGTTAACTGCACCAACAATCTTTCAGAAATAATAATGCCATATGGATTGAAATAAGAACATCTGTGATGGAACCGCTACACGTATATAGAAATTCGGCATTCAGCACCACTCAATATATCAGCTCATCAAGTACTGTTCATAGCACATAATTTAGTGCTTAGTGATGACATGAAAATAGGCAACAAACGGCTTTCAAAACTAGCATTGCCTTGATGTACCGTAGACAAAAATTTGCTCGAACATTTTTGAACATATACTGCAAATTATCACGGAACAATCTCCCATGTGAGAATTAATCAACTCAATTCCAAAATACAGCCTCGCACGCAATACAGACCAAGCAGACAAGATTTTGCCCAGCCCTGCATTTTAAGGTTTATAATAAAAAACAATCACTCAATGTTTAATTTTTTATTTTTCATTCACTGAATTACATATAATATTTATTTATAACAATAACCAATAACAAAGTTTATTCTTATGAATTGACAAAATGATATCCATAAGGATTTTTTTTTTTGTATATTTGAATTACAGATAATCAGATTTTTTCGTTACAATTTTTTTTTTAACTACTTACACAAAAATGACTATTCGTCATCATACAAAAAAAAAAATACAAAAAAAAAAAAAATTTCAAACATCTCGTCAGAGAGACTTTAAAATAAATTAACCGTCCACCATGGAGATAAAAACTTGACTGTCTCAAAAAAAATCTTATCACGGATCGATAACAAAAAATTATCGATTCCCCACAATAACAAGTAATCAAAATCATAAAAATTTCGTTTCCCCTCTCTCTTTTCGTTCAGTTGCCCATCAAACAGGGCTGTGCATCGGAGTGATTTTATGAGCAGGGACGAAGCAAGTAGGCGTCGTCACAAGCCTTATGTATGCATTTAAAAAATGAAAACTGGGAAATAACGAATAAACAAATTTGCAGATATTAACTTTGATCAAAGGACCCTATAGGATAAGCATAGTAAATTGGGCCCAAAACAACGTATTTTCTATTTTCCCCATAGATAAGCTTGGGCCCAGTTGCATGAAATGGAATACATCATTTTTCGATATTTCTAAATATTTTTTGCGACTTTTTAGGATTGGTGGTTCTTTAGTATATTGTTTTATAATTGCAAAAATATTTCGCAACTCCCTCCCACTTGTTTACAGGGTGTTACAGCAGTTTTATGCATTTGTCATTTTTATAATTTTTATATTTTTCTAAATTCAATAAATTGCTTTGTTTTGAATAAAAAAATATTCCAGACAGTAATTATGGTGTATGTTAGCCTAATTATGCGAATTATAATTAATTTGCACACTACAGTGACGCACTTCCGGTTTTGAATGCAAATATTACATAATTGAATATACATCATTTTTCGATATTTCTAAATATTTTTTGCGACTTTTTAGGATTGGTGGTTCTTTAGTATATTGTTTTATAATTGCAAAAATATTTCGCAACTCCCTCCCACTTGTTTACAGGGTGTTACAGCAGTTTTATGCATTTGTCATTTTTATAATTTTTATATTTTTCTAAATTCAATAAATTGCTTTGTTTTGAATAAAAAAATATTCCAGACAGTAATTATAGTGTATGTTAGCCTAATTATGCGAATTATAATTAATTTGCACACTACAGTGACGTACAGTCCTGTACTAAATGATAACCGCACCTCTAATTTAAGATTTATTTCATTTCAAATAAATTCATTTAAAATTGTTCCTATATATGCAAAAATAATACTCTTCAGTTTACCAATGCGTGCACAAATACAAATCATTATTTTCTGCGGGATCATGGACAATTGGAGAACCCCCATTTAGTATGGTTATAAAAGATAGCCGCTTAAGTATTATAGCCGTTAAATATTATTCCGATTTTTGTTATTTTTTAAATATGGGTGGAAAAGGTAGTTTGAACGAGTTTGATAAATTGACGTTATTAAGAAAAGTAATATGAGTATCCGTTAATAGCAGAAAATATTAGTTGGAGTGAGAAGGTAGTGCTAAATTATTTAAAAAATTCGCAATTATACGGTTCGCATAAAAGTGCAGGCCGCCGGCCAGTGGAACTTATTGATAGAGAAAAACGGTTAATTTTACGAAACGTCTCTAATTTTATTGGCACCGTGCAACAAATTGCGTTAAAAGCTTGAGATAATACAAAGATTTGTAATGTGAGGAAAGTATTAAGAGAGTCAGATAATATACAAATCAAAAAATTACAAAGAAAACCACAACTGTTATCAAATCATAAAGATGCCAAATTGCGTTTCGCGAAGGAACATATGTCGTGGAAGAAAAAGTGGCAGCGCGTTATTTTTAGTGACGAAAAAAATTGAATATGGATAGCCTTGATTAATGGCAATATTATTTTCACGACCTTTGAAAAGAACTTCTTGTGCTATCGAGGCGTCAACGAGGTGGAGGATCTCTGATTGTTTGGGGTGCAATTGGCTATGGAGGAAGAATGGATGTGAAGTTTATGTCCGGTCGTCTTAACAGCAACCGGTATAAATCCATGCTATCCCGAAACATTACCAGTTGTTGATGCACAAAATGGCGACCCAAACTTTATTTTCCAGCAGGATAATGCAGCCGTACACACCGCCGGGATAGTAAATTATTGGTTTACGGAGGCTCAGATACCAGTTTTGAAACAGCCAGCAAGGTCACTCGACATTAACAGCATCGAAAACATATGGGGTGTACTCAGCAGAGTTGTATATGCTGAAGGAACACAATACAGCAGCGTTCATGAACTAAAGTCATCAGTACAACGCGAATTGGCTAATATTTCAAATTAATATGCCAAAACTTGTACAAAAGTATGCCAAATCGAATTTTCGAAATAATTAAAAACAATGGCCGAAACACAAAATATTAATTGGAATAAAAAATCATTTTTATAACTGTGCTTTTTATATTTATTTCCTATTAAAAACAATAAAATATTGTGTGCGGCTATCTTTTATTACCATACTAAATGAGGGTTACCCATAAATTTTCCATGACGCCGCAGAGAATAAAGTTGGTAAAGTGAAAAGTATTATTTTTGCAAAGGAAGAATTTTAAAAGAATTTATTTGAAATTAAATAAATCTTAAATTAGGAGTGCGGCTATCATTTAGTACTTGACTGTATAATTAATTTGCACACTACCAAGCCAAACAGAAGTGCGATCATTATTAATAAAAAATCTAAAAATTGTATTCAATTGGTATTTCATTTATTATCGTTTTTATTTTACCGGAGAATTTTTGGATAAGCGCAGAAATAACCTTATTCCAAAATAAGCAGCATAAAAAATTCACATTATTTTGGAAGGAGCAAAACAAACTTATCCATAGAAACATTCCTTACTAAACTATTGTAACTTTAGAACAAGTTATGTAGAGACTCAATCTGAATCGGAGTCTGAGATTTGACAACCAGAATTCATAGCATTTATAATATTATCTGCTAGACCTTTGCGGTGCTTTGATAATACATGTGGGTTGTGTCTTGCGTAGCCCAAATACCATATCACTGAAGTTATATGACTGCATGTACCGACAACTCTGCTCCCAGTTTTGCACTTACAGTAATATCCTAAAATTGATTCGGCTCCACTACCATTAGGAAAGAATTCTAACCATAACTGATGAATCCGAGTTGACGAAAAACGAATTCAATTTTGCGTCTTATCAAATTCTTCATTTCGTTATGTATAAAGATCTTGTAACTAGAATCTGCCTTCATGTGTTCATAAGTATATCATTTTCCTTGGTCTAACTGATACATACCTAAAGTGATATTTTTAATTTCTTCTTCTGATAAACATGGAAAGTCTTGAATCTGATTAGTAGCCTCCTCCCAACAAATTCGTTTGTTTTCAAGGCCTAGCTCTTCAATCTTCTTTTGAAGAGAATTGTCATCATTCATTTTGCTCATTGCCTTCTATGCATAACGTGCATGATTTTCGTTTTCTATAAACATAGGAGGACTGTATGCATTCAGTAAGGCACAAGGAATTTTAGTTAAAGATGACAGCTTGGGGAAATAAGTGACTTCAATAGTTGAAGCAAAGAACTTGTATTTTTTGATTCTGCTGTTCACACTTTCCACTATCCATCGATTCATAGTCACAGCTCTGGACTCATTAGCATCTTTTGTGCAAAACTGCTTTTGTCCCTTGGTTAGTAAATGAGGCATTATTGGATTAAGTTTTAGCAATTTCAACTTTTCTATGACATCTCTGAACCCACGATCGAGAAGTAAAACATCATTCTCTAAGAAATATTTTTTAAATCCATAAGGGGTAGAAATCAAGTATTCTAAAATTTTTGAATCGCTATTGTCGTTGTTTGCAAAAACAAACCTTCAACCTCAAGAATGTATCCGTCAGGGAAAACCAAAATCATGGGCTTCAATAAGTTTCTGTATGTATGATTGGAATACGTCAATAATTGTAACTCCTGATCACATGACTTTTGAACATATAGATAAGTACCATCAATGATAACTACAATAGAATTTTCATCTGCACCCAGAAGTTTATGAGCCATTTTAGTTTGATGTTTCATTGCATCTTCTCGTGATAGATGATTATAACCTAAATGAAGATGGACAAAATGCTCATCCAAAGCTTTTCGAACAGATTCAAAGATTGCAGACACTCTTGCTTGACCATCTACATACATTGAATAAATATGCCAAAAATTCCTGTGACAAGTTTACTAGGAATATTTCAAACGCATTTCTCGTAAATCTGTTGCAACTATTTCTGATGTGTGGCTTTACAAAAGCATGAAGGCAATCGAAATTTTTTTGTGAAATCCCAGTGAATTTCTGATAATTATATGGAGTTATTGGAGAGCCGTTGTCGAAATCGATTTTAGAGTATGAGTTGGCCTTACTAAAGTAAACGGCATTGAAAAATTCTTCAATATCTTCAGCGGACAATTATTATTATTATTATTATTAGTTGAGGGCCATGTGGGCGTTCAAGCCACCCCGCACTGCGACCTAAAAGATCTTTTGTGCATGGACCCTACTTAATGAGCCGTCCAGTCAATATTCAGGCTCTTAATGAACCTGACAATACTGCCGGCCGGTATATGGTGCATACCATCCGGGCTCATTACTCTCCCTCCTAGGTGTTGTAACCTTTTGCAGAAAATGGCTGGGCAATGGCACAGAACATGTTCCGCTGATTCCGCTTCCATGTCACAGAAGCGACATCTATCCGTCGAACTTAGGCCCATTTTCTTTAGGTGATACCTTAAGGGGATGTGACCTGTGAGGAAGCCGGTAAGCAGCCTCAACTCAGGTTTCCTAAGTACGAGACATTCCTTGGCCCTGGCCGACGAAGGTGAAATAAATTCCTTCGCCTGTCGCAAACCTGGAATTCCGCGCCAGTAAGAGAACTTTTGCACATCCTCCCAGCGTTTAACTGCTGCCCTATGGTGCCCCTTAGAGACGCCGCAGAAGGGCTCTGGTCCAATTAATGGAAAGGCAGATCCCTCGCGGGCGAGGACATCAGCTGCCTCGTTTCCCACAATTCCAGTGTGGCCTGGCACCCAAACAAGTGTTACCTTATTTGAGCTTGCCAGCAATTTAATAACCTTCAGACAATCCCATACCAGCCTTGACTCAATGGTAAAAGACCTAAGA
Organism: Tipula helvola; assembly: GCA_963556165.1. Taxonomy (NCBI): domain Eukaryota; kingdom Metazoa; phylum Arthropoda; class Insecta; order Diptera; family Tipulidae; genus Tipula; species Tipula helvola. The sequence goes on along the minus strand of OY744482.1, from coordinate 37,779,529 downwards.
GCCTTTAAGGCCGATTGGCTGTCTGATACTATATAAACCTTTGCGTCGTTTAGGCCTTTAGAAATGCCTATCCTAGCACAAAGTTCTATAGCATGCACTCCTGCTTGAAAGACGGTTGCATTGGTACCCAAGGACTTCGAGAGTGATACTCCACTCCCATGTATTCCTACCCCCGCCCCATCTTCCGTTTTTGATCCATCTGTAAACCACACCAATGACCCTCGCTCAAAGGATGGTCCCCCTGTACTTCACTCCTCCCGGTTAGGTAATCTAACACAAAATGGTTTGTGGAAATCCAGTTTGGCTGGCATACAGTCGGAAGGCATTCCTATAGTGGGGTCTGTCTGAAACTCCTTAAGGATCTCCAGATGGCCCACCATATTGCCTGGTTTGATGTTACCCTCCGCCTGCATCTTAAGGGCCATAGTAGCAGTATCCTTTTTTACATGCAGATGCAATGGAGTTAGTCCTAGGAGTGTCTCCATTGCTGCGGTCGGACATGTTTTCATTGAGCCCGTAACCCCAATGCAGGCCATACGCTGAACCTTATTCAATAAAGTTTGCGCTGTCCTTTGTTGAGTTTTAGGCCACCACACTAGCGATGCGTAAGTGATCATATGCCTAATAATTGTTAGAAATGACCAGTAGATCATTTTTGGTTGTAGTCCCCAAATACGTCCATAGAGTCTCTGACAGGCCCAAAAAGCCTTTGTGGCTCTATTTTGAATTTTTTGTATATGTTGTTCCCAGTTCAGTTTATGATCCAGGATAACCCCTATATATTTAACCTCTTTGGAAAAGGCAACAATAGTACCGTTCAACGAGGGAGCTACAAGCGAGAGCTTTCTCCTCCTCGTAAAAGGGACAATGACAGTTTTGTTTGGATTGACACTAAGTCCTTCCTTGTCACACCACTGCCATATCAAGTTGAGTGCATTTTGCATGAGATCAGAGATGATCTCATCAAACCTGCCTCTAATCACGATAGCCACGTCATCCGCATAGCCCTGGACATCAAACCCATGGCTATTCAGGAGGATCAGCAGTCTATCATTAACCAATGACCATAAAAGAGGAGATAGTACACCTCCTTGGGGACAGCCCTTTACGGCCCTGATGGTTACTGACTCGCCACCTAATGTGGCTGTAATATGTTCAGCGGACAATACTATTGTTTCTTTAGTTGCAACTAATGATTCTAAAGTCTTCTTATTAAACAAGCCATTTTTGTCAAAATGTGAGCGACAGCATCTATTGCTCATTGGAATAACAATTTTCTTTCTTTTCCACATATCGATTCTCTGTGTACCAGAGCAGCTAGGAAGATTGACTATAATTCCATTTCTTGGAACAGAAGAAACTTTGCTTGACGTTACAGAAGCTTGACTACTGAGAAATTCAGATGTAAATTCAGATTGAGATTCAGTACTTGTGTTTTCTAATGTCGAAAATGAAGTTGTACTATTCATGGTTGAAGCCTGGAAATCAATCTCTGAAGATGTAGTGCAACAAGAACTATCAGGAGTTATATCCATTTCATAATTATGCAAATTATTGTCCACAGTATTACCCTCAGCTGTATTACCAGGCAGTAAGTGATATCTTTTGAACTTTAATCTTGAATGACACTTCAAACAGGCATAACTATTTGGATTATATGACTTTCCTACGCTTTTTGAGTATGTAGTAACATTTATCCATAAAGAAAATGCTCCTAAAGTGCAAACTCCTCGCCATTTCAATATGCGTGACTTACATATGCGACAGAGAATATGAGATCGTTCAACTACAATAAACAATTTTATGAGATTACATGCAAAATAAATATAAAAAGTACATTTTACCTTCTGGACCCATTAGTGTTAAGTCAAACAGTTCTAATGATGATGAACACACAAGTTAACGAATTGTAAAAGTATTAAAGATTATGTTACACACAAGTTATATTACTCAAAACAAGACTTGAAATACGATTTATACAACAGTAGTTATACAACAAGAGGTTCGAAAATAATCTAATATACAGTTAAGAGGACGAGATGTGTTTCCTAGGTAACACATCGAGCCCGCAACTGTATATTCAGATGATTTTCGAAGCTAGAGTTGTATACGTTAAGACTATACAACGAATCAACCAAATATATTACACAACCAAATAAAAACTGCACCAAATAAACTCATTTTTGCGAAATGTCAAAAATATTAATTGTTTGTTTATATTCATGGATGATATGATTATAACATAATATGATTTACTTGTTTGTGGCCGAAACACCACTAGTTGTGTTAAATTGAACTATCTGATTGGTCTATTTTCCAATGAGTTGTATAGTCTGTTATATATGTGATTGTTATATAAACATAAAAGTTATGAACCAAATTGTACTGATTGAGATTGAGAGTAATGTGTAATGTGTATCTGACATCTCTTGCATAAAAATAATTTTTTTAGTCCAATTGTATGCGAACAAAGAAGGGGCTGCTAGAGAATTTTTAGTATGTTGTTCTACGATTCTTATATAACATATATGTGAAAAATCAAAATTGTATCTCAATGCGAACATATGTAAAATGCCATTGTTCTATGCTTTCCTATGCTTACACATGTAAAAATTGGTCTAGTAAAAATTCAGTTTCTGGAAAACGAAGAAAAGGCTGCCGCTCATATTTTGCAGACAGGTTTCGAAAGATGTGATTAAACATATATTTCAATTTCAAGGCTCTATCTTCATGCGAAAGTACAAAAACGAGGGGCCCAATTTTCACTACATATCACATAGGGGCCTTTATTTGTGTAATTTGAACAACGTGACCGAATTCCGTTTTACATTTTTTTAAACATGTTTTTTAAATAAAAATCATCAAATTTGCAAATCAAACTAAAACTTTATTTAAAAACAAATGTTAAATTATAGATCATTTTCCCCCAACTAAAAACTAAAACTATTTTACCACCAATAGAATATAATATACATATGTATATTTAAAAATCAATGATTTTGCCAGGCTAGATTATTATACAACTACTAACTCCATTGCGATTCCAAATCCAAAACTAGTTATACCCATTAGTGTAGGTTGTATTATCAATATAAATGCTCTCCATTCTCCTCCCGGTAAATTATTTGGCAAATCCAATAAACCAGTACAATTTTGTCTTTCAATGCGCATTTTACCCTGTTCACGCAAAATAATTTATTAATTTTCATTTTATTTTGTTCAATATAAATAGTAAATTCCTATTTTAAGTTACCCCTTTTCTTGGTGGGCACACTTTAGAATCCCATAATTTTGTAAAATTATACCAGAAAGCATTTTTATTCAAAAATTCTTTACAACCATCTGCCCATGATAACGCGATTGGCTGATCCTTCCACACAGATTGTTCGAGAGCTTGCGTTCGTAATAACACTTGGATTGGTGTATTAAGGTCAAATGATTTTAGAACATCTATGTAACCACCTACTAAAATATTCTCATCATCGATTTGTTCTAATTCCAAATTTTTTTTAGAGAACAGTTCCTTATAAGATTTAACATTTTTATCTATTTCATATCCAATAATCCAATACTACGATTTAATAAATCGGATTTAGTGAATTTTTCGAGTTTAGTCGCAGTATGTCAATCTCGATTTTAACTAATCGCGTTGTTTTGCATAGATTGAACGAGTTTAGCTAAATCGAATTTATTAAACCGCAGTCTGTCTAGGGTATTAGAGGAAAATACTCACAAATTTTCCAAACAAGGAATGCCTTATTTTTTCGCATTTTTCACCAATATTGACGATTCTTTTTATTATTATTTTTTAAATATTCATATTCATTGACGGTACAACTGAAAACCTTACACGGTGGGCTTGAATCCGGCGTGAATGCTTTTGTTTAGCACTTCCAATTTTCTTTCGGCATTCGATTCCTGGACTCGTCAGAAGGTCAGAAAACAAAATCCACCGTAATCCTTAGAGCCGATTTTGAGAAAAACACATTTTTCTGGACTAATTTGTCTGGACAAAATACATGTATTAATGAAAAATTTGGGAAATTGAGGATTTTTATCGCACATCTTCGCAGGGTGAAGGGTGATTATTTGAATTTAACCAAGTTGTTTCGACATTGTCGAACGCTCAAAACTTACCATGAATACTCTCCGAAATAGTAATTCGACTCCAGAGAACTGGATTTGTGAGGTAAAAATGAAATTACTAGAAAACTTGTATCTTTGTAATTGGTTTATTTTCTCGACAACTATTGTTCAATTTTTCTACAAAACACACTTCTGAATACTTTGAAATAAGGTATGTGAAAACAACTAATAACATAAAACAAACAAATAATAGCATGAAATCAAAATTACTCATTTTTCGTCTACCGATAACTGACAAGTTAGAAATGAACGCTGTTATATTCCTGGACCGCAGTCAGTAATTTATTACCATAATGGGAATGGTTTTTCCCAACTTTATATTTTTCACAGGTCATTTTAAAATCGTGATGCGCAGATTTCATGGCTTGTTTGCTAAAAAAACCCTAATCCTTTTTTGGTTTTTGCACAAAACTCATAGAAGTTCGAGATTTGTCTGTATTATCAATTAATATGATTTTTTCGGCTTTTTATAGACAAAATATATTATTTTTAATAGCATTCCTATTATTACAACTTGTTAAGTGTTATACGATGTATTATACCCTTCTAAAAAATGCGAACTTTCATTAAGCTCTTGGTCGTTTGGTTTCGTACTGATAAAAAGTTGGTCTACTCATCAGGTAGCTACGATCTAACTACACAAATTCAATTTTCTCACCTTTTACGTATAGTACTAGGTAAGAACGTAATGATTTAGTGAATTACCAAATCTAAAACTCAAGGAAAGCTCTCATTATGTTTATTAAGCCCACATAATTTAAGGCCGGACCAGACGGTGTGGAAATCGACAAATGTCGGTCGACCAACGTTGGATCATACATATCGTATGGAAAAATAAACACACTGTTCAAGTATGAGGCATACGTACCCTACACACGACACGTCCAATGTTGGTTACGTAAATTTAAGCGAATGTGTACCAAACTAGATATTTACAAAAGTTTGAAATAGTGCATTCTAAATTTTAAAATTATGTCTCTGTTCATAATTTGGATTTACTTTTTTGTTCATACGTTATGGACAAATACAGGAACTAGAATGTACCTTGTAGCAAGTTTTCCTACTAGAACTTACCTAAATGACAAAATAACCAGCTTTAATTAAATAAATATAGAGGAATAGTTTTCTTATCTCGACAAACATGTACCAACCTACAATTGCATTTGAAAATAGTTTTCTAAGTTACAAAACAAGATGAAACTTCATTGCTGTAAAGAAACAATTCAATTAGTCTCCTTAATTATAATTTCATATACCTATGCCCGATTTCAGAACAAAACAGCAATTCGTCAGTTAAATAATATTTTTTTCTCTTTCGTCTTTTATGAAATTGCAATTTGTTTCATAATTCCAAATCAATGCTATCTGGATCATAATTCCTTTTTACATGAACATTTTAAAGGGAGAATTAATTTTTATTTGAGCGATATTGAAAAGTCAAATATTTAATTCTCCCTTTAAAATTCTCATGTAAAAAAGAATTATGATCCAGATAGCATTGATTTGGAATTATGAAACAAATTGCAATTTCATAAAAGACGAAAGAGAAAAAATATTATTTAACTGACGAATTGCTGTTTTGTTCTGAAATCGGGCACTAATCGTATAACTTTTTACACTTTCTGCCGTAGGCACTTGGCGAAAGACAATACACACATTTCGAAATTTTTTAATAAATCTTGTTAAATATTTCATACATACATACATAAATCGTAGATCTTAAAAATCCTTAGGGAAATTACGACGTATAAAATTAGCATTCATATTGTGAAATTTATTAAAATTGCCGCCAAAGAAAAACGGCACTTCCAATGATTATAATTTCAACTGTTTCGAGCTCAGGACACTCCCTTCAACAAGGTTCACTATGATTTTTTTTAGTGACAGAACTTTTCATTAAAATTGGTTTCCAGCACACCGTGGTATGCATTTAAAAAATGAAAACTGGGAAATGACGAATAAACAAATTTCCAGATATTAACTTTGATCAAATTTATTTGTGTAATTTGAACAAACGATTCCGTTTTGCATTTTTTTAAATAAAAATCATCAAATTTGCAAACCAAACTAAAACTTTATTTGAAAACAAATTTTAAATTATATGTATGTAGATCATTTTTTCCCCAACTAAATACTAAAACTATTTTACCACCAATAGAATATAATATGTATTTAAAAATCAATGATTTTGCCAGGCTAAATTATTATACCTCTACTAACTCCGATCCGACTCCGAATCCATAAGTAGTTTTACCCATTGGTGTAGCTTGTACTATCATTATAAATGCTCTCCATTGTCCAGCCGGTATGTTTTTTGGCAAATCCAATAAAATAGTACAATTTTGCCTTTCAATGTTCATTTTAACCTGTTCACCCAAAAATAATTTTTTTTTTTGTTCAATATAAATAAAAATGATTAAATCAGATTTTAAGTTGTTACCCCTTTTTGTGGTGGGCACACTGAAGAATCCCATAATTTTGTTATATTATACCAGAAACCATTTTTATTCAAAAATTCTTTACAACCATCTGCCCATGATAACGCGATTGGCTGATCCTTCCATACTGATTGTTCGAGAGCTTGCGTTTTTAATATCACTTGCAATGGAAAATTAGGGTCAAATGATTTTATAACATCTACGTGACCAGCTACTATAATATTCTCATCATCGATTTGTTCTAATTCCATATTTTCTATAGAAAACACTTCTTTATAAGATTTAACACTTTTATCTATTTCATATTCGAGTAGTTCATCATGCATATAGAAGCGAAATTTTTTACACTAGAATTACACATTTAAAAAAAAAATGGAAAATTTAAATAAATTTGCTTTTAATTTTAAAACACTTACATTATAAATTTGAATTAAATAAAAATAGTTTATCATGATAAATAAAATTAATTTCATTTTCACAAATTTTTCTGGTTTAAATTATGAACTTTTCAGGTTTAGCACTAAATTTTAAATGATACATGGAACCGGAAAATTTCTTATTTTATAGCAAATAAATTCCTCATGTGATTCATTTACATATAAAATATTTTACATAGAACAAGTGAAATATATAATTTCCTATAATTATCGTACTTCCTATATTCGATTTGATAATCTGGTCAAAATTGTTATTGAAATCCGATCTTGATAGCTTAGGTAGTAACACCCTTTAGATACTCTGTTATTGTGATTATATGAATGATACTTTGACGTCATTTATGCTGGCATTAATTTTTGTGTAATCTAGATTGTAGTTGAGTAATTAATATTGTTGTTGTGATAGTGGTGTCTTCTGTGAGAAATTGAATGTGAACCACTCACTATTTCTCACCTTCAGGCTGAATTAGTCGCGATAATGTAGGCCGTGGATTTGGTATAATTTAGTTTTTTTAACGGATATTCACGTTTTCACGGACAGTCAGGCCTATTAAATCGCTACGATGTTACTTCCTTACGTTGAAGGTAGCCCAGAGCTCTCTCTCATGATGGCAGATCAGTTTAACATCCACTTAACGTGCGTGTCAAGGCTCTACAGTGTTGCAGGGAATGTAAAGGCGGATAAACTCGCTCGTCAGGGTACATATTGCCTGGTGTCCGGACAGTTCCAAGAATGAGCGTTAATAGCGTTCGAAGGATCAGACAAGGAACAGTAACAACTTTGCAAACAATTAATGAATTGTGTGTATTGGAGCGATACAAAGTAACTGTAGATGGTAAGTCATTTTTATTATATGACTCTGAAGCCGTAAAAAATCGTATTCGTATTTTGTTGTTTTCAACAGAAGAAAATTTGAAATTTTTGAGCAATGTAAATACTTGGTACATGGAAGGTACATTTAAAATTATGCCTTTGATTTTAAATCAATTGTTTACAATTTACGGCGTCAAAAAAAATTTATCGTTACCACTTGTATTATGTACCGTAAAATGGGGTGAATAGAAACAGCGGGGTGAATAGAAACAAAACTTTAAAAAATAATTAACTTGATAATTTTTCATAATACATAATAAACAAAAAGCAACGTTAATTTTTTAAGTTGGTGATGAATGCAAAAATAGAAATAATAGGGATTTTTGGTGGAACACCGGCAGTTTTAAAGAATATATTGGTAAATATAAATCAACATTTTTTGGCTCGAAAAATACGCTAAAAAACTTTGTATGTAATTGAGCCATCGTTGGAGTAATATCAGAGAAAATTGATGTAAGTTGTTCAATTATGTCTTCTTTTTACTTGTGTAGTTAAAATTGTAATTAACTTTTACCGTTTTTCCTAAATTTTACCATTTTGTAGTTTAGTGTCAAAAAATAGGAAGTGTGGGGTGAATAGAAACACCAGAAATTAGTGTTTTTATTCACATTATTAAGTTTTCCTTAATTTCAAATTACTAAATTTCCCTAATGTTAAATTATTATAGTATATACAGTAATACCTCGATATAACGGACTAATTCGAACCAGGGCAATCCGTTATAGCCGATTGTCCGTTATATAAAAATGTATGATTTTCTTTCTCTTTCGGTCATTACATGATAACCCGGACAACCTTCATCTTCTTCCAACCACTGTGACACATCTTCCGCAACCACGTTTTCACCATTATTCTGCTGAAATCGGTTACTTCTAGCCTTTTTAAATCTACACCGACTAAAGTTCGAGTTCCCCACTAAAGTTCGTACTTACACTTAATTCCAGGCTGCCGCAAAATGAAAAATTGCTGATTTTAGGTTAGTTTTTTAAATTTTGTAAGGTATAGGTACTGCCCTCTAGTGTCTTCTTTAACAAATTCATCTGGTAATTCAATCATTACTTCCTCTAGAAATTTTTTGCGGTACATACGTTTGGTAGCCAAAATTATTCCTTGGTCGATTTTGTAAATGATAAGTGAAGTTGTATTTTTGTACTGGATGAGTGAAGTTGTATATAAACATAATAAGTAATTAAGTATCTATGTACTCTAATTAAAAAAAAAATGTCCGGTTTATCCGAAGTCCGGTATATCGGGGTCCGTTATATCGAGGTTTTACTGTATTTCGGTTTTTGATTGCTACAGAGTATTAAAATGCCCAGACAATACAAGTCGAAGAGCTAAAAACATTATAAAAAGCGTGATCCTCTGATATTGAAACAAGCAGTTGAAGATGTTAAAAATAATAAGTTATGATTAAGGAAATCATCGGAGAAATACGGTATACACCATTCCGTGATATATCGCCATTTAAAAAAGGTGATAAAATACAAAATCAGGGGGACCAACCTGCTTAAACGAAACTGAAGAAAAAATCCCTGTGGACAAATTGATCATTTGTTCAGAGTGGGTTATCCCATTTATACAATAACATTACGAATGAATATTGAAGAATTGTTAAACCGGCAAGAGAGATAGATCGAAAAATTTAAGGACAACTTACCCGGTAAAGAATTCATCTGCTTGTTTCTGAAACGATACAAGCAAGCATTATCTCACCGCCGGTTATTCCAAAATACCAAAAGAAATCGGGCTGCTGTTTCACCAGAAATCATAAATGAATATAGGAATAGAAAGAAACCGAAATTCAATGTCTGTTTCTATTCACCCCAATATCAGGTGAATAGAAACAGTGAGGTTTTTTTTTAAAAAAATCCGCCATATTCATTTCTAATAGATCAAAGTAGTTTGAAATGGAAAGAGTACACCAAGACCCATATTTTAAGATATTTCATTATATTAAAGACAAATATCCTCTTAGCAGTACATGCTTGTAAACTTGAAAAGTGTTTCTATTCACCCCATTTTACGGTACTACATATTTCCAAATAAGAATACAGATACTTTAAGAATTTATTTGAGCAGTTGAAAATATTATCATCCGGTTTAAATCCTACCAGTGTTATGTCTGATTTTGAACAAGCAATTGTGAATGGTGATCAGTTTTCCTTTTCTGGCGCTAGACAATATTTTTGTCTCTTTCATTTTTAACAGAATCTGTATCGGAAATTATGTAAAGTAGGGTTCAAAAATCAATACAATCAAGATGCAGAGCTTGTTCACAAAATTAAAATCTTATTAGCACTTGCGTTTGTTCCTTCATTTGAATCATTAAAAGAGCGAAATATAATTTCTGAAGCAGTCAATGAACTATTTCGAAGATAATTATGTGAGTAGATTAGACGTTCGCATTAAAAACACATCCGGTAGGCGAGATTCAAGGTATGCCAGCAAAGCATGGAATGTTTATGAAGCCATGCAACAAGGATTCCCGCGAACAAACAATAATGTCCATAGGGTTTCAAGAAATTGGTTGGCTCAGAGCATCCTTCAATGGTATTTTTTGGAAAAATTGCAATTGGAACAGTCAAAAATGAAATAAAGTTAACAAAAAATTTTTGCTGGACAAATTTTTATTACAAATAAAAATATTGAACAAATCGCTCATTTGCTGCAACCATGACACAACTCAAAAATTACTATTGTTCAGGAAGCACTTTTAAAAATATTGAATTGTAATCTTTTTCGACAAAATTTTAAAATGTCTTAGGGATATAATTTAGAGATTTAATGGGGAATATGTTGATAGAAACACAGTAATATATTGTAGTATCTCTTTAATAAAGCCTGTGTCGAGCCATAACCCAAAATTAAATCAACATTTACCATTTTGAGTTATGTCACTGTTGCAGCAAATGAGCGAAATATATCATTTTTTTATCTTAAGAAAGAATAATTTCGCAGAAACGGAGCTTACGGAAAAGATAATTTCTTGAAAGTCGCCGCGACTGGAAAAAATGTACATGGTATGCCGGTCGGTCATTGGGACAGCCACCGTAACCTAACCTAACCTAATATTGTTTGAAAAAAGTAACAAAATGACGATTTTTTTTTGTTTAATCGTCTGATAATTTATTTATTTAAATTTTAAAAATTCTCACAAATTGTCCACACTAAAAGTATCTTTATTTTTCATACATTCATTAGATTTAATATGACTTCATTATCACAAATTGTTGTAATCACTATCCAGAGCAGCGGCTGGAAATCATCATTGGTGGCAATTATTTAAGACGCCCAATTTTCTTTAAAATCAAAATTTAATTTAAAAATATTCTGGAAAATGGACATTTAGTTTTAGAATATTTCAATATTAAATTTTTCTGTTCCGGAAAAGCACCTTAAATATAGCTTTCCCCGACATGTAGCCTAATATTGTATCACTGTATATATTATATTTTAGCACCGGCAATATACGTTAAATTATAATTTGCTTTAGTAGTTCTAGTTTTAGCTATTCTTGGTCTTACGTTTCAAACTATATTTCAGCTGTCAGTTTGATCAACTATTGCTCACATAGCTTATGTTTATTTAGGTATTCGATGCGTTTAAATGTAAGCAAACACTGCTACAAAGAGGATTATTAACAACATGTTTAATTTTAATTCCATAACCATTTATTACCCAAAACTAAAACATTTATAAATTTATGATAAAATATTATATAATGAAGTAAAACGAAATCTTGCATTAATCAAAGTTTAAACTGTTACGCTGGTACAAACTCCGTTTGGATGCCAAATCCAAATTGAAGGGTTTTCCCCATTGCGCTGGTTTGTGAAATCAAAACATAACCTCTCCACTGCATAGTCGATAAAGCTTCTGGTAAATTAATTACGCTGTTAATACGTTGTGTTTCGATTTTAAGTTTAAACTAAAAACATAACAATATATATTTCCAAATTATTTCAAGTATTACGGAAGAGCAAAAAAATATGTTACCCCTTTTTGTGGTGGGCACACGTCCGCGGTCCAAAGTTTTGTAATATTATACCAGAAACGATCTGGGTTCACTGCTTCACTGCAACCATTCGGCAAAGCTAATTTTATTGGCTGATTTTTCCACGAAGCCTGATCTAGTGCTTGTGTGGATATAAGAACTTGCGCTGGCATCGTGCGATCTAATGATTGAATTAATTCTACATAACCACCTATTTCAACAATTTCATCATCGATCTGCTCGAATTTAAAATTTTCTAAAGAAAACCAATCCGAATAAGATGAAACGGTTTTGTCCAAATCGTAGTAAAGAATTTCATCTTTCGGTACTGCGCGATATTCTTTACTCTAAGGATAATGGAGAAAAATTATAAAGAATTAAAATAATATAATTAAATCATGAACTTACATTAATAATTTGAATTAAATATAAAATATGTAGTACACAAATTAATATTAATTTCATTTTAATTAGATCAATTCAGTTGAAATACTAAAATTTGAATGATTCCGGTGAAATGCTAATTACTTATTTTATACAATCGTACATCGTATTATATGTACATATGTGTATAAATTAATTTAGATAGCACCAGAAAACATATAATTATATAAATATTTATCTAGCTACGTATAGGTACATCTAAAGTTAGAATGTGACGCAATTGTGGAAAATTGTTTAGGTAACGCTATTGACTTCCGCTTTTTATTATCCTTAATTACGATACTGTAAATCTAACTTTATTTCCAAATAAATTAGACTAAACCACACTTTAGTTAGGCAAAAGAACCAACTCCAAATTGATGATTGTTCTTCAGGCAATTACACCATCTAGATGGTTAGAATTTCCAAATGCCTTTTTAATTACATTTCTTTTTCCTAGACTCTCTTAGTATGTACTTGTCTTTCGTTGCGACGGTTTTTTGTGTATCAAGACAAAATTGGATTATGTTTTCTCTCCAAACGTCAGTTATTTTGCTGGAAGTCGCAAATAGGTCTTCTAGTAGTTCGTTCACTACCAATGATACTATTCACCTTGGTACCCATGTTGGCAAAAATTATTCTGCTAATCAACATGCATTTAATCAAGTTGATGATTTTATTATTTATTAATTCGCTAGTTTCGATGTTTAACTCTGCGGACAATGATTTCCGTTTTGTTGCAGGCACTCGTTAATTAAAAATAAAATTTCGTAACCAAACTTAATCTAAAACCAAAACAAACTTGTAATGAATGAACTGGACAAAGAAGATGAATCGGAAAGATAATAAACAAAAAAACCTACCAGGGCTTATCCAAATATTTTTGTTGTTGTTGTTATTGTAAGTAACACAAGACGTTTATGTCGTGCTGTGCTCGAGCACACTCTAAGAAAGAATTAAATGTTAATTAGAAATTTGCTTGATAAGTAAGGTATAAGATGTGACTAAGGAAAAATGTGTACAAACCTAAAAGTGCGTAACAAGTGCCTTTTTGAATTTTTTGAAAATAATACGCTTTACAATTAACCATATGAGTACGAATTGAATCCGAGATTTTAATCAATTGCCAAGACAGGAACTTTATATTTCCAAGGCTCGAGGCGGTGTTGATGAAAAATTTAAAACCAAAAAATTTCCAAATTCCCAAAGAAATTCTTAGTTTGGCAGACAACTTTTACTTGGACACATATGAATATAAAAGTAAAAGTTCGTTACAACTGGAGTCGTAAATAAAAAAATGTACATAAAGAAGTGCCTGGAAAAAAAATTAAAACCTTTTCTTATTACTCACATTGTATAGTTGAAACATTCTGGCAAAATTTGGCAAGCTGTTATTATGGCTCAGATTACGTGATCGGTATGCGGACAGTAACGTAAGTGTTGTACATAGAAACATCAACCTCTTCTCCCTTTATACACTTTTTTATCTTATTCTACAAGCCTAAAAATATTATAATATCTCTGTCGTCATAATCATAATGGCTTAAGTTGAAATTTCTAGGTTCGATTTCATATCATATTAATTTTTTGTACAATAATATTCCCGGCTGCTACAAACAACCGTAACAGGCATTTATTAAAACTCAAAAATACTCTTAATTTTAACCCTCAATCCATCCATGAAGGTATTTATTTTAGGCACCTTAATTCCATGAACCAGGGTCGTTTTCATCTTTGCGCTATAAAATCAACATTCTCAATAGAAAAATTTTAAATAATTCACGGATTATCTTTAGACATCCTTATTTAAGAACAATAGTTTTTTTGCCCGGAAGAAAACTACTATTTTGTTTTAATTGCATGAGCCACTTTCGGAAAAAATTACAAAAAGTAGTTTTGGTCAGGACGAAAACTACCCTGGTTCATGGATTGAAAGTTAAAAACGTTTTCCAGAAAAATGTGAATTTGAGAGTTGAGTATGATTTGTGACCACATAATTTTAGGAATACAAATAATTGAAGAGCAACTACCTTTGTAATCAAACCAGCTTTTTCATTGTCTTGTCCTCTTTAAGATTAAAAACTTAGTCATATCTTAGGTCAGGCTACAAATAGTTTGAATAGAGGCAGCTTTAAATACTTCATTCTCTCCAGATTTTGGTTGATTTATGTTATGGCGTTGTAATTGCTGCTTTATTAAATTCCATTCTTCCGGTCTTTCTAAACTTCTGGAGTATTCGGTTCAAGACAGTTTTATATTTTCTGATACCACCTATTCCGATCGAATGGTATTAAGTCCTCAATACCATTACCGACTTAAGGCTATTAAAATTTAAAACATTCTTCTCAATTCGTTATTTCCATTCATTTTATAAGCTTGCGTAACTTTATAAAACATTTGTAATTTAAACATGATTTGTCCATGATCAAACAAAGAGGGTTCTCTTAACACTCCAATTCTTCACTAGCTTATTGCACTATTAGTCACTAAGGTAATGTCCGTTATCAGGGCCAACTTATTCCAAATTCTTCGGTTATTTCAACAGCTGTAGCGAGTAATGCTCCGATAAACTTTATCGTCGTATTTTTTAAACAATTGTGCATTTTGCAGTTGAAAAAGATAAGTTTAAAGTTTTCGAATTTCTGAGAAAGATTTTTTCGTGAGCTGTGAGCATACCAAAAACATTAATTGAATGCTAAACGTGCCGATTTATCCTAATATTACCGATTTTTATAAAACAAAAACGAAATCTGAAGGTTAAATTTATTCCTTCTTGGTAATGCAGGAAGATCTGAAATTTGGATTTTTAAATCTGTTTTAAAATCATCAAAATGTTACATCGGTTTAAAGTTAAGGCTATATAGAAGGATTCTATCAAGATCTGTTATCTACTTTAAATTAATTCCAACTTAGGCTGTCAAATATGAAATATTTAGAGATATAAAATGGTATTGTTAATTATGATGGCAGTTCTAGGATTCCAATCATAAAGTAACCTACATTTCTTAATATAAAATCTTTAATGGAATTTTGGTAAAAAGAAAGCTTCGGTACAAAGTTTCCTTGTTTCTTGCTCTTCAATTCTGGTCGATCGATAGCGCTCTGCTGGGTTTGGTTTTGAGACCATTACGTTGAATTATATAAAACTACAAAAATATGTGAAATTTGTGTCGCAAAAACTATATTTAAAAATGTATATTTAGGTCAAGTCGAATACGTTTGTATATAATATCCCTGGCCTTACAAATTACACATAAACACACTCAAATTTATCGCTTACTAACCATGAAAACATATCGTTCCAATTTATGCTAAATTAACTGTGATAGTTATGTACAACATGATGTATGTACTTACAAAATCATGATTAATGGGTACATGAAATATAATTAAGTTATACAATAATTAATGATAAATATTGAATTAAACATAATTTTCATTATCAATATATCAACAATGAAAAATTGTTAACTAGATTTTCGTTTTCTTTTGTGTCTATAGTGTTTACTGGATAGATGTTAGACACTTATATTTGTTCGAGCTTATCTCAAAACTTTTGTTTATTTCTAATTTAATATTTTAGTACAGCTTAATGGGATTTAAATTCTGGGATATAAATCAAATTTGAACATTTATCGTTGCTAATAACAAAAATTTGCTTGTCATCAGAGTGGAAATTACCAGTAAAACAATACAATAATAATGTAATGTAATTAGCCAAAAAGATCAAAGTTCAATTTACTTTAGTGACGAATTCGTTTCTTCGATATTTTATAAAAAAAGACGACACATTTTCTTTGTAAAAATACTAAATGGTGCAAATTAATGAATCACTTTGTTTTTCAATTTAGGTAAAATAAAGAGATGGCATCAAAACAAAAAAAAAATATCAAAACATGTAAACGTGCTTTTAAGTAAGAAAGTATATCACGGAAATCTGAGATAATATTGTATTGTATACGATAAACGTTTTCTTATTGAAAAACACGAAAGTTTATCAATTTATTCATCAAGGTCAAGGTCAAGTAAACTCTATTTCCTATGCAATTTAATCTTATCGCATTCGCATATATCAAAGCGGATTATGACATAAGTATACAATAAAAAAATCCCCCGCTACAAATTATTCGATCAAGGCCATACAAATGAGATGAAAATTCTAACTCACGCCAAATAATAATTTACACATGAAAAATCAATCAATTATAAAAATAGATAATCGAGATAAACGGACGAATTGTAACAAGGTTATTTTGTACATTGTAACTCAGTGTTATTAAATTGCAATTACCGTGTTTTTTTTTTTTATTGAAATCATGATTGTAATGACGGAAGTTATATATGGATATACGGAAATGATTACTAATTTTCACTGAATTACTTACATTGAAATTAAATTTTTGTACTGTATATTCGAGTTGGCCCGCAAGGTACTTGCATACTTTTATTATTTAGCGTAAATTTTTAAACAGCTGTTGAATAATATGGCCAAGGCTAAATTTTTATTTTCGGCTTTATATGCCCTTGTAAACGCATTTAGAATATAAAAGTTAGTACTTTGATTAGTAAATTCATCATTTATGAAACAATATTACGAATTTATAATCAAGAATATTTTTCGTTGCCA
The DNA here is from genome assembly GCA_963556165.1 of Tipula helvola. Classification (NCBI taxonomy): domain Eukaryota; kingdom Metazoa; phylum Arthropoda; class Insecta; order Diptera; family Tipulidae; genus Tipula; species Tipula helvola. Next base: position 37,762,587 of record OY744482.1, on the reverse strand, counting down.
AAATTATGGAAAATCAAAAATAATTCTTATTTTGATTTATTGTACTTAATTCTTTAAAATCAATTATTCTTGAAATTTTGCCTCCTGTGTCGGTTTCGTTTGACTGGGAAATCAATTTGAATTTTTATAAAAAAAAAATAACAACAAATTGCGTACACATAAATAAATCATTTTAGTTGGTAGGGGCTACATTATCTAGACAAAAATCCTGCCTTTACTTACGCAGCAGCGATTTCTCGAATTTTTCCTGGCAATTTCGCAATTAACTGACAAATTTCCGATAAATCGAATGCATCCAGAAAATAATTTGTTTAGAAAGTTAGAACCTTAAAAGCGAAGACAATTTGTTTTATATTTATTTGCTTGAAAAAAAACGCTACAACGTACAAAGTTTATTCGTATGATAATTTTTTAAAGACACAGAATAAATTAATTGTGTGATCGATCGATGGTCACCTTAACTTTTCATTTCACTGAAATACGTTTTCGACATTTGCTGCCTATATGAAAATTTATTTTATTTATGTCGCGTGTTAATAAGTGTAAGCGATAAAGATATCGCTAAGGCCACATTTCCATTATGCCGACATGATACCGATTTCAGGGCCGGTACTGAAGTCACTAATGACAATACCGATAATACTTTCATTCAAAATGCTTCATCGATATCAGCACGATAAAATATTAATTTAAACTTTTAGTCGCTGACTCGCTCTTGTTTAAATTACCTACTTCATCATGATTTTCATAACATATTTGAAAATAGACTTTATACAAGTTTATCATGATATCAAAATTATAGATTATTACTACTTTTAATACACATAAGAAACAATATTGGACCGATATAATAGGGAATCATGAGACATGATACAATTCGGTGGATATTGGAGTGAAAATAAGTCCGTTAAAATTGGGCTGTTGCGTAGAATAAACTGTAAGAGTATGTGATCGGTAGTAGTAATCGGTCATAGTTGATCGGTCATAAAATGTAGAAGTGATTTATAAGCAACGTCATAATCTACATAATTTTAATTTCAAGCGCTTTCGTGCTATAAAAAAGGTCTTTAGGCTGTTTTCCAAACACCGACTTATTGGCTTATTCGAACTTATTCAAATTAGTCTGCTGAAAAGGTGACTTATTCTTTAGTAATTTTTCCTATAGAAAACTTATTTATTTTTGGTGGCATGGAAACATTCTGTCTAATTATTGTGTATTGTCTAAATTTTTTAAAATAAGTCGATAAAAGCAATTGGAATGACTTCATTGACTTATTCAAGATGGCGTCAAATAAGTCAATAAGTCTGAAAATTTTTCGGCGTTTGGAAAACAGCCTAAGCCACTTGCTCGCTTATTAAGCATACAAAAATGAACAACAATTTGCTATTGGTGCTAGCTTGTTTTGTGTGACGTATGATGCATGAATCCTTGTTTCCTGAATACTTCTGCATATCGTGGGCTTACTGATGATCCGTTTTGAAGATGAATTAATCCTGTTTTGTCTGTTGCTTAGTGTTAATGTATACATAGGGTAAACCTTCATAACTCATGCTATTAAAACGTTTTCCTTCAACGGATGTAACTCATTTTCTCCCTCTCCTCTACGTATTTTTCAGCAATCTTTTGTTTTTTTGTTTTGTTACTTGGTATAAAATCGTATTTCAATGGCACCCATATTTGTTGGCCAAGTTAGCGGTCGAAATTCTACAATTATATTCAGCTGCAATATGGCCGCTCTTATTTCAACGTTCCGATTTTTTAGGCATTTTGGAATTATCTTGTGTTTGCAAGAAAACAAAACAACTACATATTTTAAACAATAAACAACTAAAGGTTGCTCGAAAAAAAGAATACATAATGCACAAATAATTTTTTGAAACAGAAACTGAGTGCACAAATAATTTTGAAATAAACTTAATTAAAGTTTTCTTTATGTATGAATTAAAAAAAATTAAAATTGTTTGATTTATGATGAATTGTATGGTCTACATCTAATTTTGGAAGCAATTTTATTTTGTGAGTCCAAAAATTTTCACGCTGCACATAATTTTGAAAATATGGAAATAGTGTCTATTTAATTAAAATTAAAATTATTTAACGGTTTAGGGCTCTATAGCACGGTTTGCATATTGGCGTGCCATTAAAATATTATTTTTTTAAATATTTGATCCTTTTGCGAGCCAAACTAATTTCGTATAATATATTTTTTTAAGTATAATATGAAGGATGAGTTAGACTTGGGCCGGTAATACCCCAGATTTTTATTTTTATTTTTTCAATACCAATATATCGCCCACTTCGTGACAATAACTCCTATCTGAAAAAATTATGTTTTCCAGGAAACGAGAAAAACTTTCTTATATGGACTGCCTTTATAGAAGTAAAAGTTTTATTTATCAATTTTGTTTGTTTTTTCTGTTTCTGTATATTAAACTTACATGTATACGTACGTTCCCTATATTCCCGTATTTCTACGTCAAAATCTCATTTATGCAAAAATTGCAGATATCTCGGCCATTCTGTTTCTAATTGTTGTCTTAAAATTCATATGTGAAAATATAATCTCACAATGATGTTGATTGAAGGAAAATCTGTTAATTCAGCTATTGTCAGCTGGCGTGCTAAAAATTTGTTAAACGAAGATCAGCAGACGTCAACTAAACGCCGAGCCGGTTACAGTTGAGAAAGTATAACGATTTTGAATTTTATGCCTTCATACGAATTCCTAATTCCAAATCTCTTTGCGTGAGAGATTTGGTAGAGAGAATTGATATGTAAATTCAAACAGAATAAACTTCTTTCATTCTGGAAGAGTGACATTCCCAAGGGCTGCTCTTTTTCTACGTGAAAATCACCTAAGATTTTCATCCTCTCTCTCTCCATGAAACAGAATATTTCATGAACGACCCAACATAAGCTAACAAGCAAATGATTTTTGATAAAGCTCTTGGCAGTCATATCGTACTACATATATGCAAAAAACCAAAATTTGTCAAAAAATCAAAAACTTAATTTTCAAATAACTATCGTAACTAAAATTTTCAAAAAATTATTTAACATTAATCATATTATCATGTGAACCGTTCAACATACAAAAAACATCAAATATTCTTACGAAAGCGCTAATGAAGCCTCATCATAACTACAAAAATAAAATTTGTTTAAAAGCGAAAAACCTAATTTTAAAAAGTTATTCATGAAAAATATTTCGTAGAACTTTATATTAGAAGTTTTCGTTGCCGAAACTAACTATTGCACAAAAACCAAAAGCTACCGAAAATGGAAGAAGAAGGCCGAGGAAGATTGCATACGACATTCAGGCCCGATTTTATGAACGAGGGTAAATGATTAATCCTCTGATTTAGCGTAGTTTGCCTTGTATGAAACAATGCAAACTACGCTAAATCAGAGGATTAATCATTTATCCTCGTTCATAAAATCGGGCCTCATTATTATATAAATAAAACGCTGGCAATAAAACGGCACACACAAAATTAATATTTGAGATACAAAAAATTGATGAAACGGCACAAAATTAATGAGCAACAAACAAAAATTTCTGGGCATCATAAAATTAATTTTTTGGAACAAAATATAATAATTTGGCAACATTTATAATTTTTTGGCACTGTTGGAATGGAACACAAAAAATTATTTTTGGGCATCGAAATAAACATTTTGAGCGACAAAAATAATAAGCTGACAACAAATTTTCATAAATAAATTAATTAAAATTTAAAAAATTGAAATTAGTTTTAAAATATTCTAGAAAATGCAGATTTATTTTTAAAATTGATTCGGAAACCATGCAGGCACAGATCAAATATTAAATAATTTGTATCGATTAAATTTAATTTTTGGTCTGGATTTTTTTTTATTTTTTTATTACTGAAAATTATTTTTTTTTTGTTCCAAAATATTATATTTGTTGCCAATTTATTAATTTTGATGCCAATGTTTGTCTCCACAGTATTTAATTATATCCTTCAAAAATATTTGTTTGTATTCTCGTATATTGTTCCAAAATATTATTTGTGATGCCAATTTATTATTTTTGATGCTAATGTTTGCTGCCAAAATTTTTTTCTTGTATGCCCGTTTAAATTGTCCCAAATAAAACTAACACCGCCACCATTGATACCAGCACAACCGCCACCATTAACACCACCAGCTCAACATAAAATGTACGAACGTGCGAACAAGGAGCTCGAGAAGAACTTCATTCGTAATGAGCTTGGTTACGTGTGCGATGTGACGTGTCATGTGTGTGATCATCGCTACTGGTTCAGAAATTACTTATGGCGCGTCTGTGAGAAATTGCTACTTACTGTCTTATAAACACCTGATTCAGCTGACCCGTTCAAAATCACATACATACTCGACCCGGGAAGAAAACGAATGGTTCATCGAATTCATCAAAGATGAATTAGGTCTAGAACTCAGAAACGATCCCGGTCAATGTACATATAGATCACACTTTCACCAGGCGCTCCCTAACTCAAGATCACTATGCGACCTCCTTTACATATCACAAGCCACGGCATATCATTACAGCTAGATCAACGCTTACAAACAACAACTTGTTGTTGTTGTCTACAACTTCTTTCTTCCTTTATTTCGCCCTTCTCTCACTTAAATAACTAAAACATTTTAACACCCGAAAAAGAAGTTCAGTCCAACTCCAAAATTTGCGGGTGTGCCAGCCCAATTTTTAAAAGTGTCAGGTCTGGCACGCGTGCCACGGATTTGCGATCACTGCTCTATAGTGTCTATTTAATTGTAAATTTTAATTTATTCAATATAACATAGTGTGATTTTCTTTTATTTCATTCAGTTGGTTCAATTTAATCATTATCTATTTTGCGCTTAGAACTTGCAGGAATTTCATAAGTTACTAAAAACGTAAATGTTTTAAAAATATCATACTTTAGCTTGTATTCATCAGTTAAAGTTTCAAAAATGTGTTTATTCAGCGCAGAAAATAAATTTTGAACATTGTAATTTGAGCAAACTCTTAAAAGTCGGAAGATGAAAAATGGCGAATGTGATTTTGATTGTTGTTCAACTCTTCTGAGTTCTAAATAATCTAACATGAAGTGAGTCTGTGATTTGGCGGCTTCGGAGTAAAGGATTTATGTTGTCATGATATGACCAATTGGGACATTGGGGAAAAGGGTCTCCAAATTTAAGAAAACACTTGTTGACATTTTTTAAGAGGATGCTGAAAATTTTTTTGTAAAATATAAATGGTTGGCTTGGTGAGAATTTGTGGGAAAAGCGTTGTATGAAGAGTCGGTTAGACCTAATTTTTATAACGTTTTTATTAACTCGCTTTCTTGTCTGTCTGTTTGTCTGTTCGGTACAAATTTAGTAATCGATTTTAAACCAACTTCCCGATGAGCTCGAGACTTGAAACTTTAAACATAGCTCAGAACTGGATGACAATGCAATATTCAATAGTTTGCGATATATTTCGACTCCAGGTGGTGCTGTAAATTACGTTTTTCGAGATCGTTACAATAAACCGACGTCATATAGTATGCTGATTTTTTATGCATACAAAATTAAGCGTGATTTACACGTAGCGAACAAAATTTTTGTTCGATGCCTAGCAAAAAATAAAAAGATAGTATATCATGATTTTCTTTTGCCAGAGAGGGATAAAACATAACAAACAAAATTTTGCTCGATGTCGAACAAAATTTTGTTAGGCGTCTTCTTATTTTTTACATTTGTTACTATAAACAGCAAAAATTGAACTATAAAATATACTCGACCCGAGTATATTTTATGGAAACAAAACAATCAAAATGGCGATTTGTGAAATTTGTATAGCACTTTAATTTTATTTTTAAAAATTTTAATTCAAAATTAAAATTTAAGTTGGAAAAGTTTTCATTTTAGGGAAAAAGTGGTAATTTTCATAAATAAAGTAGAATTATCGCCGTATTCGTCAAAAATATTACATCGATTTTATACCGCCAAAAAATTATAGCATGTCCGACATTTTTGTTTTATACTTTTCTCTTTTTATCACATGAATTTTTTTTCTATTGCGTGTAACTCTAAGTTTTTAGTTCGATAGGTTATCGAACAAAAGTTGGTTCTATGTTTGTTATCCTCCAAGAAACCGAATACATAATCATAAAATATTCAAGTATCCGAATACATGAATACAAAATAACCGAGTACTAGAAAATACATCAGCACTCTTGTTGGCAATAATAAAAAAGCAGAAAATAAATTAAATAAAAAAACTTTTTAATATATCACGTTTTTAAAATGGACTAAAAAGAAGAAAATAATTTTTCCTTGCCTCACAGTACAGAAAATTCTGAGAATTTACGATTGTCAGTTTTCAGCAACTATGAGAATATTTGGAAAATATAAAACGAAAAACGTGGAGCGCATATAATGGTATAATACAGTTCTGATGGCTACATAATACATACTAAAGAAAGCTAACTATGGTATTAAAAGAATTATAGTTAACATCACTTGTCAGGGAGCATAATTAAATTGTTATATTGTTGAACTATGTATCAAAACTTCGTTAGATGCGCTCCACGTTTTTCGTTTTAAATTTTCCAAATATTCTCATAGTTGCTGAAAACTTACAATCGTAAATTCTCAGAATTTTCTGTACTGTGAGGCAAGGAAAAATTATTTTCTTCTTTTTAGTCCATTTTAAAAACGTGATATATTAAAAAGTTTTTTTTATTTAATTTATTTTACAATAAAAATTAACCGAGATGTGATTTTTTTTAATATTTTAGCTTTTTTGAAAATCGTAAAAAAACGATTTTTCACGAACAAATAAAATAAAAAGCCGGGAAGAAGATATTTACAATTAATTATGTTTTAAGAGCTGCAGTTATTAGTTGATCAGATTTACAATGGGCGCTTTCAGATCCACCAACTGTTGGCAACATGTTGAGTAAAGCCAACATGTTGTGGTCTGAACGCACTCGATAGATCAAAATGTATATGGCAATACTGATAGGGTAAATGTCATTTTTGCCATCATTTTATTTCTATGATATATTTAGCCATCAGTATTTTAGTTGTGTTTTTTATCGTCGTCGTTCGCAATCGCAAGTTTCAAAGTGAAAATAAATTTACAATTACCTTAAAAATTCAAATTATTAATACTTATTTTAAAATAATAATTTGGTAATATAAAAGATAATACTTCGATAACAAAAATTCAGACACATGGAAAGTGAGTAAAGTTAATTTCACAAACATAACCTCATAACAAAACTTATTAAATGTATTTTTTCAGACTTATTTAAATGGGGTAAAGAGACAACGCAGCTGATTATTGACCAGTACAACATAAAAAAAACTAAATTTAGGGACCCAAAAATAAAAAAAAAAGATGTTTGGGTCGAAATAAAAAATGCATTCTTTGAAAAAGGCTACGATGTTTCTGTTGAAGCATTGGACCGAAAATTTCGTTACCTCAAAAAAACATATACGGAGATCAAAGACAAAGACGGTAGCACGGGGAACGGACGTATTAGATGGGAGCACTACAACTCATTCGAGGAAGTATTTACACAAGACAAAGCTATTAATAGCAACGTCACTTTATCGTCGATGGAAGACGTTAACGAGTTGTTTGAAGATGTATCAGAGGTTATGGAAGTGGCCCAAAATTCGAGGGTTTTACTAAATGGTGGTAATCGCAAAAGGGCACTAAAAGATTATCGGCAGCAAACACTGGAAATTGAAAACTCAAAGCTGGCAAAGATGGATAAATTGATAGATTGATAGAAGATTTAGAAAAAAACACAAAAGTTCAAGAAGAACGTAACAATTTGCTTCGACAAATTATTCATATTTCCAGTTCTTCAATGAACTCTGATGACTGATTTTCATAATTTTATTAATACATATATTATACCTACTAGTTAATGTGATTTCATACCTGAATTCTAATCATAATCGCACATATAAACAATTATATGTGTACTTATTTTTTTACTGGAGTAAATATTGTAAATATTTTATTTTTTTTTTTTTACAAAATGAAATAAATAATTTTTAATTATAAAATTAATTTTTATATTCGCAGTTTTTATTTATGATATTCAAAACAATTATACGTCTAAACAATTTGTAATTTTAGATTTAAAATAAACTTAACAAAAAGTTTCTTTTATTGCTTGTGGATGGCTGGGTTTCAGCAGCGTTTGTCTCGTATTCGTTCTCATCCTCAAATGATTCAAGATATTCAATGAACTCATATCCAGGGTCGCTTTCATTTTCCAAAATAAAATTGTGTAAGACACAAGCTGCTGTTATAGTCTCATTTATCCGTTGGTGATCCGACATATCCATATACTTTAGTTTTCTGAACTTTCCTTTCAGTAAAGCGAACGCTCGTTCTATGCAGGATCTCATTGCGCTAATTTTTACATTAAAATTGTCTTGCGCTAAAGTAAGATGGCCGTTTTGCCTAAATGGCGTGACCAAATAATTGGTATTGGGATATGCGGTATCACCAAGTAAATGAAACGATTCTTCCATCAATTGTTCTTCGCTGCTAATTAGTTTATTATAAATTGGACTTTTTTTAAAAATGCGAGCATCATGCATTCGCCCTGGGCTTCCAATATATACGTCAATAAACTTAAGGTTGTATTCACATATACCTAAACAAATCAACAAAATATATCCGTTTTATGGCCAAATTATAAATGAAATCTCACCTTGTAGAACAATTGAGTGAAACGATTTTCTATTGTAAAAGTCCACAGCGTTGCCAATGGGCTGCTTGATTTGGATATGAGATCCGTCAACTGCTCCTACAATTCCTGGGATTCCTGATTGCGATTTAAACTCCTATAATTTAGAATGTAAATATAAATTAAATTTTCTTATGAAAGTATTATGAGTAATTATCTCACATTGGATATTTCTAATTGTCGTCCAGCGTTAGGAAATTTAATATAAACCGACTTTAAATTTGCGAGTTCCTTTATAATTTGCGTAAAAATCAGATGAGCCGTACTTAATGCGAAGCCAAATCGGTCACCAGTGGAAAAGAAACATTCCTGCTTAGCTAAAAACCACAGCGTGAATAATAGCTTCTTCTGTAATGGCACTTTGCCGTTGTCTCCCAACCGCTCTCGAATGATTCCGTGAAGTTTCTAAAATATGTACAATATTTAAATATTTGATACAGCAGGAGAAATGTGACAACTTGCCACAAATGATAATCGTGACATCCGAAAATGCTTATAAAAATCATCTAGACTATATCGAGGTATTATAGCCTCAAAATAGTTTCAAACTCTCAAGGGTGTATCACCTCTAATTTGATCGAGTTTCACGGTGTTTATTGCATTTTCAGCCACCCACAAAAATGAATTCATATTAAAACTGTCCGATTCACTATATTTTAAAAAGGAAAATAATAATTCGCGATTTAAGTTCATTTTATTATTTTTTCGAGCACAATAATCGACAGTTGTTATAATTTTGACAAGTAACCTATCAGTTGGATTCATGTCCGCATCATGATGGTAGCATATATCATATTATTGTGATACCGATTAGTAGCAACAACATGTTGGCGGAACTGAAAACGCCCAATGACTAGCGAGCTATTGAGTATGCTTACATGAATTCATCGTCCAACAAAAAAAATTGTAAACCTTTATAATCTCATCAAATTTAATCACTTTCAGCTTGTTAGACTCTAGCGATCGCACTCAAACGAATTTGACCAATAGCGTTCATTTACATTTAGGAAAATTCGCAAAGAAATTCAAACATTTGGGCATATATGTATTTGGAATTGGCCACTTTCTTCAAGCCATTTGCAAATTTTAATTGATTTTTCTTAATTTCAAATCATTACAAAAATTTGAATTGGATAATAACAGCTGAACTATACGTATATCTTACCTTTTAGCCCTACGGCAAACCCTGGCCCTTGTATTTATACTCGAAATTATTTGATTTTTCTTGATTTTCTAAATTATTCATGAGTAATAATTAGGTTTCGAGAAAAGATAACTGAGTTCTGAGCAAGAATACTTTACAACTCACAGCTTTGAGCTTATGATGTTGAATGATTCTTTTTTAAGGCTAAATTAGAAAAAAAGATGGCAAGGAATAGTAGAGATTCGAGAGTATTTGCAAGTGACAGAAAAGGTTCGTGCGACCTTCAGGGAAAATTCCATTTTAATAAAACCCTTTAATTAAAGGGAATCGCAGAATTATCTAGAACTAGAGGGTGTCTAATAAGAAGGGTTTTCGCTTTATTTAACCCAATAAATTTTTATATGGAATTGTGAAGCTCTTGACAAAATCAGAAAATTTAAAAATCAACATAAGCTACAAAATTACAATGATTTACTATTTTGTAACCAAAACTCTCGGTTAATGGGAAATAACGGTGAATTTCATTTTTTGAATTTTTTTTTTTTAGTAATTCCACTTTGGCTTCAATAATTTTAAGTGTTCGGTCATTTTGACGTTGAAACAGATCTAAACACACTCGGTCACCGTGTTTGGCGTTCTTTTGCAATGGATCGAACTATTTGGAGGAACATCATTGAGGAAGTCAAATTCTTTCATGGGATGTAGCGCCAGCGAAAGGAAGGTCAAATTTAGTATCAGCTGAACAAGTATTTAAAAGAGAAGTTAGTTCTTAATTGAGTGATGTCAGATTGTTAGTTATGATTTAAACTGATTTTTATTTGTTGATGGCCGGCTATTTATAAAGATAGCAAGCTGGACTAGTTTACAACAAGGACGGGCAAAGTAAAAAAAATTGGAAGACACATTTTTTACAGTAAAAAATAATCACACATTTAAAAATATTTGACAATATACATATTTGCAACTAAGCAAAGCAAACTATTTTTCCGCTGTACAAATTTTCGCTGACCAGCGATGCAATAAACCGATGCGTTAAATGCTTTTCATACCGGCTGCGTTGACTTTGGACTTACGCTTTATTTTTAATTTTAATAATTATCACTTAAAAATCATTTATTTTATAACAGTTTCAAAATATTTCTATAAAAAGTGATACTGTTAATCAAATAAAACTAAATTACAAAAATTTAAAGTTAGAAAACGACTTTACATTTTTAAAGTCCAAAGTCAACGCAGCCGGTATGAAAAGCACTTTACAAAATCGTATTGGCGATTTTCATCAAATGTAGTTAGCGTTGGTTTCTATGTAAGTAAAGGGGACGAGTATTGTCAAATTCAAATGTTTGACAGTTCTGATCCCCCTTATTCTATGGTTAAATCTTGTTCATATTGTTTTCACCAGATGTCAGCTACTTTGTTGCAAATCGCGAATAGTAGCGAATGAACGAATTTTTGATCGCGCTATAAACAGATCAAGAGCGACGACAACGCCTGTCAAATTAAAATACATAGAAAGCATACGATGCTAACAGAACCAATGTCACTGGCGACGACGACAATATCACCGAACTTTTTTTAGAATCTATTTCTAATTTTGCCGCCAGCGTTGCAATGTTCCCAACTGATTTTTGGGTCGTTATGTTGGTAGTTGTAAATTTTTGGTTGTCAATTTTTGATATCCTAAGTTTTCGCTCCCTTAACAACAAACAACGTAAATTCATTCGCCAAATTTAATTTAAATTATTATTTTTTAATTCATTAAGCATAATATCGCTTGAAAAAAAAAATAATTGAGCTAGTGAGACGATATTTGGGTTTTGTTATTTGTTATGTTATTTAATTTTGTCGTCGGTCGCTAACGGTCTTGTTGTATTTACTGCAGCGATATCGCTGGCCGATAAATGGATTTTGAAATCGCCGCTCTTGTTCTGTTTATACCTGAATCGATGGTGCTCAGTTACAAAAACGGAGAGTAGGGAAACGATAGGATTCTCGATTGTCAGGAGGGAATAAATAGAACGGGGGAGGTATGGATTTGATACAAATATTATACAAGATAATTCAATTTCATCGAGTTGTAGGAAAATTTCTACATTTTCTTAACCCCAAATCGCGTTTTAAAAGTATAGCGTTAAATTCAAATTTCCGTGTTACTTAAAATGTAAAATGTTCCCGGTTGCATTTGCTTAATTTAAATCTTCATGAAATTTACTAGTGTCTGGTTTTATAAAATACGCGATTAAATACTAGTACCCTTTCTTCCTTCATTTGTGAAATTGCCGTTTGGTTCATAATACAAATTCAATGCAAGCTACTTTTATTTCGTTGTATATGAACATTATAACTGGAGACTTAAATATTTGACTGCCCAATTTCGTTTAGGTAAATATTTAGCTGGAGGACAAATATTTTATATTATGAAACAAACTGCTATTTTATAAAAGAAGAAAAAGCGGAAGTATTATTTAAAAAATTAGTATGGTGATTAATAAAACATTATCATTCTCCCAGTTATATGAAAACTATCAATCGAATATGGCAAAATCCGGAACCCAGTATGTCTGAACACGCATGGGTGTTTCGTTATCAAAATGCTCCTTTTGTTGTAATTGTTCTGAATCTTATTAAATTTGTAAAACCTCGATTTATATTGTTTTGGGTTATTTCCGTAGAAATTATTCAATAAGAATTTCCTCATCCTCATCACTTGTTACCTAAGTTTCGGAGAAGAATAAAATATGAGGCAATATTAGTCGTGTTCCAGTCGACCACCTCAAGTACTTATAAGTACTTAGGTTTGTGTCTTTGCTTAAATTTAACTACTCGTAACTGCTCTTGCCAGAATGCAAGAGCAGTTACGAGTAATTAATTTAAGGAACCTAAGTACTTATAAGTACTTGAGGTGATCGACTGGAACACGACTAATATGTGTGTATTTCCTGAACAATAATAATTTTTTAGCTGTGTCATTATCACGGCAAATGAGTGTTCTTGATAGTTTAGAATTTTATTGATTTAAAAAATGCTGAGTATGTATATTAAAACCGAGTAATGAGATTCAATTCAACCGTGTAAAACTCTTACAAATCTGTAGAGACCTGTAATTTGTAAGCGTTTCACACGGTCAACAAACCATATCTAAATACTAAGACTTTCTAACTTGTAACAATTAAGGCACCAAATTCTTAAAAATGAAATTCTATTAATCAATTAAGTCAATCAATAAAAATTTATCCAGAACCAAAAATATTATCTGCATTGTAAATAAGATCAAGGAATTGAAATATCAAAAATGGAAATTTGTTTGGAAATTTTGTTTATTTATTCATTCATTAACGCAAATGTCTTCCAAAAAAAGTTGTCGCTAGCAGCGAATTCGTAAACAACTTATCACATGTGTACATATATCACTTTTTTCCATGAATGTACTTAAATTTAATCAAAGTACAAATTGTAAATCGAGATAATTGAAACATTTCATTGATTATAAATTATACAAAGTTAATTGATTCTATGACGTAATTGGCAAAATCCTCTACCCTTCTGAAAATAAATATTTTTATAGTTATTTACTTGGAAAACAATGAAAATAGATTTAGAATTTTAATTTATCTGTAATCTATATTCCAAACATATATTTGTTTGGTATCCTGCAAGAAGCGTGGGCTTCTTATATTGTACACGAGGCGTGAGATAGCGTAAATACGAAGGAATAAAAATAGCAAAAAATATTGTGTGGATGGATGAGATGATATATGATTATTGACTGGAATTTTGTTTCCCACACGTGATTTATAGTTACGTCGTGTGCTGAACTGAAAGAAAACATAACATTAAAACTGTAGAATTTATATTTAATGGAAACTATGCAAATGAATGAATACTTTTTTGTTGCGCATCCCCCATGAATCAAAAGTCTTTTAATAATTGAGAAAATAGGAGATTTTTCCAAATTTGCATAGTTAGCTTAAAGTTAATCTTTGGAAATTGCTTTGATTTTTTTTTTTTTTTTTATTGTAAAATCATGCGGGAATTGTTGATGATAATCACGTGAACGCACAATGTGGTATGTGGTTATTGCGACTTTATCTTATAGAGAACGGAGAATATAAATATAAATTAAATAATTAATGCTGATGAATTGTTTAAGGAATAAATTTTACTTTTTTATGTGCTTTGTTTTATCAATAAAAAACAAGGTGGCGAACTTGAAATTGTTTTGTGCAAAACTTAATTTGATTAGGTTTCTTTTTTATAAATAATTCCAAGAATTTTCAGTGAATGGAATTGTTTGTTTATAAAAAATTTAAGAATGCAAAAATGAGTCTGAAATTTTACGTAATTTTGTTTACATTTTGTTTTTTTTTTTTTTTCAAGGTGGGCGAACAGTCGACTCAAATTCGGATGATGAATCATTTGAAAATGCCAGCATTTATTCACATCAATCGGAAGCGGCTGAATCACTGGATGATGGACAAGACGAGACCTTGAATTCAAATGAGAAATTTGAAGAGAAATTGTTGGTTGCATTGGACAATGCAACCGAAAAATCGGCACAAACACGTGCACAAGCGTTACAAAGTATATGCGAGGTTTTGATGCATCGGTATATTCCCGATTTTATCGAGGATCGTAAATTAACAATATTGGATATTGTTGAGAAAGCGATACGTCGTGGCAAGGGGCCGGAACAAGCATTAGGGGCACGAATTGCGGCCTTGCTTTTGATGCAATTGGGTGGCGGTTTTGATTTTATTAAACCACTGGGTCAATATTTGTTGACTGCAGCACTTGATAAATCGGTTTCGTGTGATGCTCGGGCAAAATGTTGCACTGCATTGGGCTTACTCAATTTTTTAGGGAATGATGATATTGAGGATTTGATTCAACTTATGGCCACGTTCGAGACTATATTTTCAGGGAGCTACATGAAAGGTGATCAGTCTCCTACATCGGCATCGGGAGACGCCAGTGCTTTACACAGTGCTGCCCTATCGGCATGGGGTTTATTGCTCACTTCAATTCCACCAGGTCATTTTGTTACGAACATGTCACAAAAATCAGCTCCGTAAATATAAATTATAATTTATAATAATTAATACATTTTAATCTAAACGTAATTTTTTTTATTGTAGAACAATACAACAGCTCATGGGAATGTTGAAATCACCACATTTAGATGTTCGCATGACGGCTGGTGAAACCATTGCTCTAGTCTTTGAATGCGGTCGATCGCATGATGAAGACTTTCTCGAAGATTTTACTACCGATGTAGTCGATGCTACCAAATTACTTGCAACCGATTCACATAAATATCGGGCAAAACGTGATCGCAAAACACAACGGGCCACATTTCGTGATGTGCTCCGTTATCTCGAAGAAGATGAATCACCCGAAATTAACATTCGCTTTGGTACCGAATCACTATTAATCGACTCATGGGCTGTTCATCATCAATATTCCGCTTTATGCTCTGCAATGGGACCTGGAATGACAATTCATTTGCGTGTTAATGATTTCATTCGATATATATTACAATTGGGCGTTAAACTGATGCAAGAAGATATTATCAATTCGAAACGTACCAAAATTGAAAAGCGTATGCTACATGCGACAGCATTTAAGGCCCGAACTCTAACCCGAAGTAAAAATCGCGATAAACGTAATGCTGTATTTAACTAATTTTTGATTATTATTTTTAAACTTAAATAGTTTAATTTTATTATTTCTAAATTAAAATCAATTATTTTTATTTTTATTTTCAACGCGGTTAATTATTACATTATATATATTTTTATAATTTATTACAATTTATTTCTCATTGTATAAATTTTATTTTTTAATTATTAGAATTTATTATAATTATTACTTAAATTACCAATACACAAATTATTAATATTAATATTCGACTAGTTATAGTATATTAAATTTAAAATTATTTGGGTAATTAATTAGGGATAAATTTTGTCATATAATGGGAATAATTTGTGTTCCTAGTCTATAAATATTATTGTAAATTTAATGGTTTGTAAAGAAAAGATTGTAGTAATTTTCGAGGTAAAAATATTATTATTCAATACATTATAGGTAATATAATAATTGTTTAAAATTTAAATTTATAAATATTTTTTTTTTTTTTTGAAAAATATAAAATTCATGAATATAATTCTCGGTTGTTTTGTTGCTGAAACTCCGTTCTCTATGCGATATGTTAGTCAGAATCACAACTGGATTACGATCGGCTAACATTACTTGGACAAACGGGGATTATTCTGCAATTCATTATTGAATTCCTTAACTTGTCTTATTCTGCTGTTCCTTTCTTTTCGCCACCGCTCTTCCTTTGGTATGTTGTTTCTGTTTCACTCCTTTAACTCCATAAAAAATATTCTCATTCAACTGCAAAATATCTCGAATAAAATCATTCTTCATGAGATGCACATCAATACCGGGTCCAATTATTTCACACAAAGCCATGTATTGATGATAGCTGGCCCACGTTTTCAGAGTTAATGTTTCTAAACCACATTGCATCGTAATCTCTGGCTGAATATTATCCTCTATATAACGATCAATATCTTTAAATGTAACCCGTTGTGACTTCGATTTTTGTTTGTAACGATTTCGCCGATTATTAACGGATAAATATTTTGTAATGCTGAATATATCGTCGGCGAAACTCGCAGAATGCATAAGTCCAAAAAACATATTTTTCAGGAGGCGATGAAAACTATTTCACTCTCCATATTGTCTATATGCAAACACTAATTTACTTTCTAAGTTTTTTCCTTTAACATTACTTTTTTTTGATATTTTAGAAACAGCAATCGAATCACAATTTTTTCTTCTTTCGTTCGATATGAAAAACGCAAAATTGGCAAAAATGGACTTACGCATTCTGCGAGTTTGGCCGACGATATGCAAAACTAAATCATGCATGATTTTTGGATTACGTGATGTGCCACATTCTGTTAGGACGCAAATTGTTTCACCAGAAGCCAGACGTAAATTCATATGTGGTGAATCTAATAATTTTATTATGGAATTCATCGATACACACAATCTTCTGGAGATGAGGTATATATGTTCCGGTGAAATTTTGGTAAACAGTAATCCGTACGAGTATAACGCGGCTGCGTATAATACAGACTCATCCGCGGAAATGATTAATTTTTCAACATTAACAAAAATTTGTTCTAAATGCTGCATTAGTTTAATTAAATCCTCGACATTATTGTATTTCATAAAATATAAGAGTCCGAGCACACTACAACAATCAGCCCGAACCGCAACCCCATTTAATTTGTCTGATAACACCTTCAATAGCAGTTGATCCAATGACTCCGTATATTCATAATCATCACCACCCAATTGAATTTGCAACAATAAAGGAATTTTCACAGCTAATGATTGTTCTGTTCCTTTTCCATGGATTAACAAATTTACAATAATTTCCGAAATAGTTAGTTTATGCGGCTCAACCACTTGCCAGATTTAATTGTGGATTAACAGTTCGGAAATTAGTTTTAATGAGTTTATACGAATTTCAACAGACTTATCTTCAATTCCACCGATGGCGATGAGCAGACGATCTTTAAGTTTTTCAAACGAATCGACCGCTTCGTCATCGACAGTAATTTTCTCTTTAATTATTTCATTTTTAAATGATTTCTTGCCTGCCATGGTTCCCACTAATTTAATTCCAAACACACAGCTTTCAATCAACAAAAATTTACTAAACTAACACATATCCAAAACAACTTTTATGAATTGAATGAAAAATCAGCTGAGAATTCATTCCGTACAAAAATCGTTATCTTTATTATTTGTTATGAAATTGAATCGCGATCTACCGAATAAAATCGAACTACATTTTGTTTTATTCAAAAATTGTGAAATTGAATAATTTGTGAATTTGCGAGTGTGGTGTAAAGAGGAGAAATTTCGGATTTCTTCGTAAATATTTCACATTAAAGAGAAATATTTTTGTATATATTCGGTGAATTTTTCATTTATTCATCATTCAAACAACGCAAGTTGTAGTGTAAAGTTCCATATACTATATTGTAAAATAAAACTGTGATTAACGTACAAGACTGATTAATTTTAAAACTAAGTGAATTTGTGATTAATTTTAAATTTATTAAATAAGTGAATTTTACTTAAATCTGGAAAATATTTGTGAAGTAACTAACTCGAAAAAATCGTCTAAAATGTCTCGAATTCATTTGGAATCCGTTAATAGTGAGGCAAGTTTAAAATCATCAAGAAGATCCAGATTTGGTCGTCGACTAAATTATTTACTCGAAAATGAATCAAGTGACGAGGATACCGTTGTGGACAAAGAAAATATTGATGCAGTCGACCCATTAGAGAAGTTAAAAGAACGTTTGCTTAATGCTTTGGATGGAGCTGAAGAACAATCGAGTAAAATTCGTACCCAAGCACTAAAAACCGTTTCGGAATTATTAGTACACTATTATGTACCAGATCTAATTCAAAATCGTAAAATCGCATTTGCGGACATTATTGAGAAGGGACTTCATCATGGTAAAGCGGCCGAACAGTCACTAGCTGCGAAAATACGATTATTACTACAATTCCAATTAGGCAAAGGATATAAACCAGATGAAGTAGTTGATCAATATATAGTTGAATCAATTAAAGATGAAACGTGTGGATATCCAGCTCGAGCCGAATGTTGTAATGTCCTATCGCTTCTACATTTCCTTCAATATGATGACGATGAAGATTTGACCGAATCAATGCAAATTTTTGAAGATATATTTAAAAATATCGAGAAATCGATATCAGAAGATGAATCAATATTATACAGTACAGCCCTTCTTTCATGGGGACTACTTTTAACCAAATTATCACCGGGATACATAAAGAAACCAAAGCAGATTATGCCATGCTTAATGAAAATGTTAGAATCACAACATTTAGCACTTCGAGTCGCAGCTGGTGAAACAATATGTTTAATACTAGAGTGCGGCCGAGCAGTAAACGAGAACTTTATGTATGATGTACTACCAAATTTGGTCGCCATCGCAAAATCCCTATCCACCGATTCTCAACGTCATCGCCACAAACAGGAACTTAAATTACAACGGGCCACTTTCCGAGATATTTTGCGGTACATTGAGAACGATATTCAACCCAATGTCAAAATACAAATTGGATCCGAATCGATTGCATTAGACTCGTGGGCAATTCATCATAAGTATATGGCGCTTTGTACTATAATTGGACCAGGAATTGTAGCTCAATTGTCCAGTAATCAGTATGTGAGGGATATATTGCAAGTAGGAGAAATTCCTTTGGTCACTGTGAAATCTAAGAAATGTAGTAAAACCAATGGACAAATTATAGGAAAGAAAAATCGTCAAAATAGGAATAAACCAGATTTTCGTTATTAAATGTTTCTAATAAAAAATGTAAACAATAAATATTGCTTTTACTTTAATGTTTCAAGTTAAAACTGCCGTACTTTCTACTTTGCTACTACTCTCAAACGGATGACTGATTATAATTTTGCCGGTACATAACAAGAGAAATTATTTGTTTCCAAATGGCTGATATTGGGTATGTATATGTATGTAGTCAAAATGAATGGTTTATGAATTGCTGAAGCAAAGTCCGAGCGCTCCCTCCCGAGATACCTACTTAGTAGCCAATTAAGATGGACGGCGAGGCGATTCGAACTATCGACTTATGTATTCTTTATAACCATGTTTGAAGCGATTTATTGATTTCCCGCTATATAATGCAGGTTCAGAGAGAGTTTAAAACCGGTTGGGCCTCGAATTTTGCCTCTGGTTTTTTATCGATATTTGGTGAAACTAAAGGGCGGCGAAATTCAATTTAACAGTCAGATCAAATCTTACTCTACTATATAATATAAAATAAGCTCTGGTTGGAGATTTTGAGTTAAATTCATAACCACTAAATATGGAATCGAATAGCGACCCCAAAACTATCAATTTTAGTAAATATTTTGGTGCTTATTTAGCCTATGAAGGTCCGCCTTTTTTAATTTTGAACTTACCTAATATGCAACGATGTGTTCATTCCATTTGAGCCAATGCAACGATGTGTTCATTCCATTTGAGTTTGTTACTTATTTGAACACCAAGCAGTCGAATTGAGTCGTAATCCACAAGTATATGGTTTTTTATCACAAATGGGTAGTCGTTGCGTCTTTTTTACGCGAAAATGTGCATATTTGTGTCTTTTTCGTTAAAGTTGTTGCTACCCCACTCAAATATTGTACTTAAATCGGAATTAAGAGAAATTACGACTTCTGCCCGTTTATTATTTAGATCTGTAATGCTAGGCTTCGCCTCGTATGAAATAGAAGAATGCAATGTGGCATCAACCAGCTATGGATACAGTTTACAGTGCTATCCAGCAAATCGTTGATGTATAGCAAAAACAGGTGACAGAAGTGATCCCTGAGGGACCCCGGCATTTGGGGAGTGGGTCGATGATGATCTCCCATTAAGCACGATGCTAATTTTTCGGTCATTGAGTAGCTTTTAATCCACCTGGTGGTCATCGGGTCCAGCCCGTATGCCACAAGTTTACAAATAAGATGCTCATGCCATACCTTATTAAAAGCCTTGGATATATCCAAGACGATTGCAAAGGCCTCTCCTTGGTGCTCTAGGAGCGAGATTCCATTTGTTCGTAACATATCTCAGGAGATCGGTCGTGGATCTGCTTTCACGAAATCCGTATTGTCTATCCGAAATTAGTTTGTTAATTTCAAAATATTTAATTATATGTTGATTGACGCATTTCTCAAAGACTTTAGCAACGGCTGACACAATTGATATTGGCCGGTAGTTGTAAGGGTTAGTTTTGTCACAACCCCGTTTCAGCACGGGTTGCACCATTGCACTCAAGTAGGAAAATGTTAGATAATATTGGAGTCAATTCACTGGCAAACTCCTTCAATATTCGAAATGGAATTCCATCAGGTCCGGTTGGCCTTGTTTGCATTCATTGACTTCAGATTAGTAAAGGCAATTTCTTCCAAGATGGCAACGGGGCTCATTTTAGACCAGAGTATGGAATTAATGGAGGCCCAATTCCATCTGGGACAACTAATGTCGAGTTGGATTTGAAGACTCTCGGCAATAAGTCGGCCTGACCTGTAAATATGATCCACCACCAAAGCGCCGTCAGCACGTTTCAATGCTGAAACAGATGTTTTCGAAATATTTGCAACCGATGCGACCATGCGGTAAAAGTTGCGATCGGAGATTTTCAACTCGGAAGCCACATTGGCTTTCTTGCTGTCGGCTCTTTATGCTTCTCTACCACAGGTATTCCGTATCGTTTTGTATTCCTCATAAGAAATTTCGTTGCGTTTATATTTTTTGTGTGCCGCTTTATTTTGTTTGGCAGCTTTGGCGCTTCTTTTGAAAATATTTTAAAATTTTGATTGGGATTGGAAAATGATGAGAGGATAAATTTGCTCATTCTATGTAAGACGGTGTCAGTAAAACTGGAAACGGCGTCGTCTATGTTGTTGTTATGTAAGCAATGGCGCTCCCAAGGGAAATATTGAAAAAAAATGACCATAAACCATCAAAATTGGCTTGGCTGTTGCCTAAATTCTAGTGCTGTTTCGACAGATATTTTTGTGGTTTTAAGTTATGGCCAGAATTTCCAATTCCAGTTTCGACATGGGCCTCCATGGGATAGGGGATTGATGTCAGGCAGAAAGCCAGAATATGAACTCCTAAACGGCAAGCCATTCACCATGGCGCCCAGCGACATTTGTATCTTTGTGATTCAACCATTGTTTATGGTGCACATTAAAGTCACCGACCATAATTAATTCGCATTCGGGATGTTGATTGCGAATATCGCCACATTTGTCTGACAGGTTCCCGAAGAAGCTAATCATCTCTGAATCCGTCTGATTAGGAGATCTGTACAAACTAATTAAAAAAAGGAGTTTATTAGTAAGGGAAATTTTAAGCACAATAGTTTGAGCGGTTTTTATAAATATTTCGTACTTCTTATGTCTTGAGTACGATCGTAAAAAATCGATTTAAGTCAAAACTGATTTTAGTCCACAATTAACACTATATTTCAATTATTTCAATTGTACATTTTTACCCCGACTCAGGATGTGTCTATCTTTAATAAAAATGGGCAAACTAGATGAAATTGTTGAGATATCTCTTGTAACTTTTATCCCATCGTTAAAAATAAATCTCCTGAAAATATAGCAAATTTGAAATAAGTCACTTTTCCTTCAGATTAAAGACTGATTTTTACTCTAATTATTGTAGAACTTCTAATTTTTAGCTCTATTCTAAACTTAATTAGAATCCTGTTAGGTAGTAATAATTAACGCTTAAGAGATTTGATTTAGAACCTCAAAATGCAACTAATCTTGAGATACGTTTAAGATTAAAGAAAGGTATGCGATTAAAGCTTAATGAATCAGCAACAGTACTGTTAACGAACTAAATCCCATTTATAATAAGGTTTGTTAAGACGAAAAAGTGAATGGACAAATTAAAATCAAACCAATTAAGTAATTTTTAAAAATTTTTATTATAAACATTTAATAGCGAAAATCAGGTTTATTCCTATTTTGTCGATTTTTCTTCCCTTCAATTTTTCCAACACTTTTAGTACTTTTAGCACACTTCTTAAATTTGCCACCAGTGGTAAAAGGAATTTCTCCTAATTGCAATATATTCCTCACATACTGATTATTCGACAATTGAGCTACAATTCCAGGTCCAATTACAGCACAAAGTGCCATATACTGATGATGTATTGCCCACGAGTCTAATGCAATCGATTCAGTTCCAATTTGTATTTTGACATTGGGTTGAATATCGTTCTCAATGTATCGTAAAATATCTCGGAAAGTGGCCCGTTGTGATTTAAGTTCCTGTTTGTGGCGATGTCGTTGAGAATCGGTGGATAGGAATTTTGTGATGGCAATCAAATTTGGTAGTACATCATACATAAAGTTCTCGTTTACTGCTCGGCCGCACTCTAGTATTAAACATATTGTTTCACCAGCTGCGACTCGAATCGCTAAATGCTGTGATTCTAACATTTTAATTAAGCATGGCATAATCTGCTTTGGTTTCTTTATGTATCCCGGTGATAATTTGGTTAAAAGTAGTCCCCATGAAAGAAGGGCTGCACTGTATAATATTGATTCATCTTCTGATATCGATTTCTCGATATTTTTAAATATATCTTCAAAAATTTGCATTGATTCGATCAAATCTTCATCGTCATCATATTGAAGGAAATGTAGAAGCGATAGGACATTACAATATTCGGCTCGAGCTGGATATCTACACGTTTGATCTTTAATTGCTTCGACTATATATTGATCAACCGCTTCATCTGGTTTATATCCTTCGCCTAATTGGAATTGTAGTAATAATCGTATTTTCGCAGCTAGTGACTGTTCGGCCGCTTTACCATGATGAAGTCCCTTCTCAATAATGTCCGCAAATGCGATTTTACGGTTTTGAATTAGTTCTGGTACATAGTAGTGTATTAATAATTCCGAAACGGTTTTTAGTGCTTGGGTACGAATTTTACTCGATTGTTCTTCAGCTCCATCCAAAGCATTAAGCAAACGTTCTTTTAATTTCTCTATTGGGTCGACTGCATCAATATTTTCTTTGTCCACAACGATATCTTCGTCACTTGATTCATTTTCGAGTAAATAATTTAGTCGACGACCAAATCTGGATCTTCTAGATGATTTTAAACTTTCCTCACTATTAACGGATTCCAAATGAATTCGAGACATTTTAGACGATTTTTTCGAGTTAGTTACTTCACAAATATTTTCCAGATTTAAATAAGATTCACTTAGTTTTATTAGTTTTAAAATTAATCAGTCTTTTACGTTATAATCACAATTTTATTTTACAATATAGTATATATGGAACTTTACACTACAACTTGCGTTGTTTGAATGATGAATGAATGAAAAAATTCACTGAATATAAACAAAAATATTTCGGTTGATTATGAAATATTTACGAAGCAAATTGAAAAATTCTCCTCTCTACGACTACGTCACACAAATACACAATAAAATTTCACAATTTTTGAATTGAAACAGAATGTTGTTCGATTTTATTCGGTAGATTGGCGAATCACGATTCAATTTCATAATAAATAATTTGATAACGATTGTTGTACCTTGTACCGAATGAATTCTCAGCTGATTCTTCATTCAATTCATAAAAGTTTTGATTCATTTATATTGTATATACTGCGAGTCGAGTCGAGTTTAATCCTAGTTTAACTCTCACTATATACGGAGTCGAGTTAAACTCGACTCGACCTAATAATTTGTCGAGTCGAGTTAAGCTCTATGCACTATATACGCAGAGTAGAGTAGAGTTAAAAAAAACAACAACAAAATTAAAGAAAAATTCATATAAACACCAATTCGTCATTTTTCTTTAGATTATGTTGTTGAATGAAATATGAAAGCGATATACAAAAAATATATTTAAATATATTAAACAATTTTGTTTATTAAGATTTTAATTAATTAATTTGCATAATAATTTTTTTTTTCGAAAAATATTATTCCGACGGTGATCTATCCTTAATTTAATTTTGAAGGATTTGAAAATTACAATTTTTTATACAAAATATCGCTGGAGAAATAAAAACAACACATATGATGATCACCAATAAGATAATAATCAATCTGAAATGATTTTCTGTAAATTTTTTTTTTCGTTTATTTTAACTCACTTTCAATCCCATTTGAACTCTGCATATTTTTAACTCTGCAGTATATACACCAAGAGTTGGTTAGAAAATAACTCGACTCTGTATATAGTGAGAGTTAAACTAGGATTAAACTCGACTCGACTCGCAGCATATACAATATAATTGTCTTTATATGTGTTAGTTTAGTAGATTAAACTAGCATTCACAATGAAAAGTATTTTTACTTTTAATTTACAGCAAAAATGATGGTTCGTTATGTTGGAAATTCAGGCAAACCTGTATGAAAAAAGTGAAAAGTTGTTCATTGTGAATGCTCATTGTAATTCATGGTAATTTAAATCAATTTCTGTATGATACTTCCAAATTACGTCTGGAAAGAGCGTGAAGGTGTTGATTACATATTAAACGGATGCTATTTTTAGTTGCAGTTAGAACATATTTTTTGTTATTGATGAGCAATCAACCACAGGGAGGTATTGGTCAATTTGGTTTTACAAGAATTGATAACGCTCGAGATGGGGGCCTTCAATTATTGTGAGTAATCAGCGATTAGTTATAAAGAAGGATTCTATTCGTGGTATTTTGTTTTTGAGTGAGATTAGGTACTATTTAGCCATGAATTAGAAAACGGTAGAAAACGATAATTTATGGGTTTTAAACAAGCTTGAAATAGTATCTGGTCGTACTCATTAATTTTGAGTAAGAAATAAATTTTGGATCACTGTCTTCTTCTAGAAAAATCGATCGACATATAGTAGGTCCATAAAAGCCCATATTACAAAGTAAATTATTAAATTATTGATGAAGGTTTTGATACTCAATTCCAAATATCTTCTTCTTGGCCTCAAATGGGCCCAAAAACAGCACACGTTAGGTATAACAACGGATCGATTTCAGCTCGGTATTTCAAGTGAAATCAAACATATGACAGGAAACCATACAAATTAACGAATGAAGTTCTGTCCAAATTACCAAAGTTATTTACGTTGGTAGTGAACTACTAATATTCACGATCCAAATAAAAATCTGATCTCTCAATTATGAGCGTCGCAGCGACACACAAAACAAAAAATGTTTCCGCCCGGGATCGAACCGGGGGCCTTCCGCGTGTTAGGCGGATGTGATAACCACTACACCACGGAAACTTATACAAAACATAAATTGTATTTTGGGTCATACATAACTTTCTCTGCTAAAAATAAAAATTTTTCATACGACTTTAAACGTTAAATAAAATCCAAAACAACATTCATTTTAATATTAAATCACATTTATTCAATTTTTATTTTATTTAATCGGTTCCTACCAAACCATCAGATTTATATCGCCGATCATCTCGCCGCTCTAGTGTTCGTAATCTATCATTTTCATGATGCATTTCTTGTTTGTACCCTTTTTCATAAATTGGCACACTATTGTCATCCACTTGTAAAGCTTTTCGAATAAAATCATTTTGAGTTAAATGTGTCACCATTCCTGGTCCTATGATCGAGCATAGTGCGGTATACTGATGATGCAAAGCCCATGTTTTAATTTCGATAGTCTCTTTACCAAATACTATCTTAATATCGGGTTGAATATTTTCTTCGATATAAAGGCTTATATCACGGAATGTGGCTCGTTGCGTTTTTAGGTCATCTTTGTGTCGGAATTTTTGTGTATCATGCGATAGGAATTTTGTGATGTCTACAAGCTCTTCGATAGTTTCGATTAAACTAGTATTGTTAACCGCTCGACTGTGTTCCAGTATGAGACATAGTGTTTCACCGGCCGCCACTCGTAGATTCAAATGTGGTGAGTCTAGTAATTTTATTAAATACTTTGTTAACCTAAAACAAAAATGGAATAAAACGGTTAAGAATATAAATTCCAATTTTCCGCACAATTTAAAACTACTTACGTTGGTAATGTACTCGAATTCGTGTATTCAGATGATACTTTTGTAAAAAGTAATGCCCATGAGAATAATGCAGCACTGTGTAAAATTGATTCATTTTCCGATGCTGTCTTATTGCCAATATCAAATATATTTCCAAACATTCTCATCGCTTCTTCAATGTCTTCAATAATTTCATCTCGTAAGAAATGCATAACACCTAAGGCGCTGCAACAATCTGCTCGACCGCTAATTTCGTTCGAATCATCGGACACGCCTTTCACAATACATTGGTTCATTAATTGAACATTATCATAATGATTTCCTAATTGTATCACTAGTAAAGCGGCAGTTTTCGCGGCAACACCATGATCCAAACCCTTAACACGTCTTAGTGATTTTTCAACTAATTCCGTTATTCCTAATTTTTGATTATCCACCACCTCGGGAACATAGTGATGAATTAAAATGTCGGCAATTTTTGTAAATCCATTTAAACGTGTTTCAGCTGATTGCTCCCTCGCCTCCTCAATTGCATTGTACAACTGTAATTTCAGTGCTTCCAATGCGTCATGAGCATTTTTCGCACGAATTTCTTCCGAAGCGTTTATTTTTTCGGCTTTCTTATTTTTTGGGTCAACAATTTCGGTTTCTCCGGTCACTGCTAAAATTGCTGCAGTTGATTTTGGTCCGCGCACAACTTTAGATGAATTAATCGTCTCTTCACTTAAGGAATCGAATTTAATTCTAGACATCTTAGACGTTAATTTTTGATCACAAATATTATTACCCACAATATTGACAATAAATAAATAAATTAATTAATTTACAAGAGTTTATTATATCACAAACTTAAATCAAGTTGAAATTATTTATATTATAACTTTATACTACGACTAGTTGACGTTGAATGAATGTTAACGAACAAAATTCATTCCTATATAGGTACACCGTACACATTATAGCTTGAATTTCGCAATAGATTGTTAATGTTAAAAAATTCATTCTAGAACGAATATTTTATTTATACGTGTTAAAATCGTGTTTC
The DNA here is from genome assembly GCA_963556165.1 of Tipula helvola. NCBI lineage: Eukaryota > Metazoa > Arthropoda > Insecta > Diptera > Tipulidae > Tipula > Tipula helvola. Next base: position 37,735,011 of record OY744482.1, on the reverse strand, counting down.
TGTTATTGTTATGTGCTCGTGTATGTTTATATTAACATATGTACAAAATCGCGAATTCGCGATGATGTCATTACGGTAATTTCTATTTGTTGATTGTTATTGTTTACTGTTCTGCCTTATTATTGATAAACACTATCAAAATTTCGTTTTTGAATATTATTATGTAATTTTTGAGTGTAAATGTTCACGAATTGAATTTGAATGTCATCTGAATGATCAAATCGTGGCTGTGCCGTGCGAGTGCGCACGCTTTTCATTTCGTATATGAGGCAGAATCGAACTTCTCGTTAAAATATTAACCCCCCCCCTCTCATCACCCCCTTTTCCATTCGTACGTAACATACATTTATAATCATTTTTGAAAATGTTTGATCATTTAAACATAATTTATTTAATTAATAAAACGGGGAATCATAGAGATATTCTCTATTCTCTGTATATGACCAATTATTGACTCTCCAGAAATACCGAAATGATGACCGTGTCTTCAATATACATAAATTTAGGGTAAACACGATATTTTGAACTTGTTCAGCTTTTCATAATTAATTTCAACAGAATCGACATACATGCATCTTCCACTTCCACTCCCAGATTAAGCGTCCCTAAGATGATATTGTGGATGTTCAAATACATCTTGGAACAACAATCCATGAATCCATCATTTTCATTCTCATACGTATGGACAATTTTTTGATTTGTTATATATTTCAAAATTAAAATTGTTTACCAATAAAATCTCATATATGACATCATTGTAGTACGTTAACTTCGTTTTTATTTTATTTTCTTTGTGTAATCGGGATGGTGTTTTGCGCCATTGCAATCATGCAATAAATAAATGTACTCGCTCATGATCAATGTCGCACAACCTACATAATTATTGCATATATATTCGTATTATACATATTTAGAATTTAGAATCAGTTTTGTGATATGTATAATGTATTCAACTCGGTTTTTTTAAATTTGATTATGAAATGAATAAATAGAATTGATTTCATGTGAACAAGAAGATTCCGATAAAGTAACCTGATAGAGTTAGTCGATGCAATGATTTTAACTCCTTGTGCATGTGCACTCTCAATAAATTAAATAAATGCAATTAACTGTAAATACATTTAAGTGTTCATCTGTATTTAAAAAAAATAAAATTTTTTAAATAAACCTAGATTTTGTGAGTGAACAGTATCAGTCTAAAATGCGTAATTTAATTAATAATAAAAATAAAGTGTTTCAAAATTTATAAACCTTTATATCGGTAAATAAAACAAGTATGAGTAACAAAAGTGAACAATTCGTATACAATAAAACTAAAGTAGTCAAATCAGACTAAAATGTATAATAAAAGGCTATTAAGCCATACCAACCCGATAGTGGCCACCGTGGGAACCAAACGATTGCTCCAACATATTGCCCAGCGGAATTTAAAGCGTTCGAACATCGGCAGAAAGGGTCAGCTTGAAAGGAGAATTTTATTGTTATATGTTTGCCAAGATATGTCACTAATGGGCAGTTATTGTAAAATAGTACGTCAGGTTTTTTAAAAGATGGCAACAGCTTTCTAAGTTAAAAATAAAAGTGGTGTAGAAGTAGACATGTTTGTTTTTGCAGTTTTTTAATCAATGTTCGTTATAAATTTTTGTATGTTCAATGTATGCATTTTACGATAAATATTTTGTGAATTAAAGACGATTAAGTTAATTTTTGTGCCGAAATAGTATTTGTTTGTACATTGTCAATTTTTTTGTATTATAAATATCTCTATGGTAAAAGCATTGCCACATGAAAAAAATATTCACGTTTAATTAAAAACAGATTTTCCATTTATAACTTAATTTATTTATATGTAAATTTATTTATACGTTTATTCCACCTGTCACACGTCGCACGTCGCATATGTAAATCAACTTTCAAGCTCAGTATGCAGCTCGAGCTAAGATAAATTTTAGCACGGTCTCCACAAGTCTCCATTTAATTACAGATAAATCGTCAAGCTAATAATTTGTGTAGAGATAAAATTTTTTGATTTTGTTTGACTTTTATTCGTTTGTTTTTGAATGAAATTTCTGTCCAAATAATCCTCTAAATACTCGACTTCGTAATGTTGGTCGGCCATATTGTCTTCTGTCTTCTTTACTTAAAAATAAATTAATTTTACTTCATGGCTACTCAAGGCCATCTTTACCATAGGGCTATAAGGGCTGCAGCGCATTATTAGGGCGCCACGAAATGTCCAAGACCTATTCAATTTTAGAGAACATCTTTTTATTTGAATTTCATTTTTCACTTCAAAGGAAATGCAAACCGTTTTATTATAATAAATTTATTCTATTCGTCGCTTGGAATGCACGATTCGTGATAGTTATTTTATGCATTGACAAAGCGCCTTAAGCGGACAATAGTAAACTACAAAAATTTGCTATATGAAGTTATATGGAAATAGTGTCTATTTAATTTGAATTGTTATTTATTAAAAGTGTGATGGTTGGAAAATCTAGTTAATCTATTACATAGTTTAAAGTGTGATTTTTGTATATTTGATTCATTTGGTACCACTTTTTCATTTTAGATGCCAAAAAATGTTGCTTAAATACTGCATAAATTTGATATTAAGCTACTTGATACTAAAAGCATAACTGTTTTAAAAATATTAAATTTTGGCTTTTAATTATCTGTTAAAACGTGGTAAATATGCTCTAATTTAGTTTGAAAAAGGGTTAGTGACTCAAAGATGTATTTATAGTGAATTTAACATTGAATTTCTGTAATTTTTAAGCACGGTTTTCGAGCATTTAAAACGATAAAACTGTTCCAATTGAATCAAATATACAAAAAACACACTTTGAACTACATAATAGATTAACTAGGTTTTCCAACCATCACACTTTTAATTAATAACAATTCAAATTAATGCTGTGTTTTTTTATTCGCTCCCGATAGCTGCTATCCGGAGCCGTCATATAAAATGTGGCTCCCGATAGCGCTCCGTATAAATAGGTAGAGCCAAATATTTTTTTATATCAGGTTTTCGCTAAACAATTGAATTAAAAATGATAGTTTGATGTTAAATAAAATTAGTTTACCAATAAATAGCGCACCAAATTAGAATTTAGGCATATAAAAAAATCGGCTCCCGATAGCAGCTATTTTGTGGGCTATAGTTCAGTTGATTTTCAAAAAAATTGAATTTTCCGCGAAACGTGTAGAAATATTCGACCGATCCAAATGGCCGTTTGTATGACAATTACAGGTCTTAACGCCTATTGGTAGAGGTATCACTCATCGAAATCGGAGCACATTTGCAGATTTTCGAATTTTGTTGCTCTGAATTTGTGGGCAGTTGATTTTCAAAAAAATTGAATTTTCCACGGAACGTGTAGAAATATTCGACCGATCCAAATGGCCGTTTGTATGACAATTACAGGTTTCAACGCCTATTGGTAGAGGTATCAATCATCGAAATCGGAACACATTTGCAGATTTTCGATTTTTGTGGCTCTGAATTTGTGGGCTATAGTTCAGTTGATTTTCAAAAAAATTGAATTTTCCACGAAACGTGTAGAAATATTCGACCGATCCAAATGGCCGTTTGTATGACAATTACAGGTCTTAACGCCTATTGGTAGAGGTATCACTCATCGAAATCGGAGCACATTTGCAGATTTTCGAATTTTGTTGCTCTGAATTTGTGGGCAGTTGATTTTCAAAAAAATTGAATTTTCCACGGAACGTGTAGAAATATTCGACCGATCCAAATGGCCGTTTGTATGACAATTACAGGTATCAACGCCTATTGATAGAGGTATCAACCATCGAAATCGGAGCACATTTGCAGATTTTCGATTTTTGTGGGTCTGGATTTGTGGGCTATAGTTCAGTTAATTTTCAAAAAAATTGAATTTTCCACGGAACGTGTAGAAATATTCGACCGATCCAAATGGCCGTTTGTATGACAATTAAGGGTCTCAACCCCTATTGGTAGAGGTATCAATCATCGAAATCGGAGCACATTTGCACATTTTCGATTTTTGTGGCTCTGAATTTGTGGGCTATAGTTCAGTTGATTTTCAAAAAAATTGAATTTTCCGCGAAACGTGTAGAAATATTCGACCGATCCAAATGGCCGTTTGTATGACAATTACAGGTCTTAACGCCTATTGGTAGAGGTATCACTCATCGAAATCGGAGCACATTTGCAGATTTTCGAATTTTGTTGCTCTGAATTTGTGGGCAGTTGATTTTCAAAAAAATTGAATTTTCCACGGAACGTGTAGAAATATTCGACCGATCCAAATGGCCGTTTGTATGACAATTACAGGTTTCAACGCCTATTGGTAGAGGTATCAATCATCGAAATCGGAACACATTTGCAGATTTTCGATTTTTGTGGCTCTGAATTTGTGGGCTATAGTTCAGTTGATTTTCAAAAAAATTGAATTTTCCACGAAACGTGTAGAAATATTCGACCGATCCAAATGGCCGTTTGTATGACAATTACAGGTCTTAACGCCTATTGGTAGAGGTATCACTCATCGAAATCGGAGCACATTTGCAGATTTTCGAATTTTGTTGCTCTGAATTTGTGGGCAGTTGATTTTCAAAAAAATTGAATTTTCCACGGAACGTGTAGAAATATTCGACCGATCCAAATGGCCGTTTGTATGACAATTACAGGTATCAACGCCTATTGATAGAGGTATCAACCATCGAAATCGGAGCACATTTGCAGATTTTCGATTTTTGTGGGTCTGGATTTGTGGGCTATAGTTCAGTTAATTTTCAAAAAAATTGAATTTTCCACGGAACGTGTAGAAATATTCGACCGATCCAAATGGCCGTTTGTATGACAATTAAGGGTCTCAACCCCTATTGGTAGAGGTATCAATCATCGAAATCGGAGCACATTTGCACATTTTCGATTTTTGTGGCTCTGAATTTGTGGGCTATAGTTCAGTTGATTTTCAAAAAAATTGAATTTTCCGCGAAACGTGTAGAAATATTCGACCGATCCAAATGGCCGTTTGTATGACAATTACAGGTTTCAACGCCTATTGGTAGAGGTATCAATCATCGAAATCGGAGCACATTTGCAGATTTTCGATTTTTGTGGCTCTGAATTTGTGGGCTGTAGTTCAGTTGATTTTCAAAAAAATTGAATTTTCCACGGAACGTGTAGAAATATTCGACCGATCCAAATGGCCGTTTGTATGACAATTAAGGGTCTCAACCCCTATTGGTAGAGGTATCAATCATCGAAATCGGAGCACATTTGCACATTTTCGATTTTTGTGGCTCTGAATTTGTGGGCTATAGTTCAGTTGATTTTCAAAACAATTGAATTTTCCGCGAAACGTGTAGAAATATTCGACCGATCCAAATGGCCGTTTGTATGACAATTACAGGTTTCAACGCCTATTGGTAGAGGTATCAATCATCGAAATCGGAGCACATTTGCAGATTTTCGATTTTTGTGGCTCTGAATTTGTGGGCTATAGTTCAGTTGATTTTCAAAAAAATTGAATTTTCCACGGAACGTGTAGAAATATTCGACCGATCCAAATGGCCGTTTGTATGACAATTACAGGTCTCAACCCCTATTGATAGAGGTATCAATCATCGAAATCGGAGCACATTTGCAGATTTTCGATTTTTGTGGGTCTGGATTTGTGGGCTATAGTTCAGTTAATTTTCAAAAAAATTGAATTTTCCACGGAACGTGTAGAAATATTCGACCGATCCAAATGGCCGTTTGTATGACAATTACAGGTCTCAACGCCTATTGATAGAGGTATCAATCATCGAAATCGGAACACATTTGCAGATTTTCGATTTTTGTGGGTCTGGATTTGTGGGCTATAGTTCAGTTAATTTTCAAAAAAATTGAATTTTCCACGGAACGTGTAGAAATATTCGACCGATCCAAATGGCCGTTTGTATGACAATTACAGGTCTCAACGCCTATTGGTAGAGGTATCAATCATCGAAATGGGAGCACATTTGCAGATTTTCGATTTTTGTGGCTCTGAATTTGTGGGCTATAGTTCAGTTGATTTTCAAAAAAATTGAATTTTCCACGGAACGTGTAGAAATATTCGACCGATCCAAATGGCCGTTTGTATGACAATTACAGGTTTCAACGCCTATTGGTAGAGGTATCAATCATCGAAATCGGAGCACATTTGCAGATTTTCGATTTTTGTGGCTCTGAATTTGTGGGCTATAGTTCAGTTGATTTTCAAAAAAATTGAATTTTCCGCGAAACGTGTAGAAATATTCGACCGATCCAAATGGCCGTTTGTATGACAATTACAGGTCTCAACCCCTATTGATAGAGGTATCAATCATCGAAATCGGAGCACATTTGCAGATTTTCGATTTTTGTGGCTCTGAATTTGTGGGCTATAGTTCAGTTGATTTTCAAAAAAATTGAATTTTCCACGGAACGTGTAGAAATATTCGACCGATCCAAATGGCCGTTTGTATGACAATTACAGGTCTCAACCCCTATTGATAGAGGTATCAATCATCGAAATCGGAGCACATTTGCAGATTTTCGATTTTTGTGGGTCTGGATTTGTGGGCTATAGTTCAGTTAATTTTCAAAAAAATTGAATTTTCCACGGAACGTGTAGAAATATTCGACCGATCCAACTGGCCGTTTGTATGACAATTACAGGTCTCAACGCCTATTGGTAGAGGTATCAATCATCGAAATGGGAGCACATTTGCAGATTTTCGATTTTTGTGGCTCTGAATTTGTGGGCTATAGCTCAGTTGATTTTCAAAAAAATTGAATTTTCCACGGAACGTGTAGAAATATTCGACCGATCCAAATGGCCGTTTGTATGACAATTACAGGTATCAACGCCTATTGATAGAGGTATCAATCATCGAAATGGGAGCACATTTGCAGATTTTCGATTTTTGTGGCTCTGAATTTGTGGGCTATAGCTCAGTTGATTTTCAAAAAAATTGAATTTTCCACGGAACGTGTAGAAATATTCGACCGATCCAAATGGCCGTTTGTATGACAATTACAGGTCTCAACCCCTATTGATAGAGGTATCAATCATCGAAATCGGAGCACATTTGCAAATTTTCGATTTTTGTGGCTCTGAATTTGTGGGCTATAGTTCAGTTGATTTTCAAAAAAATTGAATTTTCCACGGAACGTGTAGAAATATTCGACCGATCCAAATGGCCGTTTGTATGACAATTACAGGTCTCAACCCCTATTGATAGAGGTATCAATCATCGAAATCGGAGCACATTTGCAGATTTTCGATTTTTGTGGGTCTGGATTTGTGGGCTATAGTTCAGTTAATTTTCAAAAAAATTGAATTTTCCACGGAACGTGTAGAAATATTCGACCGATCCAACTGGCCGTTTGTATGACAATTACAGGTCTCAACGCCTATTGGTAGAGGTATCAATCATCGAAATGGGAGCACATTTGCAGATTTTCGATTTTTGTGGCTCTGAATTTGTGGGCTATAGCTCAGTTGATTTTCAAAAAAATTGAATTTTCCACGGAACGTGTAGAAATATTCGACCGATCCAAATGGCCGTTTGTATGACAATTACAGGTCTCAACGCCTATTGATAGAGGTATCAATCATCGAAATCGGAACACATTTGCAGATTTTCGATTTTTGTGGGTCTGGATTTGTGGGCTATAGTTCAGTTAATTTTCAAAAAAATTGAATTTTCCACGGAACGTGTAGAAATATTCGACCGATCCAAATGGCCGTTTGTATGACAATTACAGGTCTCAACGCCTATTGGTAGAGGTATCAATCATCGAAATGGGAGCACATTTGCAGATTTTCGATTTTTGTGGCTCTGAATTTGTGGGCTATAGTTCAGTTGATTTTCAAAAAAATTGAATTTTCCACGGAACGTGTAGAAATATTCGACCGATCCAAATGGCCGTTTGTATGACAATTACAGGTTTCAACGCCTATTGGTAGAGGTATCAATCATCGAAATCGGAGCACATTTGCAGATTTTCGATTTTTGTGGCTCTGAATTTGTGGGCTATAGTTCAGTTGATTTTCAAAAAAATTAAATTTTCCACGGAACGTGTAGAAATATTCGACCGATCCAAATGGCCGTTTGTATGACAATTACAGGTCTCAACCCCTATTGATAGAGGTATCAATCATCGAAATGGGAGCACATTTGCAGATTTTCGATTTTTGTGGCTCTGAATTTGTGGGCTATAGTTCAGTTGATTTTCAAAAAAATTGAATTTTCCACGGAACGTGTAGAAATATTCGACCGATCCAAATGGCCGTTTGTATGACAATTACAGGTTTCAACGCCTATTGGTAGAGGTATCAATCATCGAAATCGGAGCACATTTGCAGATTTTCGATTTTTGTGGCTCTGAATTTGTGGGCTATAGTTCAGTTGATTTTCAAAAAAATTAAATTTTCCACGGAACGTGTAGAAATATTCGACCGATCCAACTGGCCGTTTGTATGACAATTACAGGTCTCAACGCCTATTGGTAGAGGTATCAATCATCGAAATGGGAGCACATTTGCAGATTTTCGATTTTTGTGGCTCTGAATTTGTGGGCTATAGCTCAGTTGATTTTCAAAAAAATTGAATTTTCCACGGAACGTGTAGAAATATTCGACCGATCCAAATGGCCGTTTGTATGACAATTACAGGTATCAACGCCTATTGATAGAGGTATCAATCATCGAAATGGGAGCACATTTGCAGATTTTCGATTTTTGTGGCTCTGAATTTGTGGGCTATAGCTCAGTTGATTTTCAAAAAAATTGAATTTTCCACGGAACGTGTAGAAATATTCGACCGATCCAACTGGCCGTTTGTATGACAATTACAGGTCTCAACGCCTATTGGTAGAGGTATCAATCATCGAAATGGGAGCACATTTGCAGATTTTCGATTTTTGTGGCTCTGAATTTGTGGGCTATAGTTCAGTTAATTTTCAAAAAAATTGAATTTTCCACGAAACGTGTAGAAATATTCGACCGATCCAAATGGCCGTTTGTATGACAATTACAGGTCTCAACGCCTATTGATAGAGGTATCAATCATCGAAATCGGAGCACATTTGCAGATTTTCGATTTTTGTGGCTCTGAATTTGTGGGCTATAGTTCAGTTAATTTTCAAAAAAATTGAATTTTCCACGGAACGTGTAGAAATATTCGACCGATCCAAATGGCCGTTTGTATGACAATTACAGGTCTCAACGCCTATTGATAGAGGTATCAATCATCGAAATCGGAGCACATTTGCAGATTTTCGATTTTTGTGGGTCTGGATTTGTGGGCTATAGTTCAGTTAATTTTCAAAAAAATTGAATTTTCCACGGAACGTGTAGAAATATTCGACCGATCCAACTGGCCGTTTGTATGACAATTACAGGTCTCAACGCCTATTGGTAGAGGTATCAATCATCGAAATGGGAGCACATTTGCAGATTTTCGATTTTTGTGGCTCTGAATTTGTGGGCTATAGTTCAGTTAATTTTCAAAAAAATTGAATTTTCCACGGAACGTGTAGAAATATTCGACCGATCCAAATGGCCGTTTGTATGACAATTACAGGTCTCAACCCCTATTGATAGAGGTATCAATCATCGAAATCGGAGCACATTTGCAGATTTTCGATTTTTGTGGCTCTGAATTTGTGGGCTATTATAGTTCAGTTAATTTTCAAAAAAATTGAATTTTCCACGGAACGTGTAGAAATATTCGACCGATCCAACTGGCCGTTTGTATGACAATTACAGGTCTCAACGCCTATTGGTAGAGGTATCAATCATCGAAATGGGAGCACATTTGCAGATTTTCGATTTTTGTGGCTCTGAATTTGTGGGCTATAGCTCAGTTGATTTTCAAAAAAATTGAATTTTCCACGGAACGTGTAGAAATATTCGACCGATCCAAATGGCCGTTTGTATGACAATTACAGGTCTCAACGCCTATTGATAGAGGTATCAATCATCGAAATCGGAGCACATTTGCAGATTTTCGATTTTTGTGGGTCTGGATTTGTGGGCTATAGTTCAGTTAATTTTCAAAAAAATTGAATTTTCCACGGAACGTGTAGAAATATTCGACCGATCCAAATGGCCGTTTGTATGACAATTACAGGTCTCAACCCCTATTGATAGAGGTATCAATCATCGAAATCGGAGCACATTTGCAGATTTTCGATTTTTGTGGCTCTGAATTTGTGGGCTATTATAGTTCAGTTAATTTTCAAAAAAATTGAATTTTCCACGGAACGTGTAGAAATATTCGACCGATCCAACTGGCCGTTTGTATGACAATTACAGGTCTCAACGCCTATTGGTAGAGGTATCAATCATCGAAATGGGAGCACATTTGCAGATTTTCGATTTTTGTGGCTCTGAATTTGTGGGCTATAGCTCAGTTGATTTTCAAAAAAATTGAATTTTCCACGGAACGTGTAGAAATATTCGACCGATCCAAATGGCCGTTTGTATGACAATTACAGGTCTCAACCCCTATTGATAGAGGTATCAATCATCGAAATCGGAGCACATTTGCAGATTTTCGATTTTTGTGGCTCTGAATTTGTGGGCTATAGTTCAGTTGCTTTTCAAAAAAATTGAATTTTCCACGGAACGTGTAGAAATATTCGACCGATCCAACTGGCCGTTTGTATGACAATTACAGGTCTCAACGCCTATTGATAGAGGTATCAATCATCGAAATCGGAGCACATTTGCAGATTTTCGATTTTTGTGGCTCTGAATTTGTGGGCTATAGTTCAGTTAATTTTCAAAAAAATTGAATTTTCCACGGAACGTGTAGAAATATTCGACCGATCCAACTGGCCGTTGGTATGATAATTACAGGCCTCAACGCCTATTGATAGAGGTATCAATCATCGAAATCGGAGCACATTTGCAGATTTTCGATTTTTGTGGCTCTGAATTTGTGGGCTATAGTTCAGTTGATTTTCAAAAAAATTGAATTTTCCACGGAACGTGTAGAAATATTCGACCGATCCAAATGGCCGTTTGTATGACAATTACAGGTCTCAACCCCTATTGATAGAGGTATCAATCATCGAAATCGGAGCACATTTGCAGATTTTCGATTTTTGTGGGTCTGGATTTGTGGGCTATAGTTCAGTTAATTTTCAAAAAAATTGAATTTTCCACGGAACGTGTAGAAATATTCGACCGATCCAACTGGCCGTTTGTATGACAATTACAGGTCTCAACGCCTATTGGTAGAGGTATCAATCATCGAAATGGGAGCACATTTGCAGATTTTCGATTTTTGTGGGTCTGGATTTGTGGGCTATAGTTCAGTTGCTTTTCAAAAAAATTGAATTTTCCACGGAACGTGTAGAAATATTCGACCGATCCAAATGGCCGTTTGTATGACAATTACAGGTCTCAACCCCTATTGATAGAGGTATCAATCATCGAAATCGGAGCACATTTGCAGATTTTCGATTTTTGTGGGTCTGGATTTGTGGGCTATAGTTCAGTTAATTTTCAAAAAAATTGAATTTTCCACGGAACGTGTAGAAATATTCGACCGATCCAACTGGCCGTTTGTATGACAATTACAGGTCTCAACGCCTATTGGTAGAGGTTTCAATCATCGAAATGGGAGCACATTTGCAGATTTTCGATTTTTGTGGGTCTGGATTTGTGGGCTATAGTTCAGTTGATTTTCAAAAAAATTGAATTTTCCACGGAACGTGTAGAAATATTCGACCGATCCAAATGGCCGTTTGTATGACAATTACAGGTCTCAACCCCTATTGATAGAGGTATCAATCATCGAAATCGGAGCACATTTGCAGATTTTCGATTTTTGTGGGTCTGGATTTGTGGGCTATAGTTCAGTTGATTTTCAAAAAAATTAAATTTTCCACGGAACGTGTAGAAATATTCGACCGATCCAAATGGCCGTTTGTATGACAATTACAGGTCTCAACCCCTATTGATAGAGGTATCAATCATCGAAATCGGAGCACATTTGCAGATTTTCGATTTTTGTGGCTCTGAATTTGTGGGCTATAGTTCAGTTGATTTTCAAAAAAATTGAATTTTCCACGGAACGTGTAGAAATATTCGACCGATCCAAATGGCCGTTTGTATGACAATTACAGGTCTCAACCCCTATTGATAGAGGTATCAATCATCGAAATCGGAGCACATTTGCAGATTTTCGATTTTTGTGGGTCTGGATTTGTGGGCTATAGTTCAGTTGATTTTCAAAAAAATTGAATTTTCCACGGAACGTGTAGAAATATTCGACCGATCCAAATGGCCGTTTGTATGACAATTACAGGTCTCAACCCCTATTGATAGAGGTATCAATCATCGAAATCGGAGCACATTTGCAGATTTTCGATTTTTGTGGGTCTGGATTTGTGGGCTATAGTTCAGTTAATTTTCAAAAAAATTGAATTTTCCACGGAACGTGTAGAAATATTCGACCGATCCAACTGGCCGTTTGTATGACAATTACAGGTCTCAACGCCTATTGGTAGAGGTATCAATCATCGAAATGGGAGCACATTTGCAGATTTTCGATTTTTGTGGCTCTGAATTTGTGGGCTATAGCTCAGTTGATTTTCAAAAAAATTGAATTTTCCACGGAACGTGTAGAAATATTCGACCGATCCAAATGGCCGTTTGTATGACAATTACAGGTATCAACGCCTATTGATAGAGGTATCAATCATCGAAATGGGAGCACATTTGCAGATTTTCGATTTTTGTGGCTCTGAATTTGTGGGCTATAGCTCAGTTGATTTTCAAAAAAATTGAATTTTCCACGGAACGTGTAGAAATATTCGACCGATCCAAATGGCCGTTTGTATGACAATTACAGGTCTCAACCCCTATTGATAGAGGTATCAATCATCGAAATCGGAGCACATTTGCAGATTTTCGATTTTTGTGGCTCTGAATTTGTGGGCTATAGTTCAGTTGATTTTCAAAAAAATTGAATTTTCCACGGAACGTGTAGAAATATTCGACCGATCCAAATGGCCGTTTGTATGACAATTACAGGTCTCAACCCCTATTGATAGAGGTATCAATCATCGAAATCGGAGCACATTTGCAGATTTTCGATTTTTGTGGGTCTGGATTTGTGGGCTATAGTTCAGTTAATTTTCAAAAAAATTGAATTTTCCACGGAACGTGTAGAAATATTCGACCGATCCAACTGGCCGTTTGTATGACAATTACAGGTCTCAACGCCTATTGGTAGAGGTATCAATCATCGAAATGGGAGCACATTTGCAGATTTTCGATTTTTGTGGGTCTGGATTTGTGGGCTATAGTTCAGTTGATTTTCAAAAAAATTGAATTTTCCACGGAACGTGTAGAAATATTCGACCGATCCAAATGGCCGTTTGTATGACAATTACAGGTCTCAACCCCTATTGATAGAGGTATCAATCATCGAAATCGGAGCACATTTGCAGATTTTCGATTTTTGTGGGTCTGGATTTGTGGGCTATAGTTCAGTTGATTTTCAAAAAAATTAAATTTTCCACGGAACGTGTAGAAATATTCGACCGATCCAAATGGCCGTTTGTATGACAATTACAGGTCTCAACCCCTATTGATAGAGGTATCAATCATCGAAATCGGAGCACATTTGCAGATTTTCGATTTTTGTGGCTCTGAATTTGTGGGCTATAGTTCAGTTGATTTTCAAAAAAATTGAATTTTCCACGGAACGTGTAGAAATATTCGACCGATCCAAATGGCCGTTTGTATGACAATTACAGGTCTCAACCCCTATTGATAGAGGTATCAATCATCGAAATCGGAGCACATTTGCAGATTTTCGATTTTTGTGGCTCTGAATTTGTGGGCTATTATAGTTCAGTTAATTTTCAAAAAAATTGAATTTTCCACGGAACGTGTAGAAATATTCGACCGATCCAACTGGCCGTTTGTATGACAATTACAGGTCTCAACGCCTATTGGTAGAGGTATCAATCATCGAAATGGGAGCACATTTGCAGATTTTCGATTTTTGTGGCTCTGAATTTGTGGGCTATAGCTCAGTTGATTTTCAAAAAAATTGAATTTTCCACGGAACGTGTAGAAATATTCGACCGATCCAAATGGCCGTTTGTATGACAATTACAGGTCTCAACGCCTATTGATAGAGGTATCAATAATCGAAATCGGAGCACATTTGCAGATTTTCGATTTTTGTGGGTCTGGATTTGTGGGCTATAGTTCAGTTAATTTTCAAAAAAATTGAATTTTCCACGGAACGTGTAGAAATATTCGACCGATCCAAATGGCCGTTTGTATGACAATTACAGGTCTCAACCCCTATTGATAGAGGTATCAATCATCGAAATCGGAGCACATTTGCAGATTTTCGATTTTTGTGGCTCTGAATTTGTGGGCTATAGTTCAGTTGCTTTTCAAAAAAATTGAATTTTCCACGGAACGTGTAGAAATATTCGACCGATCCAACTGGCCGTTTGTATGACAATTACAGGTCTCAACGCCTATTGATAGAGGTATCAATCATCGAAATCGGAGCACATTTGCAGATTTTCGATTTTTGTGGCTCTGAATTTGTGGGCTATAGTTCAGTTAATTTTCAAAAAAATTGAATTTTCCACGGAACGTGTAGAAATATTCGACCGATCCAACTGGCCGTTGGTATGATAATTACAGGCCTCAACGCCTATTGATAGAGGTATCAATCATCGAAATCGGAGCACATTTGCAGATTTTCGATTTTTGTGGCTCTGAATTTGTGGGCTATAGTTCAGTTGATTTTCAAAAAAATTGAATTTTCCACGGAACGTGTAGAAATATTCGACCGATCCAAATGGCCGTTTGTATGACAATTACAGGTCTCAACCCCTATTGATAGAGGTATCAATCATCGAAATCGGAGCACATTTGCAGATTTTCGATTTTTGTGGGTCTGGATTTGTGGGCTATAGTTCAGTTAATTTTCAAAAAAATTGAATTTTCCACGGAACGTGTAGAAATATTCGACCGATCCAACTGGCCGTTTGTATGACAATTACAGGTCTCAACGCCTATTGGTAGAGGTATCAATCATCGAAATGGGAGCACATTTGCAGATTTTCGATTTTTGTGGGTCTGGATTTGTGGGCTATAGTTCAGTTGCTTTTCAAAAAATTGAATTTTCCACGGAACGTGTAGAAATATTCGACCGATCCAAATGGCCGTTTGTATGACAATTACAGGTCTCAACCCCTATTGATAGAGGTATCAATCATCGAAATCGGAGCACATTTGCAGATTTTCGATTTTTGTGGGTCTGGATTTGTGGGCTATAGTTCAGTTAATTTTCAAAAAATTGAATTTTCCACGGAACGTGTAGAAATATTCGACCGATCCAACTGGCCGTTTGTATGACAATTACAGGTCTCAACGCCTATTGGTAGAGGTTTCAATCATCGAAATGGGAGCACATTTGCAGATTTTCGATTTTTGTGGGTCTGGATTTGTGGGCTATAGTTCAGTTGATTTTCAAAAAAATTGAATTTTCCACGGAACGTGTAGAAATATTCGACCGATCCAAATGGCCGTTTGTATGACAATTACAGGTCTCAACCCCTATTGATAGAGGTATCAATCATCGAAATCGGAGCACATTTGCAGATTTTCGATTTTTGTGGGTCTGGATTTGTGGGCTATAGTTCAGTTGATTTTCAAAAAAATTAAATTTTCCACGGAACGTGTAGAAATATTCGACCGATCCAAATGGCCGTTTGTATGACAATTACAGGTCTCAACCCCTATTGATAGAGGTATCAATCATCGAAATCGGAGCACATTTGCAGATTTTCGATTTTTGTGGCTCTGAATTTGTGGGCTATAGTTCAGTTGATTTTCAAAAAAATTGAATTTTCCACGGAACGTGTAGAAATATTCGACCGATCCAAATGGCCGTTTGTATGACAATTACAGGTCTCAACCCCTATTGATAGAGGTATCAATCATCGAAATCGGAGCACATTTGCAGATTTTCGATTTTTGTGGGTCTGGATTTGTGGGCTATAGTTCAGTTAATTTTCAAAAAAATTGAATTTTCCACGGAACGTGTAGAAATATTCGACCGATCCAACTGGCCGTTTGTATGACAATTACAGGTCTCAACGCCTATTGGTAGAGGTATCAATCATCGAAATGGGAGCACATTTGCAGATTTTCGATTTTTGTGGCTCTGAATTTGTGGGCTATAGCTCAGTTGATTTTCAAAAAAATTGAATTTTCCACGGAACGTGTAGAAATATTCGACCGATCCAAATGGCCGTTTGTATGACAATTACAGGTATCAACGCCTATTGATAGAGGTATCAATCATCGAAATGGGAGCACATTTGCAGATTTTCGATTTTTGTGGCTCTGAATTTGTGGGCTATAGCTCAGTTGATTTTCAAAAAAATTGAATTTTCCACGGAACGTGTAGAAATATTCGACCGATCCAAATGGCCGTTTGTATGACAATTACAGGTCTCAACCCCTATTGATAGAGGTATCAATCATCGAAATCGGAGCACATTTGCAGATTTTCGATTTTTGTGGCTCTGAATTTGTGGGCTATAGTTCAGTTGATTTTCAAAAAAATTGAATTTTCCACGGAACGTGTAGAAATATTCGACCGATCCAAATGGCCGTTTGTATGACAATTACAGGTCTCAACCCCTATTGATAGAGGTATCAATCATCGAAATCGGAGCACATTTGCAGATTTTCGATTTTTGTGGGTCTGGATTTGTGGGCTATAGTTCAGTTAATTTTCAAAAAAATTGAATTTTCCACGGAACGTGTAGAAATATTCGACCGATCCAACTGGCCGTTTGTATGACAATTACAGGTCTCAACGCCTATTGGTAGAGGTATCAATCATCGAAATGGGAGCACATTTGCAGATTTTCGATTTTTGTGGGTCTGGATTTGTGGGCTATAGTTCAGTTGATTTTCAAAAAAATTGAATTTTCCACGGAACGTGTAGAAATATTCGACCGATCCAAATGGCCGTTTGTATGACAATTACAGGTCTCAACCCCTATTGATAGAGGTATCAATCATCGAAATCGGAGCACATTTGCAGATTTTCGATTTTTGTGGGTCTGGATTTGTGGGCTATAGTTCAGTTGATTTTCAAAAAAATTAAATTTTCCACGGAACGTGTAGAAATATTCGACCGATCCAAATGGCCGTTTGTATGACAATTACAGGTCTCAACCCCTATTGATAGAGGTATCAATCATCGAAATCGGAGCACATTTGCAGATTTTCGATTTTTGTGGCTCTGAATTTGTGGGCTATAGTTCAGTTGATTTTCAAAAAAATTGAATTTTCCACGGAACGTGTAGAAATATTCGACCGATCCAAATGGCCGTTTGTATGACAATTACAGGTCTCAACCCCTATTGATAGAGGTATCAATCATCGAAATCGGAGCACATTTGCAGATTTTCGATTTTTGTGGGTCTGGATTTGTGGGCTATAGTTCAGTTAATTTTCAAAAAAATTGAATTTTCCACGGAACGTGTAGAAATATTCGACCGATCCAACTGGCCGTTTGTATGACAATTACAGGTCTCAACGCCTATTGGTAGAGGTATCAATCATCGAAATGGGAGCACATTTGCAGATTTTCGATTTTTGTGGCTCTGAATTTGTGGGCTATAGCTCAGTTGATTTTCAAAAAAATTGAATTTTCCACGGAACGTGTAGAAATATTCGACCGATCCAAATGGCCGTTTGTATGACAATTACAGGTATCAACGCCTATTGATAGAGGTATCAATCATCGAAATGGGAGCACATTTGCAGATTTTCGATTTTTGTGGCTCTGAATTTGTGGGCTATAGCTCAGTTGATTTTCAAAAAAATTGAATTTTCCACGGAACGTGTAGAAATATTCGACCGATCCAAATGGCCGTTTGTATGACAATTACAGGTATCAACGCCTATTGATAGAGGTATCAATCATCGAAATGGGAGCACATTTGCAGATTTTCGATTTTTGTGGCTCTGAATTTGTGGGCTATAGCTCAGTTGATTTTCAAAAAAATTGAATTTTCCACGGAACGTGTAGAAATATTCGACCGATCCAAATGGCCGTTTGTATGACAATTACAGGTCTCAACCCCTATTGATAGAGGTATCAATCATCGAAATCGGAGCACATTTGCAAATTTTCGATTTTTGTGGCTCTGAATTTGTGGGCTATAGTTCAGTTGATTTTCAAAAAAATTGAATTTTCCACGGAACGTGTAGAAATATTCGACCGATCCAAATGGCCGTTTGTATGACAATTACAGGTCTCAACCCCTATTGATAGAGGTATCAATCATCGAAATCGGAGCACATTTGCAGATTTTCGATTTTTGTGGGTCTGGATTTGTGGGCTATAGTTCAGTTAATTTTCAAAAAAATTGAATTTTCCACGGAACGTGTAGAAATATTCGACCGATCCAACTGGCCGTTTGTATGACAATTACAGGTCTCAACGCCTATTGGTAGAGGTATCAATCATCGAAATGGGAGCACATTTGCAGATTTTCGATTTTTGTGGCTCTGAATTTGTGGGCTATAGCTCAGTTGATTTTCAAAAAAATTGAATTTTCCACGGAACGTGTAGAAATATTCGACCGATCCAAATGGCCGTTTGTATGACAATTACAGGTATCAACGCCTATTGATAGAGGTATCAATCATCGAAATGGGAGCACATTTGCAGATTTTCGATTTTTGTGGCTCTGAATTTGTGGGCTATAGCTCAGTTGATTTTCAAAAAAATTGAATTTTCCACGGAACGTGTAGAAATATTCGACCGATCCAAATGGCCGTTTGTATGACAATTACAGGTCTCAACGCCTATTGATAGAGGTATCAATCATCGAAATCGGAACACATTTGCAGATTTTCGATTTTTGTGGGTCTGGATTTGTGGGCTATAGTTCAGTTAATTTTCAAAAAAATTGAATTTTCCACGGAACGTGTAGAAATATTCGACCGATCCAAATGGCCGTTTGTATGACAATTACAGGTCTCAACGCCTATTGGTAGAGGTATCAATCATCGAAATGGGAGCACATTTGCAGATTTTCGATTTTTGTGGCTCTGAATTTGTGGGCTATAGTTCAGTTGATTTTCAAAAAATTGAATTTCACGGAACGTGTAGAAATATTCGACCGATCCAAATGGCCGTTTGTATGACAATTACAGGTTTCAACGCCTATTGGTAGAGGTATCAATCATCCGAAATCGGAGCACATTTGCAGATTTTCGATTTTTGTGGCTCTGAATTTGTGGGCTATAGGTCAGTTGATTTTCAAAAAAATTAAATTTTCCACGGAACGTGTAGAAATATTCGACCGATCCAAATGGCCGTTTGTATGACAATTACAGGTCTCAACCCCTATTGATAGAGGTATCAATCATCGAAATCGGAGCACATTTGCAGATTTTCGATTTTTGTGGCTCTGAATTTGTGGGCTATAGTTCAGTTGATTTTCAAAAAATTGAATTTTCCACGGAACGTGTAGAAATATTTCGACCGATCCAATGGCCGTTGTATGACAATTACAGGTCTCAACCCCTATTGATAGAGGTATCAATCATCGAAATCGGAGCACATTTGCAGATTTTCGATTTTTGTGGGTCTGATTTGTGGGCTATAGTTCAGTTAATTTTCAAAAAAATTGAATTTTCCACGGAACGTGTAGAAATATTCGACCGATCCAACTGGCCGTTTGTATGACAATTACAGGTCTCAACGCCTATTGGTAGAGGTATCAATCATCGAAATGGGAGCACATTTGCAGATTTTCGATTTTTGTGGCTCTGAATTTGTGGGCTATAGCTCAGTTGATTTTCAAAAAAATTGAATTTTCCACGGAACGTGTAGAAATATTCGACCGATCCAAATGGCCGTTTGTATGACAATTACAGGTATCAACGCCTATTGATAGAGGTATCAATCATCGAAATGGGAGCACATTTGCAGATTTTCGATTTTTGTGGCTCTGAATTTGTGGGCTATAGCTCAGTTGATTTTCAAAAAAATTGAATTTTCCACGGAACGTGTAGAAATATTCGACCGATCCAAATGGCCGTTTGTATGACAATTACAGGTCTCAACGCCTATTGATAGAGGTATCAATCATCGAAATGGGAACACATTTGCAGATTTTCGATTTTTGTGGGTCTGGATTTGTGGGCTATAGTTCAGTTAATTTTCAAAAAAATTGAATTTTCCACGGAACGTGTAGAAATATTCGACCGATCCAAATGGCCGTTTGTATGACAATTACAGGTCTCAACGCCTATTGGTAGAGGTATCAATCATCGAAATGGGAGCACATTTGCAGATTTTCGATTTTTGTGGCTCTGAATTTGTGGGCTATAGTTCAGTTAATTTTCAAAAAAATTGAATTTTCCACGGAACGTGTAGAAATATTCGACCGATCCAAATGGCCGTTTGTATGACAATTACAGGTCTCAACCCCTATTGATAGAGGTATCAATCATCGAAATGGGAGCACATTTGCAGATTTTCGATTTTTGTGGCTCTGAATTTGTGGGCTATTATAGTTCAGTTAATTTTCAAAAAAATTGAATTTTCCACGGAACGTGTAGAAATATTCGACCGATCCAACTGGCCGTTTGTATGACAATTACAGGTCTCAACGCCTATTGGTAGAGGTATCAATCATCGAAATGGGAGCACATTTGCAGATTTTCGATTTTTGTGGCTCTGAATTTGTGGGCTATAGCTCAGTTGATTTTCAAAAAAATTGAATTTTCCACGGAACGTGTAGAAATATTCGACCGATCCAAATGGCCGTTTGTATGACAATTACAGGTCTCAACGCCTATTGATAGAGGTATCAATCATCGAAATCGGAGCACATTTGCAGATTTTCGATTTTTGTGGGTCTGGATTTGTGGGCTATAGTTCAGTTAATTTTCAAAAAAATTGAATTTTCCACGGAACGTGTAGAAATATTCGACCGATCCAACTGGCCGTTTGTATGACAATTACAGGTCTCAACGCCTATTGATAGAGGTATCAATCATCGAAATCGGAGCACATTTGCAGATTTTCGATTTTTGTGGCTCTGAATTTGTGGGCTATAGTTCAGTTAATTTTCAAAAAAATTGAATTTTCCACGGAACGTGTAGAAATATTCGACCGATCCAACTGGCCGTTGGTATGATAATTACAGGCCTCAACGCCTATTGATAGAGGTATCAATCATCGAAATCGGAGCACATTTGCAGATTTTCGATTTTTGTGGGTCTGGATTTGTGGGCTATAGTTCAGTTGCTTTTCAAAAAAATTGAATTTTCCACGGAACGTGTAGAAATATTCGACCGATCCAAATGGCCGTTTGTATGACAATTACAGGTCTCAACCCCTATTGATAGAGGTATCAATCATCGAAATCGGAGCACATTTGCAGATTTTCGATTTTTGTGGCTCTGAATTTGTGGGCTATAGTTCAGTTGATTTTCAAAAAAATTGAATTTTCCACGGAACGTGTAGAAATATTCGACCGATCCAAATGGCCGTTTGTATGACAATTACAGGTCTCAACCCCTATTGATAGAGGTATCAATCATCGAAATCGGAGCACATTTGCAGATTTTCGATTTTTGTGGGTCTGGATTTGTGGGCTATAGTTCAGTTAATTTTCAAAAAAATTGAATTTTCCACGGAACGTGTAGAAATATTCGACCGATCCAACTGGCCGTTTGTATGACAATTACAGGTCTCAACGCCTATTGGTAGAGGTATCAATCATCGAAATGGGAGCACATTTGCAGATTTTCGATTTTTGTGGCTCTGAATTTGTGGGCTATAGTTCAGTTAATTTTCAAAAAAATTGAATTTTCCACGGAACGTGTAGAAATATTCGACCGATCCAAATGGCCGTTTGTATGACAATTACAGGTCTCAACGCCTATTGGTAGAGGTATCAATCATCGAAATGGGAGCACATTTGCAGATTTTCGATTTTTGTGGCTCTGAATTTGTGGGCTATTATAGTTCAGTTAATTTTCAAAAAAATTGAATTTTCCACGGAACGTGTAGAAATATTCGACCGATCCAACTGGCCGTTTGTATGACAATTACAGGTCTCAACGCCTATTGGTAGAGGTATCAATCATCGAAATGGGAGCACATTTGCAGATTTTCGATTTTTGTGGCTCTGAATTTGTGGGCTATAGTTCAGTTAATTTTCAAAAAAATTGAATTTTCCACGGAACGTGTAGAAATATTCGACCGATCCAAATGGCCGTTTGTATGACAATTACAGGTCTCAACCCCTATTGATAGAGGTATCAATCATCGAAATGGGAGCACATTTGCAGATTTTCGATTTTTGTGGCTCTGAATTTGTGGGCTATTATAGTTCAGTTAATTTTCAAAAAAATTGAATTTTCCACGGAACGTGTAGAAATATTCGACCGATCCAACTGGCCGTTTGTATGACAATTACAGGTCTCAACGCCTATTGGTAGAGGTATCAATCATCGAAATGGGAGCACATTTGCAGATTTTCGATTTTTGTGGCTCTGAATTTGTGGGCTATAGCTCAGTTGATTTTCAAAAAAATTGAATTTTCCACGGAACGTGTAGAAATATTCGACCGATCCAAATGGCCGTTTGTATGACAATTACAGGTCTCAACGCCTATTGATAGAGGTATCAATCATCGAAATCGGAGCACATTTGCAGATTTTCGATTTTTGTGGGTCTGGATTTGTGGGCTATAGTTCAGTTAATTTTCAAAAAAATTGAATTTTCCACGGAACGTGTAGAAATATTCGACCGATCCAACTGGCCGTTTGTATGACAATTACAGGTCTCAACGCCTATTGATAGAGGTATCAATCATCGAAATCGGAGCACATTTGCAGATTTTCGATTTTTGTGGCTCTGAATTTGTGGGCTATAGTTCAGTTAATTTTCAAAAAAATTGAATTTTCCACGGAACGTGTAGAAATATTCGACCGATCCAACTGGCCGTTGGTATGATAATTACAGGCCTCAACGCCTATTGATAGAGGTATCAATCATCGAAATCGGAGCACATTTGCAGATTTTCGATTTTTGTGGGTCTGGATTTGTGGGCTATAGTTCAGTTGCTTTTCAAAAAAATTGAATTTTCCACGGAACGTGTAGAAATATTCGACCGATCCAAATGGCCGTTTGTATGACAATTACAGGTCTCAACCCCTATTGATAGAGGTATCAATCATCGAAATCGGAGCACATTTGCAGATTTTCGATTTTTGTGGCTCTGAATTTGTGGGCTATAGTTCAGTTGATTTTCAAAAAAATTGAATTTTCCACGGAACGTGTAGAAATATTCGACCGATCCAAATGGCCGTTTGTATGACAATTACAGGTCTCAACCCCTATTGATAGAGGTATCAATCATCGAAATCGGAGCACATTTGCAGATTTTCGATTTTTGTGGGTCTGGATTTGTGGGCTATAGTTCAGTTAATTTTCAAAAAAATTGAATTTTCCACGGAACGTGTAGAAATATTCGACCGATCCAACTGGCCGTTTGTATGACAATTACAGGTCTCAACGCCTATTGGTAGAGGTATCAATCATCGAAATGGGAGCACATTTGCAGATTTTCGATTTTTGTGGCTCTGAATTTGTGGGCTATAGTTCAGTTAATTTTCAAAAAAATTGAATTTTCCACGGAACGTGTAGAAATATTCGACCGATCCAAATGGCCGTTTGTATGACAATTACAGGTCTCAACGCCTATTGGTAGAGGTATCAATCATCGAAATGGGAGCACATTTGCAGATTTTCGATTTTTGTGGCTCTGAATTTGTGGGCTATTATAGTTCAGTTAATTTTCAAAAAAATTGAATTTTCCACGGAACGTGTAGAAATATTCGACCGATCCAACTGGCCGTTTGTATGACAATTACAGGTCTCAACGCCTATTGGTAGAGGTATCAATCATCGAAATCGGAGCACATTTGCAGATTTTCGATTTTTGTGGCTCTGAATTTGTGGGCTATTATAGTTCAGTTAATTTTCAAAAAAATTGAATTTTCCACGGAACGTGTAGAAATATTCGACCGATCCAACTGGCCGTTTGTATGACAATTACAGGTCTCAACGCCTATTGGTAGAGGTATCAATCATCGAAATGGGAGCACATTTGCAGATTTTCGATTTTTGTGGCTCTGAATTTGTGGGCTATAGCTCAGTTGATTTTCAAAAAAATTGAATTTTCCACGGAACGTGTAGAAATATTCGACCGATCCAAATGGCCGTTTGTATGACAATTACAGGTCTCAACGCCTATTGATAGAGGTATCAATCATCGAAATGGGAGCACATTTGCAGATTTTCGATTTTTGTGGGTCTGGATTTGTGGGCTATAGTTCAGTTGATTTTCAAAAAAATTGAATTTTCCACGGAACGTGTAGAAATATTCGACCGATCCAAATGGCCGTTTGTATGACAATTACAGGTCTCAACGCCTATTGATAGAGGTATCAATCATCGAAATCGGAGCACATTTGCAGATTTTCGATTTTTGTGGCTCTGAATTTGTGGGCTATAGCTCAGTTGATTTTCAAAAAAATTGAATTTTCCACGGAACGTGTAGAAATATTCGACCGATCCAACTGGCCGTTTGTATGACAATTACAGGTCTCAACGCCTATTGATAGAGGTATCAATCATCGAAATCGGAGCACATTTGCAGATTTTCGATTTTTGTGGCTCTGAATTTGTGGGCTATAGTTCAGTTAATTTTCAAAAAAATTGAATTTTCCACGGAACGTGTAGAAATATTCGACCGATCCAACTGGCCGTTGGTATTGATAATTAAAAGCAACTGAACTATAGCCCACAAATCCAGACCCACAAAAATCGAAAATCTGCAAATGTGCTCCGATTTCGATGATTGATACCTCTGTATCAATCATCGAAATCGGAGCACATTTGCAGATTTTCGATTTTTGTGGGTCTGGATTTGTGGGCTATAGTTCAGTTGCTTTTCAAAAAAATTGAATTTTCCACGGAACGTGTAGAAATATTCGACCGATCCAAATGGCCGTTTGTATGACAATTACAGGTCTCAACCCCTATTGATAGAGGTATCAATCATCGAAATCGGAGCACATTTGCAGATTTTCGATTTTTGTGGCTCTGAATTTGTGGGCTATAGTTCAGTTGATTTTCAAAAAAATTGAATTTTCCACGGAACGTGTAGAAATATTCGACCGATCCAAATGGCCGTTTGTATGACAATTACAGGTCTCAACCCCTATTGATAGAGGTATCAATCATCGAAATCGGAGCACATTTGCAGATTTTCGATTTTTGTGGGTCTGGATTTGTGGGCTATAGTTCAGTTAATTTTCAAAAAAATTGAATTTTCCACGGAACGTGTAGAAATATTCGACCGATCCAACTGGCCGTTTGTATGACAATTACAGGTCTCAACGCCTATTGGTAGAGGTATCAATCATCGAAATGGGAGCACATTTGCAGATTTTCGATTTTTGTGGCTCTGAATTTGTGGGCTATAGTTCAGTTAATTTTCAAAAAAATTGAATTTTCCACGGAACGTGTAGAAATATTCGACCGATCCAAATGGCCGTTTGTATGACAATTACAGGTCTCAACGCCTATTGATAGAGGTATCAATCATCGAAATCGGAGCACATTTGCAGATTTTCGATTTTTGTGGCTCTGAATTTGTGGGCTATTATAGTTCAGTTAATTTTCAAAAAAATTGAATTTTCCACGGAACGTGTAGAAATATTCGACCGATCCAACTGGCCGTTTGTATGACAATTACAGGTCTCAACGCCTATTGGTAGAGGTATCAATCATCGAAATGGGAGCACATTTGCAGATTTTCGATTTTTGTGGCTCTGAATTTGTGGGCTATAGCTCAGTTGATTTTCAAAAAAATTGAATTTTCCACGGAACGTGTAGAAATATTCGACCGATCCAAATGGCCGTTTGTATGACAATTACAGGTCTCAACGCCTATTGATAGAGGTATCAATCATCGAAATGGGAGCACATTTGCAGATTTTCGATTTTTGTGGGTCTGGATTTGTGGGCTATAGTTCAGTTGATTTTCAAAAAAATTGAATTTTCCACGGAACGTGTAGAAATATTCGACCGATCCAAATGGCCGTTTGTATGACAATTACAGGTCTCAACCCCTATTGATAGAGGTATCAATCATCGAAATCGGAGCACATTTGCAGATTTTCGATTTTTGTGGGTCTGGATTTGTGGGCTATAGTTCAGTTGATTTTCAAAAAAATTAAATTTTCCACGGAACGTGTAGAAATATTCGACCGATCCAAATGGCCGTTTGTATGACAATTACAGGTCTCAACCCCTATT
Source organism: Tipula helvola (assembly GCA_963556165.1). Taxonomy (NCBI): domain Eukaryota; kingdom Metazoa; phylum Arthropoda; class Insecta; order Diptera; family Tipulidae; genus Tipula; species Tipula helvola. Next base: position 37,708,578 of record OY744482.1, on the reverse strand, counting down.
GATAGAGGTATCAATCATCGAAATCGGAGCACATTTGCAGATTTTCGATTTTTGTGGCTCTGAATTTGTGGGCTATAGTTCAGTTGATTTTCAAAAAAATTGAATTTTCCACGGAACGTGTAGAAATATTCGACCGATCCAAATGGCCGTTTGTATGACAATTACAGGTCTCAACCCCTATTGATAGAGGTATCAATCATCGAAATCGGAGCACATTTGCAGATTTTCGATTTTTGTGGGTCTGGATTTGTGGGCTATAGTTCAGTTAATTTTCAAAAAAATTGAATTTTCCACGGAACGTGTAGAAATATTCGACCGATCCAACTGGCCGTTTGTATGACAATTACAGGTCTCAACGCCTATTGGTAGAGGTATCAATCATCGAAATGGGAGCACATTTGCAGATTTTCGATTTTTGTGGCTCTGAATTTGTGGGCTATAGCTCAGTTGATTTTCAAAAAAATTGAATTTTCCACGGAACGTGTAGAAATATTCGACCGATCCAAATGGCCGTTTGTATGACAATTACAGGTCTCAACGCCTATTGATAGAGGTATCAATCATCGAAATGGGAACACATTTGCAGATTTTCGATTTTTGTGGGTCTGGATTTGTGGGCTATAGTTCAGTTAATTTTCAAAAAAATTGAATTTTCCACGGAACGTGTAGAAATATTCGACCGATCCAAATGGCCGTTTGTATGACAATTACAGGTCTCAACGCCTATTGATAGAGGTATCAATCATCGAAATCGGAGCACATTTGCAGATTTTCGATTTTTGTGGGTCTGGATTTGTGGGCTATAGTTCAGTTAATTTTCAAAAAAATTGAATTTTCCACGGAACGTGTAGAAATATTCGACCGATCCAACTGGCCGTTTGTATGACAATTACAGGTCTCAACGCCTATTGGTAGAGGTATCAATCATCGAAATGGGAGCACATTTGCAGATTTTCGATTTTTGTGGCTCTGAATTTGTGGGCTATAGTTCAGTTAATTTTCAAAAAAATTGAATTTTCCACGGAACGTGTAGAAATATTCGACCGATCCAAATGGCCGTTTGTATGACAATTACAGGTCTCAACCCCTATTGATAGAGGTATCAATCATCGAAATCGGAGCACATTTGCAGATTTTCGATTTTTGTGGCTCTGAATTTGTGGGCTATTATAGTTCAGTTAATTTTCAAAAAAATTGAATTTTCCACGGAACGTGTAGAAATATTCGACCGATCCAACTGGCCGTTTGTATGACAATTACAGGTCTCAACGCAAATTGGTAGAGGTATCAATCATCGAAATGGGAGCACATTTGCAGATTTTCGATTTTTGTGGCTCTGAATTTGTGGGCTATAGCTCAGTTGATTTTCAAAAAAATTGAATTTTCCACGGAACGTGTAGAAATATTCGACCGATCCAAATGGCCGTTTGTATGACAATTACAGGTCTCAACGCCTATTGATAGAGGTATCAATCATCGAAATCGGAGCACATTTGCAGATTTTCGATTTTTGTGGGTCTGGATTTGTGGGCTATAGTTCAGTTAATTTTCAAAAAAATTGAATTTTCCACGGAACGTGTAGAAATATTCGACCGATCCAAATGGCCGTTTGTATGACAATTACAGGTCTCAACCCCTATTGATAGAGGTATCAATCATCGAAATCGGAGCACATTTGCAGATTTTCGATTTTTGTGGCTCTGAATTTGTGGGCTATATAGTTCAGTTGCTTTTCAAAAAAATTGAATTTTCCACGGAACGTGTAGAAATATTCGACCGATCCAACTGGCCGTTTGTATGACAATTACAGGTCTCAACGCCTATTGGTAGAGGTATCAATCATCGAAATGGGAGCACATTTGCAGATTTTCGATTTTTGTGGCTCTGAATTTGTGGGCTATAGCTCAGTTGATTTTCAAAAAAATTGAATTTTCCACGGAACGTGTAGAAATATTCGACCGATCCAAATGGCCGTTTGTATGACAATTACAGGTATCAACGCCTATTGATAGAGGTATCAATCATCGAAATGGGAGCACATTTGCAGATTTTCGATTTTTGTGGCTCTGAATTTGTGGGCTATAGCTCAGTTGATTTTCAAAAAAATTGAATTTTCCACGGAACGTGTAGAAATATTCGACCGATCCAAATGGCCGTTTGTATGACAATTACAGGTCTCAACGCCTATTGATAGAGGTATCAATCATCGAAATGGGAACACATTTGCAGATTTTCGATTTTTGTGGGTCTGGATTTGTGGGCTATAGTTCAGTTAATTTTCAAAAAAATTGAATTTTCCACGGAACGTGTAGAAATATTCGACCGATCCAAATGGCCGTTTGTATGACAATTACAGGTCTCAACGCCTATTGATAGAGGTATCAATCATCGAAATCGGAGCACATTTGCAGATTTTCGATTTTTGTGGGTCTGGATTTGTGGGCTATAGTTCAGTTAATTTTCAAAAAAATTGAATTTTCCACGGAACGTGTAGAAATATTCGACCGATCCAACTGGCCGTTTGTATGACAATTACAGGTCTCAACGCCTATTGGTAGAGGTATCAATCATCGAAATGGGAGCACATTTGCAGATTTTCGATTTTTGTGGCTCTGAATTTGTGGGCTATAGTTCAGTTAATTTTCAAAAAAATTGAATTTTCCACGGAACGTGTAGAAATATTCGACCGATCCAAATGGCCGTTTGTATGACAATTACAGGTCTCAACGCCTATTGATAGAGGTATCAATCATCGAAATGGGAACACATTTGCAGATTTTCGATTTTTGTGGGTCTGGATTTGTGGGCTATAGTTCAGTTAATTTTCAAAAAAATTGAATTTTCCACGGAACGTGTAGAAATATTCGACCGATCCAAATGGCCGTTTGTATGACAATTACAGGTCTCAACGCCTATTGATAGAGGTATCAATCATCGAAATCGGAGCACATTTGCAGATTTTCGATTTTTGTGGGTCTGGATTTGTGGGCTATAGTTCAGTTAATTTTCAAAAAAATTGAATTTTCCACGGAACGTGTAGAAATATTCGACCGATCCAACTGGCCGTTTGTATGACAATTACAGGTCTCAACGCCTATTTGTAGAGGTATCAATCATCGAAATGGGAACACATTTGCAGATTTTCGATTTTTGTGGGTCTGGATTTGTGGGCTATAGTTCAGTTAATTTTCAAAAAAATTGAATTTTCCACGGAACGTGTAGAAATATTCGACCGATCCAAATGGCCGTTTGTATGACAATTACAGGTCTCAACCCCTATTGATAGAGGTATCAATCATCGAAATCGGAGCACATTTGCAGATTTTCGATTTTTGTGGGTCTGGATTTGTGGGCTATAGTTCAGTTAATTTTCAAAAAAATTGAATTTTCCACGGAACGTGTAGAAATATTCGACCGATCCAAATGGCCGTTTGTATGACAATTACAGGTCTCAACGCCTATTGGTAGAGGTATCAATCATCGAAATGGGAGCACATTTGCAGATTTTCGATTTTTGTGGCTCTGAATTTGTGGGCTATAGCTCAGTTGATTTTCAAAAAAATTGAATTTTCCACGGAACGTGTAGAAATATTCGACCGATCCAAATGGCCGTTTGTATGACAATTACAGGTATCAACGCCTATTGATAGAGGTATCAATCATCGAAATGGGAGCACATTTGCAGATTTTCGATTTTTGTGGCTCTGAATTTGTGGGCTATAGCTCAGTTGATTTTCAAAAAAATTGAATTTTCCACGGAACGTGTAGAAATATTCGACCGATCCAAATGGCCGTTTGTATGACAATTACAGGTCTCAACGCCTATTGATAGAGGTATCAATCATCGAAATGGGAACACATTTGCAGATTTTCGATTTTTGTGGGTCTGGATTTGTGGGCTATAGTTCAGTTAATTTTCAAAAAAATTGAATTTTCCACGGAACGTGTAGAAATATTCGACCGATCCAAATGGCCGTTTGTATGACAATTACAGGTCTCAACGCCTATTGATAGAGGTATCAATCATCGAAATCGGAGCACATTTGCAGATTTTCGATTTTTGTGGGTCTGGATTTGTGGGCTATAGTTCAGTTAATTTTCAAAAAAATTGAATTTTCCACGGAACGTGTAGAAATATTCGACCGATCCAACTGGCCGTTTGTATGACAATTACAGGTCTCAACGCCTATTGGTAGAGGTATCAATCATCGAAATGGGAGCACATTTGCAGATTTTCGATTTTTGTGGCTCTGAATTTGTGGGCTATAGTTCAGTTAATTTTCAAAAAAATTGAATTTTCCACGGAACGTGTAGAAATATTCGACCGATCCAAATGGCCGTTTGTATGACAATTACAGGTCTCAACGCCTATTGATAGAGGTATCAATCATCGAAATCGGAGCACATTTGCAGATTTTCGATTTTTGTGGCTCTGAATTTGTGGGCTATTATAGTTCAGTTAATTTTCAAAAAAATTGAATTTTCCACGGAACGTGTAGAAATATTCGACCGATCCAACTGGCCGTTTGTATGACAATTACAGGTCTCAACGCCTATTGGTAGAGGTATCAATCATCGAAATGGGAGCACATTTGCAGATTTTCGATTTTTGTGGCTCTGAATTTGTGGGCTATAGCTCAGTTGATTTTCAAAAAAATTGAATTTTCCACGGAACGTGTAGAAATATTCGACCGATCCAAATGGCCGTTTGTATGACAATTACAGGTCTCAACGCCTATTGATAGAGGTATCAATCATCGAAATCGGAGCACATTTGCAGATTTTCGATTTTTGTGGGTCTGGATTTGTGGGCTATAGTTCAGTTAATTTTCAAAAAAATTGAATTTTCCACGGAACGTGTAGAAATATTCGACCGATCCAAATGGCCGTTTGTATGACAATTACAGGTCTCAACCCCTATTGATAGAGGTATCAATCATCGAAATCGGAGCACATTTGCAGATTTTCGATTTTTGTGGCTCTGAATTTGTGGGCTATAGTTCAGTTGCTTTTCAAAAAAATTGAATTTTCCACGGAACGTGTAGAAATATTCGACCGATCCAACTGGCCGTTTGTATGACAATTACAGGTCTCAACGCCTATTGATAGAGGTATCAATCATCGAAATCGGAGCACATTTGCAGATTTTCGATTTTTGTGGCTCTGAATTTGTGGGCTATAGTTCAGTTAATTTTCAAAAAAATTGAATTTTCCACGGAACGTGTAGAAATATTCGACCGATCCAACTGGCCGTTGGTATGATAATTACAGGCCTCAACGCCTATTGATAGAGGTATCAATCATCGAAATCGGAGCACATTTGCAGATTTTCGATTTTTGTGGGTCTGGATTTGTGGGCTATAGTTCAGTTGCTTTTCAAAAAAATTGAATTTTCCACGGAACGTGTAGAAATATTCGACCGATCCAACTGGCCGTTTGTATGACAATTACAGGTCTCAACGCCTATTGGTAGAGGTATCAATCATCGAAATGGGAGCACATTTGCAGATTTTCGAATTTTGTGGCTCTGAATTTGTGGGCTATAGCTCAGTTGATTTTCAAAAAAATTGAATTTTCCACGAAACGTGTAGAAATATTCGACCGATCCAAATGGCCGTTTGTATGACAATTACAGGTCTCAACGCCTATTGATAGAGGTATCAATCATCGAAATGGGAGCACATTTGCAGATTTTCGATTTTTGTGGGTCTGGATTTGTGGGCTATTATAGTTCAGTTAATTTTCAAAAAAATTGAATTTTCCACGGAACGTGTAGAAATATTCGACCGATCCAAATGGCCGTTTGTATGACAATTACAGGTCTCAACCCCTATTGATAGAGGTATCAATCATCGAAATCGGAGCACATTTGCAGATTTTCGATTTTTGTGGCTCTGAATTTGTGGGCTATTATAGTTCAGTTAATTTTCAAAAAAATTGAATTTTCCACGGAACGTGTAGAAATATTCGACCGATCCAACTGGCCGTTGGTATGATAATTACAGGCCTCAACGCCTATTGATAGAGGTATCAATCATCGAAATCGGAGCACATTTGCAGATTTTCGATTTTTGTGGGTCTGGATTTGTGGGCTATAGTTCAGTTAATTTTCAAAAAAATTGAATTTTCCACGGAACGTGTAGAAATATTCGACCGATCCAAATGGCCGTTTGTATGACAATTACAGGTCTCAACCCCTATTGATAGAGGTATCAATCATCGAAATCGGAGCACATTTGCAGATTTTCGATTTTTGTGGCTCTGAATTTGTGGGCTATAGTTCAGTTGCTTTTCAAAAAAATTGAATTTTCCACGGAACGTGTAGAAATATTCGACCGATCCAACTGGCCGTTTGTATGACAATTACAGGTCTCAACGCCTATTGATAGAGGTATCAATCATCGAAATCGGAGCACATTTGCAGATTTTCGATTTTTGTGGCTCTGAATTTGTGGGCTATAGTTCAGTTAATTTTCAAAAAAATTGAATTTTCCACGGAACGTGTAGAAATATTCGACCGATCCAACTGGCCGTTGGTATGATAATTACAGGCCTCAACGCCTATTGATAGAGGTATCAATCATCGAAATCGGAGCACATTTGCAGATTTTCGATTTTTGTGGGTCTGGATTTGTGGGCTATAGTTCAGTTGCTTTTCAAAAAAATTGAATTTTCCACGGAACGTGTAGAAATATTCGACCGATCCAACTGGCCGTTTGTATGACAATTACAGGTCTCAACGCCTATTGGTAGAGGTATCAATCATCGAAATGGGAGCACATTTGCAGATTTTCGATTTTTGTGGCTCTGAATTTGTGGGCTATAGCTCAGTTGATTTTCAAAAAAATTGAATTTTCCACGAAACGTGTAGAAATATTCGACCGATCCAAATGGCCGTTTGTATGACAATTACAGGTCTCAACGCCTATTGATAGAGGTATCAATCATCGAAATCGGAGCACATTTGCAGATTTTCGATTTTTGTGGGTCTGGATTTGTGGGCTATAGTTCAGTTAATTTTCAAAAAAATTGAATTTTCCACGGAACGTGTAGAAATATTCGACCGATCCAAATGGCCGTTTGTATGACAATTACAGGTCTCAACCCCTATTGATAGAGGTATCAATCATCGAAATCGGAGCACATTTGCAGATTTTCGATTTTTGTGGCTCTGAATTTGTGGGCTATAGTTCAGTTAATTTTCAAAAAAATTGAATTTTCCACGGAACGTGTAGAAATATTCGACCGATCCAACTGGCCGTTGGTATGATAATTACAGGCCTCAACGCCTATTGATAGAGGTATCAATCATCGAAATCGGAGCACATTTGCAGATTTTCGATTTTTGTGGGTCTGGATTTGTGGGCTATAGTTCAATTAATTTTCAAAAAAATTGAATTTTCCACGGAACGTGTAGAAATATTCGACCGATCCAAATGGCCGTTTGTATGACAATTACAGGTCTCAACGCCTATTGATAGAGGTATCAATCATCGAAATCGGAGCACATTTGCAGATTTTCGATTTTTGTGGGTCTGGATTTGTGGGCTATAGTTCAGTTGATTTTCAAAAAAATTGAATTTTCCACGGAACGTGTAGAAATATTCGACCGATCCAACTGGCCGTTGGTATGACAATTACAGGCCTCAACGCCTATTGATAGAGGTATCAATCATCGAAATCGGAGCACATTTGCAGATTTTCGAATTTTGTGGCTCTGAATTTGTGGGCTATAGTTCAGTTGCTTTTCAAAAAAATTGAATTTTCCACGGAACGTGTAGAAATATTCGACCGATCCAACTGGCCGTTTGTATGACAATTACAGGTCTCAACGCCTATTGGTAGAGGTATCAATCATCGAAATGGGAGCACATTTGCAGATTTTCGATTTTTGTGGCTCTGAATTTGTGGGCTATAGCTCAGTTGATTTTCAAAAAAATTGAATTTTCCACGGAACGTGTAGAAATATTCGACCGATCCAAATGGCCGTTTGTATGAAAATTACAGGTCTCAACGCCTATTGGTAGAGGTATCAATCATCGAAATCGGAGCACATTTGCAGATTTTCGAATTTTGTGGCTCTGAATTTGTGGGCTATAGTTCAGTTGCTTTTCAAAAAAATTGAATTTTCTACGGAACGTGTAGAAATATTCGACCGATCCAACTGGCCGTTTGTATGACAATTACAGGTCTCAACGCCTATTTGTAGAGGTATCAATCATCGAAATCGGAGCACATTTGCAGATTTTCGATTTTTGTGGCTCTGAATTTGTGGGCTATAGTTCAGCTAATTTTCAAAAAAATTGAATTTTCCACGGAACGTGTAGAAATATTCGACCGATCCAAATGGTCGTTTGTATGACAATTACAGGTCTCAACCCCTATTGATAGAGGTATCAATCATCGAAATCGGAGCACATTTGCAGATTTTCGATTTTTGTGGCTCTGAATTTGTGGGCTATAGTTCAGTTAATTTTCAAAAAAATTGAATTTTCCACGGAACGTGTAGAAATATTCGACCGATCCAAATGGCCGTTTGTATGAAAATTACAGGTATCAACGCCTATTTGTAGAGGTATCAATCATCGAAATCGGAGCACATTTGCAGATTTTCGAATTTTGTGGCTCTGAATTTGTGGGCTATAGTTCAGTTGCTTTTCAAAAAAATTGAATTTTCCACGGAACGTGTAGAAATATTCGACCGATCCAACTGGCCGTTTGTATGACAATTACAGGTCTCAACGCCTATTGGTAGAGGTATCAATCATCGAAATGGGAGCACATTTGCAGATTTTCGATTTTTGTGGCTCTGAATTTGTGGGCTATAGCTCAGTTGATTTTCAAAAAAATTGAATTTTCCACGGAACGTGTAGAAATATTCGACCGATCCAAATGGCCGTTTGTATGAAAATTACAGGTCTCAACGCCTATTGGTAGAGGTATCAATCATCGAAATCGGAGCACATTTGCAGATTTTCGAATTTTGTGGCTCTGAATTTGTGGGCTATAGTTCAGTTGCTTTTCAAAAAAATTGAATTTTCCACGGAACGTGTAGAAATATTCGACCGATCCAAATGGCCGTTTGTATGACAATTACAGGTCTCAACGCCTATTGGTAGAGGTATCAATCATCGAAATGGGAGCACATTTGCAGATTTTCGATTTTTGTGGCTCTGAATTTGTGGGCTATAGCTCAGTTGATTTTCAAAAAAATTGAATTTTCCACGAAACGTGTAGAAATATTCGACCGATCCAAATGGCCGTTTGTATGACAATTACAGGTCTCAACGCCTATTGGTAGAGGTATCAATCATCGAAATCGGAGCACATTTGCAGATTTTCGAATTTTGTGGCTCTGAATTTGTGGGCTATAGTTCAGTTGCTTTTCAAAAAAATTGAATTTTCCACGGAACGTGTAGAAATATTCGACCGATCCAACTGGCCGTTTGTATGACAATTACAGGTCTCAACGCCTATTGGTAGAGGTATCAATCATCGAAATGGGAGCACATTTGCAGATTTTCGATTTTTGTGGCTCTGAATTTGTGGGCTATAGTTCAGTTAATTTTCAAAAAAATTGAATTTTCCACGGAACGTGTAGAAATATTCGACCGATCCAAATGGCCGTTTGTATGACAATTACAGGTATCAACGCCTATTGATAGAGGTATCAATCATCGAAATCGGAGCACATTTGCAGATTTTCGATTTTTGTGGGTCTGGATTTGTGGGCTATAGTTCAGTTAATTTTCAAAAAAATTGAATTTTCCACGGAACGTGTAGAAATATTCGACCGATCCAAATGGCCGTTTGTATGACAATTACAGGTCTCAACCCCTATTGATAGAGGTATCAATCATCGAAATCGGAGCACATTTGCAGATTTTCGATTTTTGTGGCTCTGAATTTGTGGGCTATAGTTCAGTTAATTTTCAAAAAAATTGAATTTTCCACGGAACGTGTAGAAATATTCGACCGATCCAACTGGCCGTTGGTATGATAATTACAGGCCTCAACGCCTATTGGTAGAGGTATCAATCATCGAAATCGGAGCACATTTGCAGATTTTCGATTTTTGTGGGTCTGGATTTGTGGGCTATAGTTCAGTTAATTTTCAAAAAAATTGAATTTTCCACGGAACGTGTAGAAATATTCGACCGATCCAAATGGCCGTTTGTATGACAATTACAGATATCAACGCCTATTGATAGAGGTATCAATCATCGAAATCGGAGCACATTTGCAGATTTTCGATTTTTGTGGGTCTGGATTTGTGGGCTATAGTTCAGTTAATTTTCAAAAAAATTGAATTTTCCACGGAACGTGTAGAAATATTCGACCGATCCAAATGGCCATTTGTATGACAATTACAGGTCTCAACGCCTATTGATAGAGGTATCAATCATCGAAATGGGAGCACATTTGCAGATTTTCGATTTTTGTGGCTCTGAATTTGTGGGCTATTATAGTTCAGTTAATTTTCAAAAAAATTGAATTTTCCACGGAACGTGTAGAAATATTCGACCGATCCAACTGGCCGTTTGTATGACAATTACAGGTCTCAACGCCTATTGGTAGAGGTATCAATCATCGAAATCGGAGCACATTTGCAGATTTTCGATTTTTGTGGCTCTGAATTTGTGGGCTATAGTTCAGTTAATTTTCAAAAAAATTGAATTTTCCACGGAACGTGTAGAAATATTCGACCGATCCAACTGGCCGTTGGTATGATAATTACAGGTCTCAACGCCTATTGATAGAGGTATCAATCATCGAAATCGGAGCACATTTGCAGATTTTCGATTTTTGTGGGTCTGGATTTGTGGGCTATAGTTCAGTTAATTTTCAAAAAAATTGAATTTTCCACGGAACGTGTAGAAATATTCGACCGATCCAAATGGCCGTTTGTATGACAATTACAGGTCTCAACCCCTATTGATAGAGGTATCAATCATCGAAATCGGAGCACATTTGCAGATTTTCGATTTTTGTGGCTCTGAATTTGTGGGCTATAGTTCAGTTAATTTTCAAAAAAATTGAATTTTCCACGGAACGTGTAGAAATATTCGACCGATCCAAATGGCCGTTTGTATGACAATTACAGGTCTCAACGCCTATTGATAGAGGTATCAATCATCGAAATCGGAGCACATTTGCAGATTTTCGAATTTTGTGGCTCTGAATTTGTGGGCTATAGTTCAGTTGCTTTTCAAAAAAATTGAATTTTCCACGGAACGTGTAGAAATATTCGACCGATCCAAATGGCCGTTTGTATGACAATTACAGGTCTCAACGCCTATTGGTAGAGGTATCAATCATCGAAATCGGAGCACATTTGCAGATTTTCGAATTTTGTGGCTCTGAATTTGTGGGCTATAGTTCAGTTGCTTTTCAAAAAAATTGAATTTTCCACGGAACGTGTAGAAATATTCGACCGATCCAACTGGCCGTTTGTATGACAATTACAGGTCTCAACGCCTATTGGTAGAGGTATCAATCATCGAAATGGGAGCACATTTGCAGATTTTCGATTTTTGTGGGTCTGGATTTGTGGGCTATAGTTCAGTTAATTTTCAAAAAAATTGAATTTTCCACGGAACGTGTAGAAATATTCGACCGATCCAACTGGCCGTTGGTATGATAATTACAGGCCTCAACGCCTATTGATAGAGGTATCAATCATCGAAATCGGAGCACATTTGCAGATTTTCGATTTTTGTGGGTCTGGATTTGTGGGCTATAGTTTAGTTGCTTTTCAAAAAAATTGAATTTTCCACGGAACGTGTAGAAATATTCGACCGATCCAACTGGCCGTTTGTATGACAATTACAGGTCTCAACGCCTATTGGTAGAGGTATCAATCATCGAAATGGGAGCACATTTGCAGATTTTCGATTTTTGTGGCTCTGGATTTGTGGGCTATAGTTCAGTTAATTTTCAAAAAAATTGAATTTTCCACGGAACGTGTAGAAATATTCGACCGATCCAACTGGCCGTTGGTATGATAATTACAGGCCTCAACGCCTATTGATAGAGGTATCAATCATCGAAATCGGAGCACATTTGCAGATTTTCGATTTTTGTGGGTCTGGATTTGTGGGCTATAGTTTAGTTGCTTTTCAAAAAAATTGAATTTTCCACGGAACGTGTAGAAATATTCGACCGATCCAACTGGCCGTTTGTATGACAATTACAGGTCTCAACGCCTATTGGTAGAGGTATCAATCATCGAAATGGGAGCACATTTGCAGATTTTCGATTTTTGTGGCTCTGAATTTGTGGGCTATAGTTCAGTTAATTTTCAAAAAAATTGAATTTTCCACGGAACGTGTAGAAATATTCGACCGATCCAACTGGCCGTTGGTATGATAATTACAGGCCTCAACGCCTATTGATAGAGGTATCAATCATCGAAATCGGAGCACATTTGCAGATTTTCGATTTTTGTGGGTCTGGATTTGTGGGCTATAGTTTAGTTGCTTTTCAAAAAAATTGAATTTTCCACGGAACGTGTAGAAATATTCGACCGATCCAACTGGCCGTTTGTATGACAATTACAGGTCTCAACGCCTATTGGTAGAGGTATCAATCATCGAAATGGGAGCACATTTGCAGATTTTCGATTTTTGTGGCTCTGAATTTGTGGGCTATAGTTCAGTTAATTTTCAAAAAAATTGAATTTTCCACGAAACGTGTAGAAATATTCGACCGATCCAAATGGCCGTTTGTATGACAATTACAGGTCTCAACGCCTATTGATAGAGGTATCAATCATCGAAATCGGAGCACATTTGCAGATTTTCGATTTTTGTGGGTCTGGATTTGTGGGCTATAGTTCAGTTAATTTTCAAAAAAATTGAATTTTCCACGGAACGTGTAGAAATATTCGACCGATCCAAATGGCCGTTTGTATGACAATTACAGGTCTCAACCCCTATTGATAGAGGTATCAATCATCGAAATCGGAGCACATTTGCAGATTTTCGATTTTTGTGGCTCTGAATTTGCGGGCTATAGTTCAGTTAATTTTCAAAAAAATTGAATTTTCCACGGAACGTGTAGAAATATTCGACCGATCCAACTGGCCGTTGGTATGATAATTACAGGCCTCAACGCCTATTGATAGAGGTATCAATCATCGAAATCGGAGCACATTTGCAGATTTTCGATTTTTGTGGGTCTGGATTTGTGGGCTATAGTTCAGTTAATTTTCAAAAAAATTGAATTTTCCACGGAACGTGTAGAAATATTCGACCGATCCAAATGGTCGTTTGTATGACAATTACAGGTCTCAACCCCTATTGATAGAGGTATCAATCATCGAAATCGGAGCACATTTGCAGATTTTCGATTTTTGTGGCTCTGAATTTGTGGGCTATAGTTCAGTTAATTTTCAAAAAAATTGAATTTTCCACGGAACGTGTAGAAATATTCGACCGATCCAACTGGCCGTTTGTATGACAATTACAGGTATCAACGCCTATTGATAGAGGTATCAATCATCGAAATCGGAGCACATTTGCAGATTTTCGAATTTTGTGGCTCTGAATTTGTGGGCTATAGTTCAGTTGCTTTTCAAAAAAATTGAATTTTCCACGGAACGTGTAGAAATATTCGACCGATCCAACTGGCCGTTTGTATGACAATTACAGGTCTCAACGCCTATTGGTAGAGGTATCAATCATCGAAATGGGAGCACATTTGCAGATTTTCGATTTTTGTGGCTCTGAATTTGTGGGCTATAGTTCAGTTGATTTTCAAAAAAATTGAATTTTCCACGGAACGTGTAGAAATATTCGACCGATAAAAATGGCCGTTTGTATGAAAATTACAGGTCTCAACGCCTATTGGTAGAGGTATCAATCATCGAAATCGGAGCACATTTGCAGATTTTCGATTTTTGTGGCTCTGAATTTGTGGGCTATAGTTCAGTTAATTTTCAAAAAAATTGAATTTTCCACGGAACGTGTAGAAATATTCGACCGATCCAACTGGCCGTTTGTATGACAATTACAGGTATCAACGCCTATTGATAGAGGTATCAATCATCGAAATCGGAGCACATTTGCAGATTTTCGAATTTTGTGGCTCTGAATTTGTGGGCTATAGTTCAGTTGCTTTTCAAAAAAATTGAATTTTCCACGGAACGTGTAGAAATATTCGACCGATCCAACTGGCCGTTTGTATGACAATTACAGGTCTCAACGCCTATTGGTAGAGGTATCAATCATCGAAATGGGAGCACATTTGCAGATTTTCGATTTTTGTGGGTCTGGATTTGTGGGCTATAGTTCAGTTAATTTTCAAAAAAATTGAATTTTCCACGGAACGTGTAGAAATATTCGACCGATCCAAATGGCCGTTTGTATGACAATTACAGGTATCAACGCCTATTGATAGAGGTATCAATCATCGAAATCGGAGCACATTTGCAGATTTTCGATTTTTGTGGGTCTGGATTTGTGGGCTATAGTTCAGTTAATTTTCAAAAAAATTGAATTTTCCACGGAACGTGTAGAAATATTCGACCGATCCAAATGGCCGTTTGTATGACAATTACAGGTCTCAACCCCTATTGATAGAGGTATCAATCATCGAAATCGGAGCACATTTGCAGATTTTCGATTTTTGTGGCTCTGAATTTGTGGGCTATAGTTCAGTTAATTTTCAAAAAAATTGAATTTTCCACGGAACGTGTAGAAATATTCGACCGATCCAACTGGCCGTTGGTATGATAATTACAGGTCTCAACGCCTATTGATAGAGGTATCAATCATCGAAATCGGAGCACATTTGCAGATTTTCGATTTTTGTGGCTCTGGATTTGTGGGCTATAGTTCAGTTAATTTTCAAAAAAATTGAATTTTCCACGGAACGTGTAGAAATATTCGACCGATCCAACTGGCCGTTTGTATGACAATTACAGGTCTCAACGCCTATTGGTAGAGGTATCAATCATCGAAATCGGAGCACATTTGCAGATTTTCGATTTTTGTGGCTCTGAATTTGTGGGCTATAGCTCAGTTGATTTTCAAATGGCCGTTTGTATGACAATTACAGGTCTCAACGCCTATTGATAGAGGTATCAACCATCGAAATCGGAGCACATTTGCAGATTTTCGATTTTTGTGGCTCTGAATTTGTGGGCTATAGCTCAGTTGATTTTCAAAAAAATTGAATTTTCCACGAAACGTGTAGAAATATTCGACCGATCCAAATGGCCGTTTGTATGACAATTACAGGTCTCAACGCCTATTGATAGAGGTATCAATCATCGAAATCGGAGCACATTTGCAGATTTTCGATTTTTGTGGCTCTGAATTTGTGGGCTATAGCTCAGTTGATTTTCAAAAAAATTGAATTTTCCACGAAACGTGTAGAAATATTCGACCGATCCAAATGGCCGTTGGTATGACAATTACAAGTCGACCTTGATCTATTAAGTTGCTTTAGCGTAATGAGTGGATACCAAATTTAACCAACAATTTGCTTTATCATTTTTCTGATACTTATCGTTGAATTTCTGATGGACGTGTAAGTATTTGTTTATGTATGTAAAAGTTTCTAAATTAACAAACTTTTGGATTAATAACACCAACTTCTGTGGTTAGGAGACATAATAGTATTTTGGTCAGTAGTGCTGATGATAGACATTTATATTATCGTTTGTTATATTTTTGAGAACCGAGCGATATTTATGATCAAGACAGATGCGTGGTTTATGCTAATTTTGCGATTTTATACAAATCGTATTCTCGAATGCCGTTATTCAGCTACCTTCCAGTTTAACTGTCATTCGACGCCCAAATATGGCAACGCGGCTGATTAATACTCTTTACAATATTAGCCTGCTCAAAATAAAGTATGTCAACAGCTATTTAAATCAAAAAATACATGAAAGATGAAAATGAAACCCTCTCACGTGTATTCACTGCCAAAGTTTATTGCGTTTTGGTCCCTAAAATCATAGATCAACAATTTTTCTTCCAGTCGCCAATTATAGCATTAGCAGTTGAGTTTATGTAAACCCACATTTTAAGGGCTAGGAATACCGAAAAATTCCAAAATATATAATGAGAAGATCAAAACCCCTTTTTTGCATCTGCTGTTTGATCTGTCAGTATGCCGGTTATTTTATTCAAATTATAAATAAATAATAGCTTTGAGTTATATACTGAGTATATAATATACTCAAAGATAATAGTTAGGCATTGCATCTTGAATGTCTTATTGAAAATAATGCCATCTATGAATAACTAGTATAAACTAAGCAATTATTTATTGCCGTTCTCGTGAAATTTGTCGACAACCTTAACCTTTAAAGTGCGTCGTGGAAAAATCTGCATAAAGAGTGGTGTTCAATTTTCCTCCAGTTCTTCTTGAATTATTTGAACTATTATGTAGACTTAATCAATTGTTGTGTGTTCTGGTCTAAATCTAGGCTGATAGTCCGGAATGCTTCTTCTCAAGGCTATAGACGCTGAAGTAGTAATTTTTCAAATAATTTAGACATAATTAGTAGCACGACATAACATTTTTTTAGGGGCTTGCCTGGCTTTGGTCTTAATATTACTTGTGAAACCTTCCATTTCATTGGGAAATATTCGCAGTTCTAAATATTGTGTTGAATATGTATGTAGCTTAGAAACTGAAAATTCTTATATGGTAAAAATTGCAAAAATATGGCGCCGTTTTATTATTTAGCTCTCTCTGTAACTTTAACTTCCAAGATAGAAAACTCCATGATTGTAAGATTCATTTGCAATGACGATCTGATGAATTTGGTTAAAATACGTTTTCGAAATGGTCTGAAAATATTTCAGCCTTTTCTTCATTATCTCTCGTCGAGTGACCCTTTTAGATATAGCAGATTATGCTGTTGTGGGTGGTGGTTTGGCGTCTATTGGAAGGGGCTCTGTAAACTTCCAGTAGGCGCAGGTGTACGTACTGCCTCCTCGTGGCAACCACCGGTAACTGTAACCATTAGGCTGAATGTGGCCTTTGGTGACAGGCTAAAGTACGACGCTAAAGGAGAAAACCTTGACAAAAAATCCCTAATCTAAGGTGGAACAGCATATGCCGATGGATGAATGGCTGATAGGTTAATCAGTCTATATATGCGGACTCTGGATACCAGGCACCCTCCAGTTTTATTTAGCCTTCCTGTAGTAAACCTGGGTGACCTACAGGCGACTTTTTTATTCCCAGCAACTCGCAAGAGTTAAATCAAAACGGTAGACGAGGCACGGGAAGGAATACACGGGGGTGGATCTGCCCTCTCAAAGTCCTTGAGTCCCAATGCTACCGCTTTTCTAGCAGAAGTAAATGTTATTACATTTACATCTAGGAGGGAGAGCAATGAGCCCAGATAGTATGTAACGCGTGTAGAAGTACTTCCTACAGTAAACATTTAGGAGGGAGAGCAATGAGCCCAGATAATATGTATCGCGTGTAGAAGTACTTCCAACAGTAAACATCTAGGAGGGAGAGCAATGAGCCCAGATAGTATGTCCCAGCAACTCGCAAGAGTAAAATCAAAACGGTAGACGAGGCATGGATAGGAATATACGGGAGTGGGTCTGCCCTCTCGATGTCCTTGAGTCCCAATGCTACCGCTCTTCTATAGCAGAAGTAAATGTTATTACATCTAGGAGGGAGAGCAATGAGCCCAAATAGTATGTATCACACACCGGTCGGCAGTATTATCAGGTTCTTTAAGAGCCTGAATATTGGCTGGACGGATAATTAAAACATCTAGGAGGGAGAGCAATGAGCCCAGATAGTATGTATCACGTACCGTTAGGCAGTATTATCAGGTTCATTAAGAGCTTGAATATTGACTGGACGGATAATTAAGTAGGGCTTAATGCACAAAAGATCTTTTAGGTCGCAGTGCGGGGTGGCTTGAGCCCCCACATGGCCCTCAACTTAGTAATAATAATAATAATAATGCTGTTATGGTTGCTTCTTATTAGCTTTAATTTTCTTTTCTCCTTAATAATTATCGTGAAAACATTTGAATATTCCTCATTCCCTTCCCATTTTGTACTGGTGTGAACTTTCAAGCTGCCAATTGAGATGTTCCAAACACTGGCTGATCTATAATAATCTCGTATTTAATTTGATGTTTGTATTCAATTTCAGTTTCCTCTGAAGTGGTTCTAGTCAGTTTTATTGTCGTTTAACATTGGTTGTGTCTGTGTATCCATTATCTTTGTTGCCAAAGTGATTAAGACAAGCGAGTGATCGATGGGAGTTCCAGTTAAAACGTGGCGTTGCTTTAGTACAATTTCTTGCCATTCCTTTAGTGATGCAGAAATCTGTCTGTTACATCCTGTCAAGAATCAGAATCACTATCAATTACTTTAACTTTCTTCTAATTTATTTTACTACCAATCTGTCACTTTCTTTACTCTCATCAATATTACTTGTATAAATAAAATTCGTCTCTTGAAAACATTTTAAAATAATAAATCTTCCTTGAAGGGCGCAATTAAACTGAACAAAATAAAAGCGTTTGCTAAATCTACTTTCCATACATGTGCACAGAAAAAAAGATAACGGTAATCCATTGTTTTTTGTTTCATTCATTGCATGGTGAATGAGAGGCACCACTCGTGTTGTTATTTCATTACTATTGCATGATGACTGAGAGAGTGAGAGGCACCACTCGTGTTGTTTCATTACTATTGCATGGTGACTGAAGAGCACCACTCGTGCAAAAAGGGTTAAAAGAATTAATGCAGATTTGAATTTGAATATCATATCTCATTTAGGAATAAATATTCAAAGAACCTGAATCGACTTGTACTTTGTAGTTAGAAATTGTTTTGTCTTGTGATAACTACTTTAGTAAAATACTACTAACAGAAACGTAGTAACTATCGACTACTTAGGTGTCTGGAATCGGTTCGATTCTTTCTTACTAACATACCTTTCCTTTCCCTCGGTTTTGTTATTATGTAAAAGGGTGTACGGTGGACCCGACGTATTCCGGGATGCTTTCCTTAGGCTTGGTCGTACACTCTAAATTAACCAAATCATATGTTGCCCCCGTAACTGATAAGGTGGATTCGAATTTGTAGCGAGCTGCTACTCCTCCAAAAGACTTATATGAGCATCACATTTAAAACTCTGGCCTGTATGGTAAAACGAACCTATTATCAAAAGTAATACAGAACTTAATGGTAGGAAGTCCCTTACATTGATGAAACTGCACAGAAAAAAGTTCACAAAAAAAAACTTATGGTATCATAATTAATGTTTTTTTTTTGCATATTTCTAATAATAATATACATATGTATTTTTATTTTATCACTTAATATATAAATTAATAATAATATATTTACATACACATTTTCATCATAATATTAGGTAATAATTAAATTTCATTTTTTACGTTTATATGAAAATAAAAATAAAACATTAATTTATTCTATATTAACATTATGGTAATATTTGATTATTTTATTTAAAAACTGATTATTATTAATTATTTCATATTAAATTAATTTAAATAATTTCTTGTACTCGATTTTTTTTTTTTTTTGCTCTTGAATATTTAATTTGCCAAAATAGTATTTGAAATATTTTCAAACTATGGAATATTATTATTGTGGTATGATTAATTCTATTTTAAACTGAAATAACCTTTTGCCCCCCTCTTATTATTTTTGTGTAGTACGTACGATACTAATTATAAGGCCCAGAGGAATCACCTTTGCGCCTTAATAATTTCTTCAGTCAGTTTTATTTTTTTTTATTTGTTTGTGCTAAAATAATAAAAATCCTATTATTTAATTTATTTATATTTAAGTTGAATTTATTTGAGTTCGTTAATTCACCATTTAAATAAATTTTATTTTTTTATTATTTTTAACAAATTTCTAATTTTATTTGTATTTATTTTTGGTATCTAAAATCTCTAAAATTTAATTTAACATTTTTTTTTTGAATACTGTTGGTTTTTATTTTTTAAATAATAATACATTTATCACATAGCTTTTTGTTTTATTTTATTTAATTCATTATTTGTTTGTGTGTAAATAAATAGAAGAATTTTTAGGTTTTGTTCAATTTAAATGACTAGAAATTAAAATTACTAGATAGGTACCCGCGTCTCTATTTAGATATTTATATATTAGATAAGTTTGGCTTGAGATGATCTACGTATCTTACCTGCAATACTGGTCACCCCTTTTTTATAGATACATAATATGCAGATTTTCTAACTAGAAAACGTAAAATTATTTATTAATATTATTATTCAAACCGATTGTTCTACAAATATGCCTCATTATTAATTTTGCCCATGAATTAACGAAATAAATCCACTTAAACACATCAAAGACCAACTTAAAAAAAAAAAACATAAAATATTGAGCTTCTTACAGTTCACTCCACTCATTTTTTTTTTGTTATTTAAATTAAACACTAATTGCTGAGCTTTTATTATAAAATATATAATATATTATTTCATAGTTAAATTTCTAATTTTATATAAAAAATAAATATTCATACTTTAAAAATAAGTATTATTATATTATATAGTATGTACATACAACTAAAATTGAAAACGTTAATATCAAAACCGTTTTTTTATTATTTTGCTTACTTTGATCTTCGCACAGAGTACAATGTTTCACGCAAACATTCTGTGTAAATTCGGTATAAATTATGAAAAAAAATCGGGTTTACCTCTCTAAATTTTTGTATTTAGTCAGGTACACCAAAACAAAACTAAATCTGTGTTTTTTGCGACTAAATTCTAAAAATTAAAACCAAACTCTCTCCATCCATAATCTAGGTTGGATACAATTTTTATAAAATTATGACGACGACAACAACATCAAATTAAATTTGTTTTTTTATTTGCTTTTAAATTTAATTTACGAAAGAAGAAAATAGTTTTTGTAACAGTAGTAAAATATGTTTAATTTTTGTTTTTGTTTATATAAATAAATGTTTTTAAATGTATCTATTAAGAGTAATTAATATTTTTTCTAATTTTGTTAATTTTAAATAATAATAATTTGTAATTTATTTACATTCTACTTCCTCACAGATTGTATTTAGTTTATCATTCACAGAATTATCACTCGTCACAATATGAATTGCACCGACTTTGGCACGTTGGTATGCTGTCACGGTATTTTCGCTTAGTAGTTTAACGCATACATAGCCGACAATGACAGCAAAACCAGCTGTTAATACTCGTACAATTGGGTCAACATATAATTGGATTACAACCCAGGCTCCAGCTCCCGTAATACACATGACCGTGATTAAAAATACTGTTTTGGCCCAATGTTGTATTGTGAATCCTTTTTCCCAGTAAAGTCTAAACAAACAAAAAAACAAAAATATTTTAATAAGTCTTTCACATATAGCGGGGGTGCCAATAAATCGAACTCACTTATTTGTCCTTTCAATCTCGTACGGTGAATCACAAACTTTACATTTAAGCATCGATTCGGATGTACTACAACTTTCAACAAGCCATCGTCTTAAACACTCGTGATGCACTGAACTAACATCACCGGTACATTTACACGGTTGTATTAGTGGTTCTGCCTTTTCCGGATCATAACAAATCCAACAATCTTTTTTTATAATAAATGATTGACCCTCTTCGGGCGAGACTGAAGTTTTTTCCGTTTGTGTTAATGCAATTGGATCAACTTGTCTACTTAATAATTTACGCGGATTTAAGATCCATAATTGTTCGGGCGCCATCGAATTCCATAAACAACATGGAAACCAAAGTGCGACACCAACTTCAACTAGCCGAAATACGATGTCATGCCAGTTACGACTGTATACAGGTACTCTGGAAATAATGTATAAAAATAAAATTTTACAAATTCACATCTTTAAAAATTTACACTCACTTTTGTTTCCAGAAATCGCCTAATGTTTCTGAAGCTAAAAATCCAACGATCACAATCAACATTATTGCTTGGCTCAACAAACCAAAACGTGATTGATGTAATTGTGATGCATTGACATTTTCACTATTTGGCACATTACCAAAGTCTGATATAAAACCACCTCTTAGCTAAAATAAAAAATTTAATTAAAAAATTATTTCAAATATTCTCGATTTCTCGAGAAATACTACTCACTTTGAAAAATACTTCAACACCATAGATTAAAAAAAATACAACAACAATTAATAAAAGTGCGGCATAACATCCATTAAATATGTGAGCATATGAATTTCGATCGGTTGTCAAACGTGATGATAAAACTTCGGCAACAAATAAACTGTACGGAAGTAAATTGAATCCAACGAATCCAAGGAAGCTTTTTGATAAAAATTGTGATTTCTCCCAGCGTATATCGCGCAAATGGAATATCTGTGAATAAAAATTTATTTTTATTTTTTTTTTGTTATTAACTTGGATCGGCCACTCGTCACTGTATGATTTAATAGCAGACTATAGTACAAATCGAATAATAATTAGTTTGCATTATAAATAAACAAAGAACTATTATTGTTATTTATTGTTATTTTCATAATAATACAATATTATTTACCATCTTGACTTAATTAAATTTTAAAATGTGGCTCTATATGGAAATACATAATAGAGACTGGGGAATCAAATAACGGGTGGTTGTGTTAATTTTTATTGTGACCGCGTAATCGTTGAGTAAATAAATAGCGAATTTTAAACGAACAACAATCCGAACGTTCGATTCTCATTCGTTAGTGTTTACTCCAAGAGCGGTACACGCCAAAGGAATTTGATGTTTAGTTATGGAAAAAAATAACATAACCAATGAATAGGAGATTGGTAGTTTAGGGTATGTGCAACTCGTTTTATTTCGCTTTTTGTGTTATGAATCACTTTATAAATTATCCTCGATATACATATTTAGTAAAAATAATGCAACTTTTCACCTGAGCAAATGACATGCTACTTGACATTCACGGAAAATTCTCTTTCTGTTCGGTTTGCTTGCACTACACTCCGAATCGGCAATCAACGAATAAAAATCATTCCGTAATCCTACTTAGTATCTCTTGACTTCCACCATAATAGTAAACGAAAATTACAAAACTTGAAAATATCCAAATATAGTTTGCAGACATAACATCAAATATATGCGCATTCTAAGTGTGTTGAAATTATGAAATATTCCTTCTTTTTCTTCTTCACAAATTTGAATATATTTTTTAGCTGGAGATTGGCTCTTTTTGTGAAACCGGGCCTGACAAAATTATCTTTGGAATAATCAGATAAAGACTTCGACTTTTACAAAATGAAGATGAATCAGAAAAGTCGCTAGCGAAATATCCCTCATATTTCAATATTTGAAGATTTCGTTGTTTGTGACGATACTGATTCCTTGAATGGGCATATTTCTTTTTAAAATTGCCCACACTTTGTGCAATGGTTTTCTATCTATTGATTCGTTCATCATCAAAACATGGATAAATAATGGCAACCATGTTTTTTTTGCTGAAATTTTGATATTTTAGACATGCTCTCAGAAGATTTGTCCACCGCTGCAACCATCTACCGAAACCACTTAGGATTTATTAGATTTAAACTCGGAATCCATTTGAAAGTTAATCAAAAAATTGCAACCCAAAGAATTTAGAGAATAAATTCATCACGTTACGAGAAAAGCAGCAGAAGCCGATAAAACCACAAAGCAGTGCTGTACACAAATTCAAGAGAGAAGATACCGGAAACAAAGCTATGTATTTGAGCCTACGGAACGTTTAGCAATTCACCGGCTTTATCCAATTTTCTTAGTTCAACAATGAACAGTGGAACAGTGAAATTATTGAAATTTAAAGCATTGCCACATGATTCAAGTGATGTCGACCGGCATTCCAAACCTTCAAATTCGATTTTGATCCAATTATTTCATCTGCAGTATCAAAATTATTAAAAAATATTTCAACTTTGGTAAAATTGATATAATTTGATTCAAAAAACTCAAATTTTATAATTTGACGGCCAGAAAAATACAAAATTGAATTTTTCTAAATGAAATTTTATCAATTTTACCAATGTCGAACTATTTTTTAATAAATTTGATAAAGAGAATTTCCCCTTAAAGTTTGTCAATTTCATAAATAATAAACTTTAGAACAAAAAATGTCATGTAGCGTGCTAGATGCAAAAAAAGCCATGCATGATGTGTGGTGTTTTACGAATTTACGCAATTCTTATTCGCCTTTAAAGCGCCGCAAGAGGCGCTACGATTTTTACGAGCCAAAGGTGATAACCGGTTATTTATTTACCGCATTTATTTTTAAGTTGAAATATTATTGATAAATTAATTACCTTTCTAATTGAATTTAATTTTTTAATTGCAAACAACGATTATTTTGTAACAAATTCACAAAGAAACATGTCTAATTATACATTTATTTACCGGTTGATCACCTTTGGCTAAGTTGTAAAACTGTTCACCAGATGTCAAATACTCTGCGTGAAAAGGCGAATAGGAATTGGAAAACAACGAGTAATATCATTCTTTCGTAGCGTGTGACAGTGTCGTGACAGTAAATAAATGTTAACAAGTAACCAAAGAATTTTTATCTTTGGTTACTTGTTAACATTTATTTACTGTCTACAATCTTGTTTGAATCTGTATTTTATAATTATCTATAGGATATCCGCAGTCTCCGGACGACGGGAATCTCATTCGGATGAGACCCACGGAAATTTTGATTTTTTCAAAACACAATTATGACAATTGTCATAAAATTAAGGATTCACAGGAGGGCACAGAGGCGGATTTTAGCTTGTCAATGCCTTAGGCATAATCCAAATTTTGTGGCCCCATTAAAGAAATTTTGAAAATTGTTTAATGTGATGTTCGTTGTCAATTTATCATTCAGTAAGGGTTCTAAGATTTAAATTAGAAATGTAAATAAAACCGTTTCATAATAAGTTTCCTAAATAATAGTTTAAAATCAATTTTAGCTTCTTTTTAATTAAAATTAAGAAACCTGAACAAAATAATTTTGCTATTATTGCCTAGAAATTAAAATTACATTTTTAAAGGCTTCAAAATTTAAATTTGTTGCATATAATTATATTTCTATCATATTGTTGAATTATTTGATATTAGAGCAAGGAACACGAAAATATCAATAAAAGGGTTGCTTCTAAATCAAAAAAGTACTTTGTAATTTTTTAGTCGAAAATTTTGATAACAACGAACGTCACATTTACGTTTCAGTGTTCGACATCATTTTTGATCAGTTCTCATTACCTGATCCCACCTCTTTGTTGAAAATGAAAAAATGAAAAGGAAACGAATAAATTTTGAATAAAATCAAAAACCGAAGCAATTTAGTTTAAGGTTCTGCAGCTGATTTGCCTATTTGCTTGTGTAGTATTATCGTATGAGTTCTCCAGAGCCGTGAAACCGAGCGAGTCCCTAGAACTGGTACCCCCCCCCCCCTCATTAGAACCGCAGTTAATTGACTAATTGAGAACCGAAACCTATCAATAAAGTAAATCTAAAAACTGCCAAGAATCAGTAACTGCTCCTAACCGGTGCTTTTATACATGTTGCTTTGATAAACCCAATTAGGCAATTCTCCTGTTCTATTTATGTATATAGTATAACAAATTTACATATCTGAGATTTCCAATATTTTCTGACCGAATTAATTCAGCTGAAATTTGTGTATGGTGAAATCCATGTGAATTCATTGCGCCGAAAATTGTGCATGACGAAATTAATGCTCTTTCAATATGAATTAAATCCACGACATACAATTTTTAAAAACTGAAATAAATCCGCGTGAATTTTACTTCATTTTAAAATAAATCAGTGCACGGAATTAATTTACATTGAAAGTGAATTAACTTCGTCATAATTTAATTCACATTTAATTCACTTTTTAAAAAATGGATTTCTCGGAATTAATCGGGGTTTTTCAGTGGAATTAATTCTCTGCTAACAAAATATGTTTCTCTTATTTTCTAAAAATAAATAGGTTTTGAAGTAACCTATCAGTTTCGAACCGAAGTTAAAAGCAGGGACCGAATTGAAATGGAATCCTTACTTAAATATTGAAAGGGATTGCTCTCGGTAGTAGAAGTAACTATACAAATTAAATGGTTTACAATAAATTGTTTTCTAAATATGCTGCATCATGATGTTCGATGCCATTAAAACCTAGAAACCATTTTCTAATGAGAAAAAATTCGAACAGTTTAAGATTTCGGTTCAACACAAATTAAAAACCTGAATGACACCTGATAACGGTTATTAAGTCTCGAAATAGGTCATATGTATATTTGAATAGAAAGAAATTGCAGTACAAAATTGGTTTGGTGACAACGATCATCCGTTGGTCACAAAACAGATGTGTGGTAAAATCTACTTTTCATCAAATATGTTGGTTAAGTCAGATACCAAGTTTCAATGGAATTGTTGCATAATCGCCAGAAATTCCGTTTGGGACAGGGACGGAATTTCGTAAATAAAAAATGGCCAGAATTAAAGAAATATTGGGGACACTACTAATGTTACTCACACTTTGTCCCATAAGTTCAAACCATAAATCATAAAATTAGATTTGCCAAAAAAAATTTGTTTTTTTTACATAACCAACCCCAGGCCTATACTACATTCCCAGCACCAACTGAAACATACATGCGATTTTAGTGAAATTTTATATCTAAGTCTAAAAGTAGTTCATAATATAAAATCGAATTATTCACGCTTTGGAGAATTCTTGGGCGTCTCGAATTTCTTAAATAAAATAAGAGCCAAATTCAAGAAATATCGCGGATCACCTCGTCTAAAGATGACGCATATATCTTTAATCGATATGACCAGCCAGTTCTAGTAATTTGATCATTTGTGAAAAGGTTTTTGGAGCAATCTGCTATGCCCAATTTAAACACACAGTCTCTAACACATGTTCTCGATACTGCCGCAGAAGTGATTGGTGTTCTAAAAGCATTGAGTAGTGACGCCGAATCCCGTGATATTTAGCTTAACCAAATAGTCTTGAACAAGCTAGACGATGATTCTCAAAGAACTTGGGCCTCGAAAACGGTAAAAATAAAATATCCTACATTCAATTCGCTGCTTGATTTTCTTGAAAAAAAGATTTATCGCCTTGCTGTTAGACACATTTCAAAAGTATATCGCTCATCAAGATGTTAGTTATGTCATAAGAAACGTCATACCACTTTACTCCAGCCCGTTGATCCAAATATGATTCAAGCCGATTCCAGTAATGACACGTGATAATCTCTATCCAATGAAATAACAACAAATATTTCAATAAATCAAGCGAAATAAAACAAATCCAGTTCTCAAGAGGATCTCCACTCATACTCTCTTTTCAAGTTCATTGTTTCCTACCGCTCGAGTAATTATTCGTAACAAGTTTGAGCGGGGCTGTCTAGGTTGAATGTTGTTGGATAAGCGGGTCTTGCATTCGAAGACTGGATCTTCCACGCATAAATATGCGATATTCGATCAAAGGAATAGCTTCGGAAAGTAAATGACCAACGTCGTTATGTAGTCAAATTGCCATTCTGTCCAAGCCCACCTTTACTTGGGGAATCATTTACGCAAGCTCTATCATGGTTTTCAACTCTAGAAAGAAAGCTCCAATCAAATCATAATCTTAGGGAAGAATACGTGAAATTTATGAACGAATAGATAAATTTGATCATATGGAGGAACTTACAGCGGACGACCTAGCAGTTCCACTAATCCATTACTTTTATTTGCCGCATGCGTTTACGATTGCACAGAATAGCATTCACGTCTGACATTGAAAAAATATACAGACAAATAAAAGTTTATCCTGACCATGTTAACTATCAGCGAATAGTCTGGAGAAAGACACCT
This sequence comes from Tipula helvola, assembly GCA_963556165.1. Classification (NCBI taxonomy): domain Eukaryota; kingdom Metazoa; phylum Arthropoda; class Insecta; order Diptera; family Tipulidae; genus Tipula; species Tipula helvola. Next base: position 37,680,726 of record OY744482.1, on the reverse strand, counting down.
ATCGAGCCTTTCAACGACGGTGACGTATGAAGCCAGCTGCATTTCTGGCAACCAGATCATTGCTCCAGCTAGTCAGAGATGTCGAAAAACAGCCTGAGGCATTCTATGTAATCAGCAATGAATTTTGTGTATACGATGTATTAAGTGGAGCCGATTCGACCGATGAAGTTATTAAATTAACCCATAGTCTACAGCTCAAGTTCTAATATCGGCTGGATTGCAGCTATATAAATGAGCACCGAATTCCAAGGAATTCCGTACCACCATCGAAACAAAAAATCCAGTTACCGCAATAGAGAAAGGGGGTGGAACTACGAAAGAGATCTCTTTCTGTTCAAGGTAAATATGATTTATGATAGCGCAAGACTAACAAAGCGCGAGCTTCTTTCAGATGCATCACGCCTATTCGATCCTCTGGGGTGATTATCCACAAAATATGGTTACTCAAATAATGCGAATGCCTAGAAATACATGAATTTTGCGATGCCAGCAAAATCGCATATGTCGCCGCTGTATATTTAAGAGCGATAGATCGATCCGGCAAGGTTCAGAAAACTTTTAAGCAGCCAAAACAAAAGCAGCTCCTATTCGTCGCGTAACCATCCCAAGATCGGATCTATTAGCAGCACTTATTGGCTAAATTGTCAAAATCAATAATACAAACTTTATCATGGACTAACTCTGAAATGAGATCTCTCCACATGGCCAACGTTTATTGCTAATTTAGGACAGCGCAAATTCAAGAATAGTTACCTAATACCATATGGCGATATGCAAATTCCAAATCTAACCCATACGATTATGCGTCTCGTGGTCTTATGCCGTCAGAATTAGTGAAGCATTTGCTTTGGTGGAAGGGACGGGACTGGTTTTATCATGAAAAAACTATATAGACAAAGTCTCTGCAAGCCTCTCAGTGGGCGGTATTTGGTAAGCAGGAGTCAAATTCATGAAACATTATTTGATAAGAGCCAACGAAAATGAAATATTAAGCTTAGATAAATTTGCAACTTTATTATGCGATATTGATACAATATTAAACTTTGGTCCCCTTAGACCATTTTCAATCGATCAAAATTTCGAAATACCGTTGACACCTGCACACTTTTTACTTACAGAACCAGTGGAAACTTTACCAGATGAAAAAATGCAGGAAACCGATTAGGTCTATAGCAGAATATTCAAAAGCGAATCCAGAGTTATTGGCTACGATATTTCAGAGAATATCTTCATATGCTGCCGCAAAAGAAAAAATGGAACCAGCAACAAAAAAAATTTAAGGTTAGGGATATGGTATCCATCAAAGATGAAAGAACCCCTACACCTTATTGGCCGCTAGGTAGAATCATCAATGTAGATCCACTACGATAAAGAGACCAGTATCAAAATTGGTAAAGTTTCCATTGGAATATCCCAAGCCATTGCAACGATCATAAATGAAATACTCATATGTTCTTGTATTTCAAATTTAGTTCAGAGATAGGCAAAAAAAAGTTATTTGAGTCAAAAGTAATTACGTGTATTACGGTTTAAATTTTAATCTAATCTAGCATGGTATGGACCTTCTTTTCTACAATAAAATATCCCATTTAAATTTAAATAAATTAAATTAAACTTGATTCTCTGCCAAAGCCATTAAAGAACGAATTTTAAGTAGTTTTCACGTTTATGTAATTACTGCGTTGTCCAGCTCTAAGGTATAAAACGATTAAAATAATAGCCGCATTTCTTGACGCATTAGTGATCCGGATCAGATCAAAGTTTACATTGAAAACAACAACAAAAATTAAGTTTTCAATGTAAACTTTGATCTGATCCGGATCACTAATGCGTCAAGAAATGAGGCTAATATTTAAATGTTTTGTGTTCTTTTCGTTTTTTTTTTTTAATATCGCCACAAAGAGCAAGGCCCACTCGACTGCTATCGGTGAAAAACAAAGGGTGAAAATACACGGTAAAGGGTGAAAATGGCACGCAATAGATGTTTAAAACCACAGCCAAAATCGAAGTAATAATATCGAACTACTATACATCGATGATGAAACTAACAAACTAACAAACTTGAAAATCCTCTGCTTTCAAGCGATTTCTTTGTTTTGTAGTATCAAAGTTTGGCCGGCATTTTAAAACAATCTGACAAAATAGAAGCTGCCATAATCGATAAATTCTAGTCATTTTAAAATTTTTATTTGCACATTCCGTTCAGCACGTCGTTTTGGCTTAATTTTAACAAACAATTCAAGAAATTATCCATCAGCCTGACCGAAAACTGACACACAAGGAGACAATTTTTTCAAGAAAATTTTGTTAAAGCTGTGTCTAACTTTAATTTATTCCTTGTTCTTAATAAAGTGTAATCATTTTTAATTTTAAATTTGCAAAATATATTGCTTTAACTTTTTCCTGACTAACTAACTAGTAACAAGTCTTAAATTTAAAGTTAGATTTTAATTAGTACATATGTAATTAAAATTGGTTAAATAATTTAAAATAGGATAGAACGTAGAACACAAAACCATTCAATTGCTAATATATTTAGATAATTACTAATCGTATTTAGATAGATTTAGCAGGTTCAAGAAAAAGAGGACTAACAAACTTCATAAAATTAATTTTCCAAATTGTGAATAATAAAATGCAGAACTACTCAGATATCCGAATTAAAAGACAATTTTGTTCCATCCGTACCGTACTATTATTTAACAACCACCCGTTATTATTAATTCCACATAATAATTCCCCGAAAGAATTAAACAAATAATTATTGTAATAAAAGTCAAAACCAAAACAAAAGTATGGTCAGTACCATAAACAAACAATAACACTTCGCATAATTCCCATTTCAATTACCACCACCACACCGCAACCATTTACTGTCCATTCATTTCAAACGTAAAAGTACAAAAGTAATCAATACACCATACAAACTATTAATATTTTATCGATTCTTATTATACTACTATACAGCTAGTTTTTTCCAAACAAAATAATAACATTTTATTGTGTTAGCTGCAATTGCAATGCAAGTAAAGTAATCAAACAATAAATTTGTCGTAAATCGCGGTTTATCTATAAAGTCTTTGTAACAAATTATGCCGCGAGCTCATCCAAATTTATAATATTCAGAATTTCTAATTACCTAATAAAAATCAGTGATCAATTTAAAAATGTGCGAGTGGCGTTAAACACATTATGTAAATATTAAATAACAGTTAAACGGTCGAATTCAAGGCCAGCTCACGTTATGTAAATTAATGTAATTGTCACCGGCAGCAACATTATTAGTCTACAAGCCATAATATAATCAAAACGTGATTGAATCATTAATTGGTCGAGTTTTGTGATCTACCAACGATGATAATGATGTAAGCGGTTTTGCATCATTTAACTGTTATGCAGGAATCTAGAAATAGGTAGGTGTGTATGTTAAAACAGAATTGGTTAACTTTCTAAATTTTTTTTTATTTTAGAAACTGTGTCTTGAATTTAATGTGAGAGGAATGTGCGCATATTCTGGCTTATTCAATTAATTTGGTTGATTGTACTTTTTGGAATGCAAAATTTTATTATGCTAGCTAGCTACCTAACCGTTTGTAAAAAGTTCGATTTAACAATTTCTAGGCTCAAGATATTCTGAAGTTATTTGTCTAAAAAACCATAATGCTATGTACCTAAGGTCAATTTTTAGTGCGTTTTTTATTCGCTATCCAGAGCTGCTATCGTGAACTCTCATATAAAAGTTGCTACCGATAGCGAATTTTATATTGCGGCTCTCGATAGTAGCTCCGGATTGCGAATACAAAAACGCACTATTTTTTGGATACATTTTTGGCTTTTCTAAGTAATTGGTTAGCTTGTGCCAGTCTTAAATGGCAATAGGCTCAAGAAGGCATGCTGTACTTGACTTTTCAGCTTTCTAAATTGCGACTTATCGACGATCACCGTTTGTTATTGTTATTATGTATTGTGTTGCGACTTTGCCTACAATTAACCAAACAGAAAAGTATTTAAATCTACAGCGTTTGAATCTAAATGTACCGGTCGGTACCTGATACCGTCGACTGCCATTGACAACCGGGATGAAAAATATCTGGTCTTTGGTTTTAAAGATCATGAGTAGAAAATGCGTCTAAGAGGGAGTGATACATATATAGGATTCCTTGCAAACACTCCTTGTGAAAATAGATTTTCTGTTTGATGATAGTAAAAAGTAAATTTAACAGCACTTCGCCACGATGGCAGACTTACAACCCGATTAATGAATTTATTTTATTCATTTTTGAAAAAATTTAGAAAACGGAGTCTTATTAAGCACTAAATTTTCTTAAATGACCGTAATACGAACTTCAATTGCGCTAAATATAACTATCCATTAGGGTTTGCAAAAACCCGGGTTTTACTCGGTTACCCGGGTTTTAGAATTTTTCAAACCTGAAAATCCGGGTTTTTGCAAACCCTTATTTTGAATAGAATTTATTTTGAAATATAAATCCGGGTTTTAAGTAAAAAAACCCGGGTTTTCGAGTCCATCACATTTGAAAAAAAACTGGGTTTTTGAGACCGGGTAAACCTGGTCTGCAAACCCTACTATCTATAAGCAACTAAAACCCAAGCGGAACGGAACGAATATCATTGTGCTTGAACCTTAAATTGAAAAGTAACCTCGCGAGGAGACTTTACATTAACTGCCTGTTGCTGAATACCGTAACGTAGTTTTGAAATGAAAAGCCGAAAATTTCGTCAAGAAAATCGTAAGACGCCACCTAGCATAAATGAAATTTAGTTCACTCACCTTAATGAATATATTTCTTATTTTGGTAACTATTAAATTCAAACAAAATTGAATAACCTTAGTCGTACTTCTTGACGTTTGATTGTGAAATGAAATGAAATCAGAAATGCAAGCAATTCTATTTTAGCCTCATTTCATGAAGAGTGACGACAATACGTTACCACCATCTCAAACTGTCGAATGTGAATCCTTTTCAGAACGGAGAAAAATGTTCGATAATTTGACATATAGTAGTAACTTTGGAAAAATCGTCTTTGCCAAAAAATTTAATTTTTTCACATTCGATAGTTTAAGATACTTCACAATTTTCGATGTTCTATAGGGTTTATCACCCAAATTTTTGTTTACGGTACTATATCGAAAAAGAATTGGTGCACAATTGTAATGCACCAAACTTTTGGTTTGAATTATTTAACTCGTGTCGCGAGTAATTGTTGTTGTAAAATTTTCATGGAAATTCGATTATTTAAGGATACCTGGAATTCAATGAATAAGGATAACTTCAAAGCAGGCATAATCACAATAAAGTTCAAACACAATTAAATCATGTAAAAGAAGAATTAGAGGATTTTCGTACGAACAAATTGGCAAAGAAATATGCTCGAGATTATTACAAGGAATTATTCATTTTAGTCTTTTTGGGCATGATATCAAATGAAAATATTCTTAATCCAAAAGTTTGTATTTCCGGGGATTGGGACTAATTCGACATAGAAAAAATTTAAGACATTCTCTTAAAGGCCAATTATACAGAGTGCGGCGTCTTTTGGTTCGTACTAGCGGTTATTTCACCGCTCATCGCTCTAATCTCATCTGTCAAGTGACAGATATTCAGTATTAGATTCCCAGTGAACGAAATGAGACGATAAACGGTTGATCAACGTTGGGAAATATTGAAAACTTATTTCCAAAGTAGTGAGTCAGTTGCCGAAACTAGCGTACAAAATTCGGTAAAAATGAAGCGCCAACAGTAAGAATCCTTACAAAATTTGACGAAATTATTTCCTTACAGAATATTTGACCCCACCGAATCCGTAATAACCACCGAACCACCGAATCCGTAATAACTGACAAATACAGTGAACTTGTAATGTGAATAGCAAAATTAGCTTCAGTTTGCGCGTTAATTTTCGCTGTTAGGTGACAGCTGAACTGAACGAAAAGTTTTTAAAGATTCGCTAATCAGTAACATGTACTTTCTGTATATCGCATTATTGCTTAAAGTTGTTACTGACTCGCTGGTTCCCCATTAGTAAAGCATTGCACAAAACATAAGAAACACAAAACTTTGAAAAATTGCTTTAGTTTTCATAGCAAACCATTGCATTTTGAATTTTTTTTTTTTTTTTTGTTATTAACAATCAATGGGCCCTTTCAGTTCCTCCAACATGTTGGCATTGAAAATTTACTGATGGAAAAAATGACATTCGATCTATCACATTGCCATGAAATGTTTGATAAATCGGTTGTATTCAGAAAACATCATGATTATTTTACTCAACATGTTGCCAACAGTTGCCGGACCTGAAAGCGCCCATTGGCGCCTGTTATCGTGTCATGTTAACTGACTTTTTAATCCCTTCGATGGAAAAGGAAAACTTGGCCAATATTTGGTATCAACAGGACGGTGCCACTGTCCACACAGCCAACGATACAATCGACGTTTTACACCCTATCTTGAAAATCACAATATCAGCCGAAACGGCGATATCAACTGATCGCCTGGAGCTGCGATTTGACTCCGTTGGACTGTTATTAACCAACTGTTCAATCTGATCCCACTATCACAAACTTTCCAGCTGATCATTCATTTCAAAATAACCAGAACAAAACTGGGACTAGAAGCAACTCTAAATTCTATAATGTTGGATATTTTTCCTTGGAATATATGACTTACCTAGTAAAGTTATGGGCAAGAAAATTTAGACAAATTTAAACCGTAAAAATTCAATGTTACAAATTTAGGAAACTGTATTGCAATTCATTTTAAAAAGTTGGCGACATTTACACATTAATGTAAAAATTGGTTAACTCGTTGAGCCTTTCCCATGTTTAAAGGGACTCTCTCCATTGCCGATTTAAATATCGATGTATCGAGTTCCCTGAGAGTTGCTTTAATTTTAATGATAAGGCTATTTATGTTTTTTGGTTGATATCCTTTGCTATACACTTTCCACTTAAGATTTGCCCAAAAATCCTCTATTGGACACAATTGAGGCACATTATTTGGTGAATTTAACTCTTTTGGTACAAAACAATACCCAATCGCCGCATTTCATCTGTGCTTGCTTTGGAGTAATGGGCCGATGCTAAATCCGGCCAAAACATTGTCTTTTGGTTTACATGGTGGTTTCTTACAAATTTTTCAACTTTTGGCAAACATTCGACCTTGTACCTTTCGCTGTTAATGTCTAATCCTGCTTTGAAAAATGCAGGTTCCGACATTCGGATTTGACTTATTGCCAACCACAGTAACTTGACCTTCTCGTCGATATTACATGTGCCATTGTCAAAGTAGGCTTTGGGTTACTTTTCGTTGCCTTGTAAAGTAAAATAGGTCTCGTCATCTTGAATCACAATCACATTATCTTTTGCTCGCAAAGAATTTTGTACAAGTTTTTTTAAACGTTGTTTCTGAACTTTTATTTGTTTTTCGGACACTTTAGAAACAATTTGTCTTTTCCTTAGCGTAATGTTCATTTCGTTTAAGCATTTTTGAACAGTATTTATGTGGCACTGAAGTTGAATTCCTAAAGAACGATATGATTTTGCCACTTGGCCAACTGTAATTCGCTTCAATGCCCTTCGTGCTTTGTTTAATGATAACGATCACATCGAACTGCTTCTCGCATTTCTTTGAACTGCATTTTTATTCTTAAATCTTTTAATTAAATTATAAATTGTGGATCTTTTATAATTTAATTTTAAAAAGTATTTTACAACATCAGAAGTTGCTACATCTGGATTTTTTTCTAAAAAATTACACACGACTTTTCGCCGCTCAAATTCGTTTTGAGACATATTTTCGTGGCTAATGCTTCGAATCGACTAATTTGTTCACAGCTTGTTATATAAACACAATATAAAACCAAATACAATTTTTGAAATCCCCTAAATAAAGAAAATGAGTTATGTTTTTACTATCGCATTTTGTCTAAATTTTCTTGCCCATACGTTAATAACGAAAAACTGTCAGTTTTTATAGGTTGATTTTAGATACAAAAGCAGGTCAATGCAGTTTATTATAGTCGTATTTTATTTGACAATTTACAACAACAATTGCACTATTGAATTCCTCAGTAGGAATTCATCGAATTCTTGCTAAATTGACAAAATTCAAAATCCAATTCCTCGTGTAGTTTGCCTACTTCACGGTAGCTTGCTTACTTCACGATGGGTGCACTAGACCACAATATTTTTTAGTTATAAAAGTCGCTGCATGAGAAGGATTATTTTTATCCAAAGATTATTTTTCAATAGAGTTCAAATTTCCTTGAGAATTAATTTTTTTATTTAATTTCATATAGGAAAAGACGAATTTTTTTTCACTAATGGGCAAAAATTGTTGTTCTAAACGATTTTTTTGTGTTGTTATGTTAATGTGTTGGCCGTCTGCAAGATTATTTGTCCAATGTTGAATAAATTTTAACTCGCGAGGAGAAATCTTGAAGGGGCAATTTATATTTTTTTATCAATACAGTGATTTCATTGGGTGAAAATGTTGGGATACAAATAATCTCAGAAATAATCTCACCCGTGCAGTCGGCTTAAAAGTTGGCTATGAGAATTTTTTTGTTATTTTGAATATTTATTTGGCAATTAAGGCCATGAGTGAATATGTTAAAAATATTTTAGTTAAAGATTTGGTGAAAATCAAATTATCGTGGTGAAATATTTTTATCTACCAAATTTAATATTGCTGTGTGATGTGAATTTGTTAAAAATTAAAATATTGACAACTAAACAAAAACATGAAGCACATTTATAAAAATCGTTTTCCTAATTTGTTATTTTATAAGAAGCGTAATTTATCAAATGAAGCAGTTTTAAGAAGAAACACGTCGTGCTTTTATGTATCAACTGAACCAATATTAAAAATCGAGGTTATGTTTTTTTAACTCGCTTGTCAAATTTTATATATGGCCCCGGCCCCTACCATGATACATTTTTTATTTATTTTTTGTGGTGAGTAAATTTTTTAATTTTAACTTTATGTCAACATTTTAGTTTTTAACTGGTTTTTAACTAATTCACACACGGCCTTAACTAGTTTTTAACTAATTCACTAACAGCCTAAAAGTAAAAAAATATTTATTAAATACGCTAAACGTAAACAAATACACATACCAATATTTTATTTGCGAAAAAAATGTATTTCGCCACAAAAAAAAAAATTCAAAATGCTATCAATCTTTGAAAACCAATTGAATTCCAAACATTGAATTCCATGGTCATTTTATTTGACCAAAATTGAATTCCAATTTCAATTCCAATTCCTTGGTCAAATAAAATACGACTAATATTTCATTGCCTCCTTTGAATGGTTTTATATTGGCGAGAGAAGGAAACAATTGTACACTGCACGCGTGCCAATTATCGAAAAGCCCCATAAAGTCAAAATTCACTTGAATATGACAAGAAAAATTGTCTTACATATGTGTATAAGAATTTTCTAGAGCCTAGATGATGAATTAAACTGTGTTACCTATGCTATAGCTTGATAAAAAATCTACTATGCTAGAAAAATAAACACTCGATCCCAACTTATTTAAATGTAACCTAACAAAACCAATTAAATTAGAAAGGATGTCAGAGTTATGAATTTATAAATTCGAAAACATTTAAACAGACAAATGTTTTTACTAAATTCACTTCCAAACTAACCACAGGAAGGTTGGGCTGTAAGGGTTGCATATTTTAAAATAAAAACAAATCTAAGATGGAGAGAATATCTTTGTCGAAAGAAACCCAACAAATTAAAATCGTTTTCCAGATGGTACTTGCATTCTACAAGAATAAGTTGCGGAATAATTGGCTTTGAAGAAACAAAAATGAATTAGAAGAAATTAAATTTCGTTGTGTAAGGCACAAACCGACTTTATATGTGTAATCATTGACAATCAGACCAGGTTAATGATTCTTCAAAATTAGTTTCCAAGATCAACATTTTCAATGGCAATGTAACAAAGAAGAAATAAGATTAATGTTTAAAATGACATGCATCGAAGAACAAGAGTGCAACGCACCAATTATTACTTGCCCTTGCAATTACCTAATAAAATAATTATTATTGTCTGAATAAAAATTACAATTACCTGAACAATAAAAAGTAAAAGGTTACTAAATTATTAAATATTCAAATTATTAACCTAAATGTGCCCTAATTTCAATCCACCTCGTTTATCATTTGATCACATTTAAACTGCGTAAATCACTGATAACAATTATAATGTCACACTAGACCACAAATCACTTTTAATTTATTAAAAAATACAAATACAAATGATACAATTCAGCCACAGTAAAATTTTCTTCTCTTTTGTTTACTGAACTTAACTTATCGAAATGAACAAACGTACTGTGGCTAAAACAAAACAAAGACCGTTCAGATAGTATCTTTGGTTGTGTACAAGTTGATAAATTAGTCAAGTATCAACCAGAATTTTATTATATTTGTGCTAATATAATCTTGTGCGAATTACATATCGTGGATAATCTTTTGACACATATTTAAGGAAACCGGTCTTCTTATTTTATACTTTGCTTATATGAAGGGACCAATCACAAGAAACACAAAAAAAAAACACGAAAAATTATGTGTTTGGACTTTTGGAGTCTTAAACGCTATAATATTTAACATAAAATTATGTTAACATGTCAACCATATTGGTTAAAAATTCTCAACATTTTATGGATATTCATTTAAAATAAAGAAGAAACAAAGAATATAGATAAGAATATTATTATAAGATACTAAATTAATTTATAATGGAAGTGGTTTACAATAAAACTGTTTCTGACTTAGGTGATTGCTGATCAAGGTTCTTTATTATTAAATTATTACTAAAGATTATGATAAAAAATTGACCTAAGCGTTGTTGTGCATTTTTTCATCGTAAAAAAAAATCATTTTAACCTTCCACAGACCTTAATTTAGATATAAAAAGTGATAAGGCTGTTTATTGTTCAAATTTAAATGTTTAAATTTGATGAAGAGGCGAAATCTTTGATTTTTCAAAATTGAATCTACAGATAAACATTAAAGAGTCTAAAGTCTAAACTGTTGCTGCTAGGTAGACTATCTCTTAATTTAAACAAATTGAAAGAATTTAGAATTAGTCGTAAAAATATGATTACAAATCATTGACTTTTCTAAATTGTTGACAATAGTTCATACCAATCATTCATAGATGGCATAAGGGTCAATAAGACGAGCTGTGCCTTGCTTTCTATTATTCTAAACAGTGACTATTGGAACGTCAACCGAATGTTATTATTATTTGCTGGGAATAAACAGACACTGTTTCAAATTTCGCGTAAATACTTTTCGTTTGGGCCTGCGTGCAGCTTAATTAGTTAATAAAATCATCTACAAAATATTACATATTGCCGGTACTAGAAAGACTTTCAAAATCGTACTATACAGACTATACTTTCAGCATTACTAAAGCAAATTGAAGACGGTCCTTCTGTTCAGCCAAAAGTTTCCCCGATACTTGTTTTGGCTACGAACGACCTGACTTATAAAAATAGAGCGTGCGAAAGCAAAGTGGGGATCGTGGTTGCAGCAACATTGATTCGCATTAACCTAAGAAAGAAGAAGGCGAAAATGGCTATAATACTCCATGAAAAATATATAAAAGAGCTGTTAGTAAAAATTAAGGCGAGATGTTTTATCCTTACGATTTAAATTTACTGGGTGTTAATTAATTTGGTTTGATTCAGTGGCGAAACTAGGTACCGGCAGCACTCGCAGCCGCGAGGAGCCCACAGTTAATAGGGCCCACGAGATTTATCAAGTGTTCGAATACTAGTTCAAAGTCAAGATCAGATAGATGGTAGCTCAGATTAAAAGCGTGTTCGATTGGACTGAATTAACTGAAGTAGTAGCTGTATCTGAAGTAACAGAAGTGAAGAGACTGTTCGATTGCCAACTCTTCACTTCAGTTAAAAATTGAGCAACTGAATTAACTGAAAAGATATTTTGCTTATGTAGTTACTTCAAATGAGTGATTTGTTTTTCTTTTTTGAATTTTTTCGTTTTCGTTTGTTTTATTCTCGTGTGTTGATTTGAGGGGCTGTTTGGTTGGGAATTTGCGACCTAAAAAAATAATTTTTAATAATAAATTACTAGAAATTAATAGAAAATTACATTTTGAAACCATTTTTCTAAACACAAGCCATACTGAAATAAATTGTTTTATTTTTATTTTGACATTTATCTGAAGTGAAGAATACCAATCGAACAGTCTCTTCTCTTCAGTAACTCAATTAAGTGAAGAGTACCTCAATTAACTGAAGTGAAGAGTTGTACTCTTCAGTCCAATTGAATACGCTTCTAGTTTTAAGTAGACCACCCTTTGTAATTTGCAAAACAGGACATTTCTAGAAAAATTTTAAGAAAAGGCGGTGATCTAGTTTTAGAAAAAGAAGAAATCGTTCCTGTTGCTATTAAATATTTTCTTAAGACAGGCCCAATAATTTCTTCTCGGCTACTGAAGGTGAATTGGTCAGAGTAATTACACGTAATTTGACTCCATAGAAATTAAAATGGCTTTAGGTTCAGATTCTGACAGATATTTAGATTAATGCTGTGTTCATCAGGTCAATATTTTTACTTTTATAACATAGTTTAAAGCAGTGCTTCTCAAACTTTTCCATACTGCGGCCCCCGAAATCAGAAAATTTAAATCCAGTGCCCCCAAAAATTGTATTCAATAATAATGAACTGCAAATTATTTTGGGAATTCTTGTTCATGGATCTCAGATGTCCCGC